>SJYQ01001080.1:2151117-2186344 GCA_006410935.1 Redunca redunca | reverse complement strand
CCTGGGATTTCTTTGGAAGGAATGATGCTAAAGCTGAAACTCCAGTACTTTGGCCACCTCATGCGAAGAGTTGATTCATTGGAAAAGACTCTGATGCTGGGGGGGGATTGGGGGCAGGAGGAGAAGGGGACGACAGAGGATGAGATGGCTGGATGGCATCACGGACACGATAGATGTGAGTCTGAGTGAACTCCGGGAGATGGTGATGGACAGGGAGGCCTGGTGTGCTGCGATTCATGGGGTCGCAAAGAGTCAGACACGACTGAGCGACTGAACTGAACTGGATGCACAGGCTTCTCATTGCAGTGGCTTCTCTTGTGAGCACAGGCTCTAGGCGCGCAGTTCACCAGATCAGTAGTTGCAGCTCCCAGGGTCTAGAGCAAAGTGGTTGTGGTGCACGGGCTTAGCTGCCTGGTGGCATGTGGGATCTTCCTGGACCAGGGATTGAACCCATGTCCACTACATTAGCAGGCAGATTCTTATCCACTGGACCACCAGGGAAGTCCCAATTTTTAAATAAAATAAATTAAAAATAATTCCTTTTGGAGAAACTCATGAATTCTCTTGAGGTGACTAAAAGCCTCTGGATCCTAAAAAAACTGTTTAAATTTCATTGGTCTATATTTGGGACCTAAATGAAATCAGTAAATTAGAAATTCTGAGAGTTAGATACTCTACCTCTTTACATTCTAGCCAGCATGTCCAAGGAACTCTTAAGAGTTTCTAGATTATCTGTGAATCATTTTTAAGAGAAAGTGGTTTTCTTCTTTCCCCACTTTATGGTTTTTTCCCTGTTAACTTGTGCTAATGTGACTCAATTGAGAGAGTTGATTGTCCAGGGAGGCTTTGAATCAATATGAGATTTCTGGCTCATCAAATTCAAATTCAAGTCATCACCAGTGTTGCCACCTAATAGGTGCTTAATGGACTTTTGTTCTTTGGGTGTTGTGAAGCTGAATTGTCAGGGAGCTATCCTTCCTGGATACAGCTGTTTTTAATCATCTATTGTAACCCTTGCATATCAGATATGAGGCATAACAGAAAAAATGTCTGAGGACAGTGGTCAGAATACCTGATGCTGTCTTCTTGTAAATAAAAAGAATGTCAGAGACAAGAATTTGACTTGAAGCTTCATAATTAGGACCATGGGTGACATTCTGGCATTAATTTTTGGGAAGGAAAATGTTAGAGGAAGTTACAGAAAACTTGAGGGAATAGAGAGAAGCAAGTTAACTTACTTCCTAATGAGCCAAATAATTTGTAAAAGTGATAGTAGCAGTAAATTTGAGATGATATCGTCTTAAAGGAAGAACTATATTTTAATGAATTACTGTTCAATTCATCCTGAGCCAGTATTTCCTGTTTCTGGGATGAAGTAATGAGCCTCTGAAAACTAACATGGCTGAACTGATGTTAGAGATTTACTGTCTTTAACATGAAAGTGTGGTGTGTCCATGGCTTTCTGTATAATAACAGAAAAGAAATACCAGGAAAATGGTTCAAGTTGATTGTAACTGGCGATTAATACCCCAGAAGTGAATGTCGTGCACCACAGAGATAGTAAATGCAGAGGAGGGTGAGGAAAGGAAGTTATGTATGGGGCATGAAAAAGAGGGATTATAATGAGCGGGAAATCCCGCAGTAAATATGGATTGTGTGGCTATGTCTGATTTTATACCAGGGTCATTTCCCAAAAATTCAGATAGACTTTTAATCAGCTTTGATTTCCAGACAATGTCCCTTGAGTTTTCTATAAAATTTACAAGATTTTCCCTCTGAGTTTGCATGATTGTCTTAAGCTTATTTCATGTGTTTTATTGAAATCAAAAGGATAAATGAATGATTTGATTGTTAGAGTGTTAGACAAAGAGCTAGACAATCAGGTAATCTGCATCCATTCAGAATTTTCTCTTTCATCAAAGGCTGGGTTGTGATCAGAGCTTTGAGGTCAGAGTGACTAAATTCATCCAAGTGAGTGAATTAATTTTCCTGCCTGTTTAGTGTTAGCCACAATTATACAGATTTCAAGGTGGATAAAAATAATGAACCTGATTTTGTAGCCATCACACAAGAATGTATTGCTTCAAATGGCCTCAGTTCCTCTGTTTACTCTACAAGGATAAAAGCAGATGTGAAAAATGTGGCCATTGGCCAAAACAATATTTAAAGCCCTCTATTGGAGTAGATTTCAGAGCCCAAACAGAGTCTTTTTAATAATCTTGGCTGTCGCATATCTTCATTCTTTAGGGATGGATTTGTATTTGGAGATCATCAAACAGCATTCACAGCCAAATTTTGTAAATAAAGTGGAAGATAAATTTGGATGACACCCTCTGAGGTCAAACATCAGATGTGACTAGATATGACTATACAATATTGAAAACAGTTTGCTGGTAGCTTCAAATACCTCAAATTAACTTTGAAATCAGTTCCAATAAAGGAGTGGCTAAAGTATTTTGAGCAAAGACAGTGCCCTTGGAACATGTAAGTATAGAGTCTGCCAAGGTGACTATTTCAAAAGGGATTATACTAATTTAGATGTTTGTTTAAAAAAAAATCAATCACATCACTTTATGAGTGCAGTGCAATGTAATAGGAAGAACAGCAAAAAGCCAAAGGGATCTACCTTCACTTCTGGCTCTGAGTGACCTTGGACAAGTTATTTAAGCTACCTTAGCTTCTGCTTCAAAATTAGCAATTGAAGATAATAATTCCCACTGAGGCTGCTGTGAGGGTTAGAAATATAGTATGTAAAACACTGGAGAAGGCGATGGCACCCCACTCCAGTACTCTTGCCTGGGAAACCGCATGGACGGAGGAGCCTGGTAGGCTGCAGTCCATGGGGTCGAAAAGTTGGACACAATGAGCGACCTCACTTTCACTTTTCATTTTCATTCACTGGAGAAGGAAATGGCAACCCACTCCAGTATTCTTGCCTGGAGAATCCCAGGGACAGGAGCCTGGTGGGCTGCCGTCTATGGGGTCGCACAGAGTTGGACATGACTGATGTGACTTAGCAGCAGCAGCAGCATGTAAAACACCACATATATTGGCCTACATGTAGTACAGCATTTGTGATTATTTGATGGATTTATTTATATCCAGCCTGTTTCAAAATTGATTAAAGGTAGCTTAACTGTCCCTGGTAGCTCAGAGGTTAAAGCGTCTGCCTGCAATGTGGGAGACCAGGGTTCAATCCCTGAGTTGGGAAGATCCCCTAGAGAAGGAAATGGCACCCCACTCCAGTACTCTTGCCTGGAAAATCCCATGGATGGAGGAGCCTGGTAGGCCACAGTCCATGGGGTCGCAAAGAGTCGGACACAACTGAGCGACTTCGCTTTCACTTTTCACTTTCATGCATTGGAGAAGGAAATGTCAACCCACTCCAGTGTTCTTTCCTGGAGAATCCCAGAGACAGAGGAGCCTGTTGGGCTGCCGTCTATGGGGTCGCACAGAGTCAGACACGACTGATGCGACTTAGCAACAGCAGCAGCAGCAGCAGCTTAACTGTATGTTTTCCACCCCTATATAGCCTTATTTAGGAAAGGGTAATATTAATAAATGTAAGTAAACCATGTGCCCTAGTCATTTATATTAACTTATTTTGCTTTTTAAAAATGCTGTATTTTTAAATCCCAGAGGGATGGTATGGGGTGGGAGATGGGAGGGGATTCGTGTTTGGGAACGCATGTACACTCGTGGTGAATTAATGTCAATGTTTGGCAAAACCAATACAGTAATGTAAAGTAAACCAAAGTAAAACTAAAAATTATAAAAAATAAATAAATAAATAAAACACTTCAAGAAGAAAAAAATAAATAAATAAAATAAAAATGCTGTATTGTCTGCTCAGTACTAACTATAGTGTGTAAGAAAATGCAGTAATGGATGTTAAATAACCCTTACAACATTTCAGACGTTGTTCTAAGTATTATATATATATATTAATTTGTATTACCCAGTAACCATGAGTGGCCCAGATGATAAAGAATATGCCTACAGTGTGGGAGACCCAGGTTTGATCTTTGGGTTGAGAAGATCCCCTGGAGAAGGGAATGGCAACCCACTCCAGTATTCTTGCCTGGAGAATTCCATGGACAGAGGCATCTGATGGGCTACAGTATGTAGGGTCACAAAGAGTCAGACACAACTGAGCAACTAACACTCACTCATATACTGGGCTACCTGGGTGACTCAGATGGTAAAGAGTCCACCTGCAATACAGGAGACCTGGTTTTGATCCCTGAGTTGGGAAGATCCCCTGGAAGAGGGCATGGCAACTCACTCCAGTATTCTTGCCTGGAGAATCCCCATGGACAGAGGAGCCAGGCGGGCTAAAATATATAGGGTCACAAAGAGTCAGACACGACTAAGCACACATACTGGTTTTAGAAATGGTAAAAATGAGAGCATTTTCTGTGATTAAGTCATTCAAAGTCAAAGAACTAGTAAATTGAAAGATAAAACTAGAATGCAAATTCAGGCAGTCTTTCACCCACACCTGTCTCCCTAACCACTACCTGCCAGCCTGCCTGCTAAGTCACATTAGTTCTGTCTGACTCTTTGCAGTCCTATAGACTGTAGCCCACCAAGCTTCTCTGTCCATGGGATTCTCCAGGCAAGAGTACTGGAGTGGG
This sequence comes from Redunca redunca, assembly GCA_006410935.1. Lineage (NCBI taxonomy): Eukaryota > Metazoa > Chordata > Mammalia > Artiodactyla > Bovidae > Redunca > Redunca redunca. The sequence goes on along the minus strand of SJYQ01001080.1, from coordinate 2,181,707 downwards.
TTGCCACACCCTCCTCCAGGGGATCTTTCCCACCCAGGGATCGAACTCATCTCTCTTGTGTCCCCTGCATTGGCAGGCAGGTTCTTTACTGCTAGTGCCACCTAGGAAGCTCCTTAACCACTAAAATACCTCATTAAATATAGTGAGTGACAGGAAGATCTATTAGGGATAAACTTGGTATTTGAAAACTAATAAGCACCATTTATAGCCAACTCTTGTAAATAAAGTGGGGGATAATCCTTTAAAGTCAAAAGCCAATATGACTAAATATTAGAATAGAATATTGAGAACAATTTTCTGGTAACCTCAAACCCCATAAATTAACTTCAAAAGTTGTTCCTGTAAAGGAGTGGCCAAAGTGTTTGGAGCAATGGCAGTGGCCTTGAAACATGCAAGTATCGAGTGTACCATGGCTTGTTAAGAAGGCCCAGGACCCACTAACCTGTGCTGGGGAGGTGCTAGAAGGCAAATTCAGCTACAGTACAGTCAGACATGTAGTCCAGCAGGCAGTCCACTATCTCTAAGGGATCAACGAGTGGCCATCCAGATGTCACTGCATTCTTAATCCAAAAAAAAAATGAGCATCTAAGGTGGTGAGGCAGCCAACGTTGGAGCGGTCTGTCCACAGAGAAAGAACACAAGTCCCTGAATGGAAGACCAGGAAATGGGAAGATCCACCAGAGCTTTCCATTGGCCAAACCCAAACTGAAGCCAGAGGAATAGAGAGCTGTTGATGCAGCCCAAAGAGGCCAGCCTTGCAGGGAACAGAGAAGGGAAGGGAAGGTGCAGAGTGAATCTGGAGAGAGAAATGGAAGAGGTCCAACCCCCATGTCTTCATCAAAGCTGCACAGGGTCGAGGATACAGCCCTGAGTTCCAACCACAGAGACCTCACCCTGGTTGACATCTGGTACTCAGCTCACTCTGAAACCATTACCAATACAATCTGCCAAGCCATAGTTCACAATTTCAGGCACAAGGATATCAGAGAAAACAAAATAATGGTTTGTTGAGGCAAGATAACTCTGTGTAAGGAGGCTTTTTCTGACTATGTGAGCTTGTTTAAACTGACAGTGATTTTAGGAAGGTGAAATGTGTATTCCATATCCATCTTGGCTCCGGGTATCATTAAATTTAATTTCTGGATGATTCAAAGTAGATTAAACTTTAATGAATTCTAGTCTTTTATATTTCTGTCTTTTATGTTACTCTTATAAACAGATGTGTTTTGTTTAGAAAAGCTGATGATTTGAGTGGGGTTCTTGATGTCCTTTGGATTCCATAGTAGATGTTTCATGACTGATTTCACTCATGGAAGGGAAACCCATTTATACAGTAGGGAAGGTAGATAAGAATACCTGGGTATTCCTATTCTCTCATCTTTTTTTTTTTCCTTGAATGAAAACCATTAATCTCCCAACCTATGCCGACTGTGTGTGTGTGTGTGTCTGTCTGTCTGTCTACATTACATATAGGACATAATCTTGTTTGGCAAGCTGTTTCTATGGAAATTATCATAATAGTCTCAGTGTCATCAACGGCCCCCCCAATGGCTCGATGTCAGACGTCATGTTGACTGGAACAGTATGTGTGCAGGTGGATTAGGACAGGCTGCCTGGAGAATCCCATGGACAGAGGAGCCTGACAGGCTACAGTCCATAGGGTCATAAAGAATCGGATACGATTGAGCAGCTAAGCACTCTTGCATGCATGCATGCAGTCCCAAGATATAGGACTTCCCTTCCACCTCCAACAGGGGAAGACAAGCAGCATTCATTAAGTCCATGAGAAGCAGTTGTACTCTTATACCTTAAATACATGCAAAAGTGTAAAAACTTACATAAATGGAATCGTTTTGTTCATTCTAGCTTTTTCAGAGGCAAGAATGGCCAGTGCAGACTTTCTCCTTCTTCTCCCACTTTTCTCCCCTCCACCTTCGTGTGTCTTTCCTACAACTGCGTCACTGCTGCACCCCTCCTCACACACACACAGCACTCTCCAGATTAACAAACCTGTGTCATTCCTTTTGCTACTGTTTACATTTCATTTTGTCTTCAGTCTGACTACTGAACTACTAAAACTACTTCTGAATGTGTTAAAAGGGACAGTCTATTGAAAAGCCTTCTTAACAACTACATAAGGACAGATCAACCAAAGTAATTTATAGCCTCCCCTTCTTTTCATCCCAAACCAACATGAGCCTCAGATAACATTATGAGCTGCCTGGGTTCAACTGCTGAAAATCATGAAATGCTTTATTTCTAAATGGTGTACTGCAATGGATTCCCTCCCTTTATTCACTTTTTCCAACTCAGCTGTAGAACATTCTAGAACCAGGAGCCAGAAAGCCACCAGTGCTTCACTACAACTTGGATTCCCTGACTCCTGCAGCCAAGATGCCACATCACCTCCTTTTTATGGTCGTGCCTGCAGAGGGGTCTGCCTTGCCTGTGTCATCCAGGTCATCCAGCCTTTTTGTAGAAGGGGAGGGGTTTTCTTCAACCACCTGTAACTCCTCCCTTCTACTCTCCCAGCCTCCAGAGGCACATGGGTCATAATCAAGGACTCTGCCTAGATAATAGCAGTCATGCTTAAGCCTTAGTTCCTAGGACTTTACGAACTGTGAAATTCCAGAACCTGTAAGAACAGCAGCACTTACATGATTCACAAAGGTGATGCAGTGGTTGTTGTTTTAACTCTAGCTTCCTTCTGTAGCTTGGACCTGTTTCTGCTTTGCATTCATCACCAGGTATTACAATTACTGAAGCTTGTCTGCCCTTGAAGGCTGAGACCATGGTTTAGAAACTTGCATTCCCCCTCCCCCCCCCCCGCCCCTTGCACAGTGCCTACTACTGGATCAGTGCCCTCAAATGCAGGCAAATGTTGAATTACTGAAGTTCTTTGGGCACTTAAAGCATCAAAAGAAGGTAAAGAAGGTTGCAGGGTGGATGAGGGCAGCAGAGATTCAAGATGGAAAGAAGAAATGAGTTCTCAAACGGCTGGGCATGCCAATGTCCAAAAGGCCCCTGATATTGAAAAGTGGGAAGATAATTATTTTCTTTTTAATCACTAACAATTCATTGACTACCTACTATGTTTCCTCTGTACTTGGCACTGGGGAATCAAAGATAAATGACCTGTGTACTTTTCTCAAGGATTTCATATTTATAAAGAATTGCTACTCAGAACAACAGTTGTTATGATATTTTATTTAGATAGAGTTCAGTGAGGATGATGGGAAGGGTTAATCAGATTTTATTATTCCTCTGCTTAAACCTTCCCCAGTACCATGCCCATGGACTGTAGCCCACCAGGCTTCTCTGTCCATGGATTTCTCCAGGCAAGAATGCTACAGTGGGTAGCAGTTCCCTTCTCCAGGGGATCTACCTGACACAAGGATCAAACCTGGGTCAAACCCTGCATTGCAGGCAGATTTTTTACCAGCTGAGCCACCAGAGAAACCCAGTAGCGTGCCAGCGCACTTGAAATAGCTTTGCTGTAATGTACCAGGCCCTGCCCTGCTGGCCTTTCCCATCTCTCCACCCTCATTTCCTAGCACATCATCTCTTACTCAGTTCACAAACATTATTTCTGTCTTTGAACACAGCAAGTCCTTTCTCACCTCAAGGCCCTCGGATCTTTACTTGGCTCTTTCTTTATCATTCAGGACTCAGCTCCAAAATCACTTCCTCTGGCCACTATATAACCCTCTCTCCTCAGTCAGTTTATCTGCCATTACCCTGTTTCATTTTCTTCATAAGACTTTTTGTTCTCTGATGTTATCTTATCTATTAACATAATCATTGTCTCTTCCCCCTCTCCTTCCCTTCATCCCCATGCATTAGAATGGGGTCTTCGCAAGAACAGAGCAGCCTTTCTAGCTCAGCCACTACTCTGCCTTTATGCCCAGAATATTGCCGGGAGGCTGACATGTAATAGACACTCATTAGGTAGGAAGTGACTTCCCCTTGCTTTGGGGAAGATAAGACAGATTCACCAGCAAAAAATTATAAGTGAAAAAATATGGTAGGATAGGGACGGCAGCTAGGGCCAGTGTCAGGACTCTGGGTATTAGACTGCAGGATACAGATGAAGCATGAAGATGAGGCTGGGGGAGAGATGTGGCTTCATTTGTCTGATGAAGCATCAGGAGTAGGACTCCAGCACCCAGAGCCTAGAGCCAGAGAGTATGGATCAGACACCAGTTCTGCCAGGTGCATGACTGGGCAATCACCTAATACCGCTTGCCTCCACTTCCTCATTTTTAAAAGAGCTGACAATAATCTCTATAAAGACAATAGGAGAGTACGTTCTTCGTAGGCTAGTGGGAGGATTAAATAAGTCATTATGTGGAAAATGCCTAGTAATGTGTGGTAGGTAGCTAAGCACTTTCACCATGTACTACACAGAGGAGGGTCACTGAAGAGTTTAAGAAATAGGGTTATGGGATTCAGGTTTGTATTTAGAAAGATGATCAGGTTAGCAGTGATAAGGATCAATCGGAGGAGACTGAGAAATTAGTTAAGGAAATAATTTTGTAGGCGAGAGGGACCAAGACAATGTAGCGACTCTGAGGATGATGCAAGAGTTATTAAGACAATGAACTTGTTCATCAGTTTGGGGAAGGAGGTGAGGGAAAGAGACAAGTCAATAATAATTCCTGGATTGGGAACTTGGTGGCGCCTTTCACCTGTACAGGAAATATGGGGGTGAGGTGGGGTGCCAGGTTTGGGAGCTGGGATGGGGAAGGAGGTTGAGGAGGCATGTTTTGTTCAGCTGTGGCAGGTAGAGGTTGGGTGCCGTGGGAACTCCAGGTGGAGCTACCCAGCCAGAAGGTCCCCCCACACCTTCCTGGATTACAATATGCTAAAGTGCTTATTAGCTCTGTACTTACTGATTCTTAATGCTAGTGCTTAATATTTAATGTTTATCTTTGCCTTTTAAGCAAATAGCATGAGAAATATCTTTGTCCATATCTGCATTTTTCCTTTGAGATTTCTATAAGTAGAATTACTGGAACAAAGGTATATTACCTTTTGAAGATTTTAATTCATCTTGCCAAAAATCTTTTCAAAAAGGTGGTACCAATATATAATCCTACAATAACCTGGGTTTCTTAACAAAAAGAAAAAGAAAACAGCTTGAGTGAGGTTTTTTAAATAAGCAAATTTGCCAAGGTATAGGGAACAGTCCTCTTGTGTGCTACCGATGGACCTGACCACCAGTGTCAGCTCCATCTTTAAAAGTTGGTAGTTGCCTTTGTCCTAGAGAATCCCTCAAATTGATGCCTAAATTATTAATTAACATGCTGCCAACACTATAACCCAAACTATATTCTTGAAACCAGGATGGTTCACTCCGTGTGTGAACATTCCCCTGAAGCTGGAGAAGGGGTATAAGGACCATACACCCAGTGAAAGGAAAGCTTCAGTGTATCAAAACTACCTTAGTTTAACATATTTTCCCCCAAAGAACTGTTTTTTGGTCACTTTCTTTACATGACTCAGTGTATGGACATGCACAGAAATCACATTGCCTATGGATCAATCAGTGCTCTATAAGACAACACTATTTCCTGGTCAGACATGATTTTAACCCAGAATAAACTAAAATCTCTTTTTGATACGTATATCAATAGATTTTCATCAGGCTAGAAAAGAAAGTGCCATTTTCACTGAATGTGGGGTTTTGGTCAGTTCTGCACATGGTTATTATGAATTGCTGGCCTGCTCCTGTGTTTTGGATGGTGGTCATTGCATCTCTAACTACACACAGCTGACACATTGCAGGGCAACAGTACCCAGGGAAGTATCTGGCGTGTTTCGTATCCCTCCATTATGAATGTTTGCTTTGTGCTCAGCAGACTTAGATTTGAATGTGCGTGTGGTTTTCATCTGTTGTCTTTTCCAGAGAGTCCTTATGAAGGGAACTTGGATAGACTGTTCTTGTCCATGCCTTGAATGGAATTGAATATTTGTTTTGTAGATTTCATGCACCACTGGAGGCCATCTAACCTGGGTGCTGTCAGCACCAATATTTGCCTCTTCTGTTGTGTGCATTAACCATCCATCTGGTCTGAACAGAAATATATACTTAGATAACTTTCCTATACCTTGTCCACAGTCACCATTCTCAGGGGTTAAATAAGAGGAAGCCACAATTTTTCAAAGAAGACTGGGTCTAATTTGTGTGAAGTGGGATTCTTGTCAAGGAGGAAAGCAGTAAGGATTGATCATCTCTGCTAAACCATAATTGGTTTCTAGTGAGTGTTAGTCAGAGGTGGATCCATCAAAGAAGGGGGTAAAGATGGTAACTACTGCTTTAAGATGAACTTGGCAGCTCCAAAATGGCCTCCTTTACTACCGGGGCTATCATAGTGCTTGAAGGAAACTGCGATCCTTCCGGTGGGAGCTGAGTAGAATATAATGTATCCTAATATTAGAGAGTCCATTAGATGTCCCTGGTCCTCCTGGAGCTTTCTGCTCTTGCATTAAAGAGTTCATTTCCCAGTTTTGTCCATTTGTAAAATGAGCCCCCCAAAAGGACACTAAGGAAAATTTACACACATTGAACCCATTTACCACAACTGCCTTAAAATCATGGGGATCCTGCCTGTTTTTATTATTCTTTACATCCCCGGCAATTATTTCCATACACTGTATGCAGATTATGCTGTAAAGCTATTTCGGATAAAAAGAAACCAAAATACTAAATTTACTAAATACCAAATTTGAGAGTGGTTGAAACCAAAGCCATCTCTGTAGTCACAAGTCCCTCTGGAAATAGGGAAAGAGACATGCCCGTATTTTAAAGAAGTTAGCATGTTATGAAGTATCAGCTATAATGCTGACTTACAGAATCAAAGAATTTTAGATCCAAGGTGTATGAGGGGAGCGAATATTAGAAATTAGCTAGTGTTTTAAGTGCAGTTGTCAGAACGCTGGCCTCTAGGAAAAAGGTGTTTCCCAGTCAGACAAGTTGGGTAACCCCTGCATCCTGTATCTTCCTCCCCTTGCATGTTCACAAGGAAAGTCAACTTAAGTCAGCATCTCCCAAACTTACTTGAGCAGGGAGCCTTTTTACTCTGCGTAATAGCTGTTAACATCCTGCTGCAGGAAATGAGTCCAGTCTCATGGTGGAGGTTCAGAAAATTAAGCCACTTAACGGTAGGTGACACAGCCAGTAATGCCAGCATGAGAACCCATTGATGGCTGAAGCCTCCCTCAGAATGGCTGCATGTTTGTACTGACAGCAATGGATTCAAAACATCCCAAGGCTTTTTTTCCTCCTTGAAATACCCCTTCTCCCTGGCCCCTGCAGCATGCGGGATCCTAGATCCCCCACCAGGGATTGAACCCTTTCCCCCTGCAGTGAAAGCATGGAGTCCTAACCACGGGATCACCAGGAAAGTCCTTTTTTCCCTTGAAATTTATTTAAAAAATCGTTTCCAAAGTATCTAGGATCCTAGTTTAATTTAGAGAGATTTATCCCTTAGCAGATGGAAAATGTGTCAATTGGCTCGTTCAATTTGGTAGTACTCTCTATTCATATGCATCAGAAACAGAACCTGAATAGTAAGCGCGGTGGGGAACTTAAAGGCTCAGAAGGCTGTCGGTCTGAGGGGTGGGGAAGAAAGCAAGCCAGTAAGCAATGAAACAAGGAGACATGTAATTACAAATTACAACACGTGCTACGAAGATGATGAACTATGTGCTGTCAGCTTGAGCCTAAATTTGCAATCACTTTTTAATTGACCGCGATTCAGACGAGATCAATAACAGCTGTTTTTATGATTATCTTGGTACTCGGCTTCTGCCTACAGTCTGAACCACGTAATAGCCCCTCCCCCTTCTTGTTTTTCCAGCCGGGTGGAGCAAAATGAGAGCGCAGTGAGCCGGCCCAGCCTCTCTCCCAGCCGTCCCCGACGCCCACCATGAACCACTTGGAGGGGGCCGCGGAGGTGGAGGTGACGGACGAGGCGGCAGGCGGGGAGGTGAACGAGTCGGTGGAGGCCGACCTGGAGCACCCCGAAGTGGAAGAGGAGCAGCAGCAGCACTATGCGGGTCGCCCCCGGCGCCGGCGCGCCGTCGAGGACCCTCGCGCCCAGCCTGGGCAGCAGCAGCAGCAGGAAGAAGAGGAGCGTGGGGAGTGCCTGGCGCGCTCGGCCAGCACGGAGAGCGGCTTCCACAACCACACGGACACGGCCGAGGGCGACGTGATCGCCGCGGCCCGCGACGGCTACGACGCCGAGCGCGTGCAGGACCCGGACGACGAGAGCGCGTACGCTGTGCAGTACCGGCCCGAGGCCGAGGAGTACACTGAGCAGGCGGAAGCCGAGCACGCCGAGGCCACGCACCGCCGTGCGCTGCCTAACCACCTGCACTTCCACTCGCTGGAGCACGAGGAGGCCATGAACGCGGCCTACTCGGGCTATGTCTACACGCACCGGCTTTTCCACCGCGGCGAGGACGAGCCCTACGCCGAGCCCTACGCAGACTACGGGGGCCTCCAGGAGCACGTGTACGAGGAGATTGGGGACGCGCCCGAGCTGGACGCGCGCGATGGTCTGCGGCTGTACGAGCAGGAGCGCGACGAGGCGGCCGCCTACCGCCAGGAGGCTCTGGGCGCGCGGCTGCACCACTACGACGAGCGCTCCGACGGCGAGTCTGACAGCCCGGAGAAGGAGGCCGAGTTCGCGCCCTACCCCCGCATGGACAGCTACGAGCAGGAGGAGGACATCGACCAGATCGTGGCCGAGGTCAAGCAGAGCATGAGTTCGCAAAGCCTCGACAAGGCGGCCGAGGACATGCCCGAGGCCGAGCAGGACCTGGAGCGCGCCCCCACCCCGGGCGGGGGCCGCCCCGACAGCCCCGGGCTGCAAGCGCCGGCGGGGCCGCAGCGGGCCGCCGGCGGCGAGGCGGTGCAGCGGTACAGCAAGGAGAAGAGGGATGCTATCTCGCTGGCCATCAAGGACATCAAGGAGGCCATCGAGGAGGTGAAAACCAGGACCATCCGTTCGCCTTACACCCCCGACGAGCCCAAAGAGCCCATCTGGGTCATGCGCCAGGACATTAGTCCCACCAGGGATTGTGACGACCAGAGGCCGGTGGATGGCGATGTAAGTGTGTGCGGGTTCGGGCTCGCTCAGCGCCACGAGCGGCCAGGTGGGGAGACGGGCGCTGGGTAGCGTCATTTGTCATTAGAAATGACTTGATGACAGAAATTCTCTCTGGGCATGCTCAGAAACAGCTTGCCCTTAAGAGCCGGTGAGCGAAAACCAGGTGGGAAGAAGTTAAGTGTTGAGAGATTGCGATAAATCAGTGGTTCTCAAACTGTTACTGGAGTACTTGTTCAGAAATTGATTTCCAGATGCACCTCTTTCCATCCCCTAGTTTCACAGTTAGATCTGGGGCAGGGCCTGCTAATATTTATTTCTAAAGTTAAATAAAAAACAAGTCTGGATTGAGGAAGGAGAGACTTCATTGGAAAGGTACTATTGTAACAGGAGCTCTTGCAGCAGCAGAACTGCTGCTGCTGCTGCTGCTAAGTCGCTTCAGTCGTGTCCCACTCTGTGCGACCCCATAGACGGCCTCCTACCAGGCTCCTCTGTCCCTGGATTCTCCAGGCAAGAACACTGGAGTGGGTTGCCGTTTCCTTCTCCAATGCATGAAAGTGAAAAGTGAAAGTGAAGTCGCTCAGTTGTGTCCGACTCTTAGCGATCTCATGGACTGCAGCCTAGGATTAGGCAAAAGAGGATTCTTTCGTAGGCAGGAGTAAGCAAGGCCTGAAAGGACAAGATGTGAGGAAGTGGGATGAAGCATGGCTTGAACGTACTGCCCTTGATCGTGTTTTAATCTGAGAACGGCATTTTCCCAGGAGGGTTTGATGAGGAGGGGCGGTAAAGTGGCAAAAGTTCAGGTACCTGGAAGAAGGTGAGAAGCTTAATCAAAGGTCGGTTAATAAGCATTCTGACTAATCAGCTCAGCTAATCATTTCTCAGGCAAAGAATGGGAATTGGAGGGGTCTGTGTCTGGCCTTGTCATGGGTAAACAAAGGGGCACCTGTGAGTTACTCATGTCTTATGGGAAAGAGGTTCTTTGCATAAGGCATATTCACAAACAAAATGGGAGGAGGGAGGTTTTTAACCTTTGCTGTTTTCTGGGATCTCAGGGCTCAGGTTGAGTCCAGCATTGTCACTTATAAGTTCCTAGGTGATGCTGATGGCTGCTGGTCCCAGGACCACAATTTGAGAACCACTGTCTTAAATCAACCCCTTAAAGGTTTAGGATGAATAGTGGCCTTTTTAGAGGACATCAAGGAGATTCTTCTGGGCCCTTTCCAGCCAAGGGATGTCTACAGTTTGTTTGCTTTTTTTTTTCCCCTTCTTTGTGACTTGCAAGAAGGGCTTAGTTTTCATTTCTGGTGGTACCAGAAGGAGCTTCTCACATCACGTAAGACATACTTTTGAACTGAAATTACTTTCTTGTGAAGAGCTACGGAAAGCTGTTGCTGCCTCGTCGGCCTTTCACTTTCCATTTTTGAAATATCCAAGAAATTTGATAACTCAGCAAGCTTCGGTGTCACAGTCTACTCAGAAATAAATCAAGAAGGCTAAACTTTGCCCCCACTACCTGACTCTAAAGATTCTCTTTCTCTTCCAACTCTCACTTTTCCATTCTCTTGAATAATTTTTAAGCACTTTCATTTAAAATGGGAGCTTGGAGTAAAAGAAGGGTCAAGAGGTTAAATTTGGCTTCATTTAATTCTGCATTTTATGATTGCACCTATCTATTTCTGAGTATATCTTTTGGAGTGAGAAACCATTATTGGAAGCTGTTCATTTTACTTATAGGTGAAAGGCTGTGCAGGTCAGAGTTGTCATTTGCCTCCTCTTTTAGTAACAGTCAACATTGGCTGTTAGCTGATTAAATCACAGGCACCTTTAAATCATGGGCTTGGTGGCTCAGATGGTAAAGAATGTGCCTACCATGCATGAGACCCAGGTTCGATTTCCACATCAGGAATATCCCCACTCTGGTGTTCTTGCCTGGAGAATTCCATGGCCATAGGAGTCCATGGGGTTGCAAAGAGGCGGACACGGCTGAGCAACTAACACTAAAGTGAAATTTCAACAATGGCTGTTAGCTGATTCAGTCACCTTTAAGGCAAGGTTGGAAAAGGCTGGAAAAGGATCTGCATCCTCCCCAGCCAGGGGGCGGCATTGGGTCAGTTCAGCCTCCTCAGTGTCTCCCCTCTGTAGTCCCCGCTTCACATTCAGTTTAAAATAGGTGTGCTCCTATGCAGGATTCTGAGTGACCTCCAGTCTCTGCGGGTTTCTCCTGGCTTGGAGGGATGGAGTGCAGCTAGCATTTTTGCAAATGTAGTAGAAATGGAGCAGGCTTTTAAAAGTAGGGAGCTGGCAGGAGAACAGGTTCTAAATCCTTTTAGAAACTTGGAAAGCTGTTGGAAAAAAGCCACAGGAGCATTCGGTACAGCTGCTGGCCTCTTCCTTCAGCTTTCTCACCTGTACCAGCTCCGTGAAACGACCTGCTTTACCACCTGGTCACTGCAACCTGATGATGAACCACCACACACCCTCCACTAGGGCTGGGGGCTTGCTTTATCCATTTGAACTAATAAAACAACCCTCTTACAAGTTGTTTCATTCAGAAGGTAGAATTGATTTTAGAATAGTTGGTGATGCTTCAGAATCCCATCTTGTCAGAAATTCAACTTAACACTAAGAAATTGGTAAATAGGGCTTTCTGAGTTATTAATAGTTAATACAAAGCAAACCCCAAACCCTGTGCCTTAAAGTAATCCACCAGTTGTCTTTAAACCGTCTGAACTTGTGGGTTACATTTCATCTGTCATGCCATAGGAAAGCCCTTCATTTGCTACCTCTTTGATGTTGTTATGGGGGAAAATACAAGTGTATACATTCCGATAGTTTCCACCTCAGCATCAAAAAATATTTACTGAGTGCTCATTTCATGTATGGTGTTGTAGAAAATGGAAAAGCACAATTAAAAGCACTGTGGCCTGAAGTCTCTCTGGAAGGTACTTGTTAAAAATGGCATTACTACCTTCCCTTTCCAAACCAGAATACCTTAGGTGGGGTCCAGTGATCTGTTCTTTGGGTTTGTTTTTCTTGCTCTGTTTTGTTTTGTACATTTTCCCTATGATTCTTGAGTATGTTTTTTTAAAAAAAAAAGAACCATTGATTTAAAAGACAAATATCATGTGGGTAGTTTTTCCATATAAGCCCCTGTGGATTAGAGACCTAGCTAAATCTCATATTAACATGGGTATAGTTTCCTGGAATGGTCTCTCCCACTCTGGTTATGGTCAACAGGTCTGGGGAAGGGGCGCTGGAATTCTTGTTACAGAAGCAGTGCATTCTCAAAATAGCATCATCAGAAACCGGTGATGCAAATAGACAGAAGTGAAACCACCTGTACTACTACCTGCCAGAGATACCTGCTGATAGCTAAATTTGTTCTCCACACTACTTTTAATTCCCTCAGAACTTGAGCATTTTTCTCTTACTTGGAGGAAACTGACATCTGCTTGCTACTGAATCCTACAGAATGCAAAAATAGAACTGCTCATTAGCAAGGACTTACTGAATACAGACTAGATGCTCAGCAGTGAGTGGAAATAATTGTTTTCTGAAAAAAAGTACTTTATAAATACTTTGCTTCTAGTAAAGGCTCTTTTCCAGGTACATGTTTGAAAACTACCTTCCAGTCCCCTTCTTGAAAATATTGTTAATGAATGACTAGTTCTGAAAGTCACACAGCCTACCCATCTCTCTCTTTAAAAAAAAAATTATTTTTAATTAGAGTATAATTGTTTTACAATGTCGTGTTAGTTTCTGCTTTATAACAAATGAATCAGCTATACATATAGCTATATCCCTTCCTCTTAAGCCTCCCTCCCACCCCCTTCCCACCCTTCTGGGTCATCACAGAGCACCGAGCTGAGCCCCTCTCTCTTTAGGCAGCAGATTCACTCAGTAAAGGACAGAGTCGTGGTAGAATCAGAGACCTGGGTAGGAGCAAGCACGCATCATAAATGGGAGCGTTTGGGCTACTTGCAATGGTGTGTCGTGTGGCTTGAATTGGTATTTATCTCTTCTTGCCCTTTAAGCTACACTAAAGTGACAGGAAAAATAGTAAAAACATGTAAACCCGTAAGTGCCAGGAGATAGGAAATGGCAGCAGGTGAGAACAAAATTTTGGAACACCAAAGTGGTGGCTGGCTGTGGTAGACATTTGTGCCCCCAACCCTGTATTGCCGGTTGTTCTCTGCGTTCTAGCCCAGGGAGGACTGCCCTGCCCCTCCTGGCCCCGTCAGGGTGAGACGCGGCAGTGACGTGGGAGCCTGCAGTGTGATGCTGCTTCTAGGCGGGAGCAGCTCAGAGCGCAGTCTTCGGCCGAAGCCTCGGGCAAAAGTGCTGCTGTCACAGGATGACAGAGCCTCTGTCCACCTGGGTCCTGAGTGACTGATGAGCAGGGCTCCCTGCTGCCCCTGCAAACATGTAGTGTGAGAGAGGACTCGATGTTTATTGCTTTAAACCTTGGGGAGGCTCATTGCCACAGCATAGCCTCATAGCCTGATGCCGCTAAGTCACTTCCGTCATGTCTGACTCTGTGCGACCCCATAGACGGCAGCCCACCAGGCTCCTCCATCCATGGGGTTTTCCAGGCAAGAGTACTGGAGTGGGTTGCCATTGCCTTCTCCGCATAGCCTGATGGGCTCTCACTAATGCTCTGATAAGGTTTCTGTGTTCCCTGCTCTGCCTAGTGTCTGTGAGGATTTGTATTGTAGGCCCCTTAAAAGGCTAAGGAATGAAACACTGGATATCTCAGATGGCAGGAGTATGGCTGAAAAAGAAGAGAGGATTGTTTGGAGTTGTGTCATGGGAGAGATTAGACTCCAAATCCCTTCTCCAGCCCATGCCACCAGATTACCATTCCTCCCTCGCCTCCACAGAAGGTAGGAGGCTTACTGTAAAGAAATCATGGACCAGAGAAGTACTGGAACTGGGGACACTAGCCATGGCTGAAAGTGGGTGTTAGGGGTGCCTTATGGAACACAGGGCCCACTAACCACTGGGCCTGAGAAGGTCTTGCAGTTCTTAGCCATCAGGCTTAGAACTTACCCCCTCCCACCCCCCAGCCAGAGATTAGAATATTCCTCTCTGAGGAAACAAAAAGGCCCAAGAATAGACACCTTCAGTTACTAATGTTTGGGGGCTTCCCAGCAAAACTCTGGGCCCCCACCTGATCACCCCACAGTGAAGTTTACTGCCACTCATGGATCTTCCAGTAGGCTTTGGGGGGACCCTCTGTTAAATATGAGTGGATATCCAAGGATCACTGGACATTTAAAGAACATCTCTAACATGAAAGACACACAGAAAGCAAATGGAAAGGAGCTTGGAGAAACAAAGGCAGTGCTTAGAGCAGGGAAAAACTATAAAACATTCACTAACATTCCCAAAAAGAGAAGATCAGTTCAGTCGCTCAGTTGTGTCCACCTCTCTGAGACCCCATGGACTGAAGCACGCCAGGCCTCCCTGTCCATCACCAACTCCTGGAGTTGACTCAAACTCATGTCCATTGAGTTAATGATGCCATCAAACCATCTCATCCTCTGTCGTCCCCTTCTCCTCCTGCCCTCAATCTTTCCCAGCATGAGGGTCTTTTCCAGTGAGTCAGTTCTTCGCATCAGGTGGCCAAAGTATTGGATTTTCAGCTTCAACATCAGTCCTTCCAATGAACATTCAGGACTGATTTCCTTTAGGATGGACTGGTTGGATCTCCTTGCAGTCCAAGAGACTCTCAAGAGTCTTCTCCAACACCACAGTTCAAAAGCATCAATTCTTCAGCGCTCAGCTTCTTTATAGTCCAACTCTCACATCCATACATGACTATTGGAAAAACCACAGCCTTTACTAGATGGACCTTTGTTGGCAAAGTAATGCCTCTGTTTTTTAATATGCTGCCTAGGTTGGTCATAACTTTTCTTCCAAGGAATAAGCATCTTTTAATTTCATGGCTGCAGTCACCATCTGCAGTGATTGTGGAGCCCCCCAAAATAGTTTGTCACTGCTTGCACTGTTTCCCCATCTATTTGCCATGAAGTGATGGGACCAGATAAGATGGGGAGCCATAAATTAAAATAGGATGCCATTTTAAAAGAGAACATTCCAAACAAAATTTAATTTAAAAAATGGCAGGAATTTTTAAAATCCTTCAGTGGGATGATTAGAAGACAAAGTAGGAAAAAAATCTTCAAAAAAGTAGAATAGTTAAGTCACTAGATGAAAAGAATTAGGAACATAGATAAAATGGAGAAATTATGAAAAACTGTTTCCTCAAGGCAAAGGACATGACAGTTTCCTGATTGGAAATTTCTACTAGGTGCCTAGAACAATAAAAGACCTACCAGAAATTTCAAAACAGGGGAGAAGGAGGATATCCTCCAGGCTTTCAGAGAGGGAGAAACAGGTTACAAATTATTAGGAATCACAACAATGGTATACTCTTCAAAAGCAGCACTGGAAACTGGGAGGCCAACACCCAGTCTCAGTGTGAGATTGGCCAGTTAATTGGCCAACACCCAGTTAAGTGTGAAGGTGGAGTAAGACTTTCAGTTATGCAGAACCCCAGAAAATTTACCTCCCTGGCACCTTTTCTCAGGAAGCTGTTCAAGAATTGCTCCCCCCAAAATGGGAGTGTGAATCAAACTCAAGAGAGAAGATGGGATTGGGAAACAGAATCCCACACAGGAAAGAGACCAGGCATTGCCTGTGATGATAGGGGAGGAGATGAGAGCTGTGTAGAAAGACAGGGCAGCAGCCAGGCCAGCCCAGGGTGGACTGGAGTCTGAAGGGCTCCACGTGGGAGGTTTCCAGAAAGCACAGAAATGAGAGATTTCCTAATATTTTAAAAATATTTTAAATCTATATTTCACTAGGACTTTTTATCTTTGAAGGATATACTACTTTAAAATGTTTTTTATTTTATATTGGAGTACAGTTGATTAACAGTGTTGTTTATTTTCAGGTGTATGGCAAAGTGGTTCAGTTATTCATATACATGTGTCTATTCTTACTGAAGTTCTTTTCCCGTTTAGGTTATTGCAGAATATTGAACAGAGATCCCTTTGCTATACAGCAGATCCTTGTCAGTCCCAAACTCCCAATTTACCCTTTCCCTGAACCTTCCGCACACCCCACCTACCCTGGTAACCATAAGTTAGTTCTCTAAGTCTGAGTCTGGTTCTGTTTTGTAAACAAGCTCAAATAACCATTTGTATCATTTTTTAAGATTCTGCATATAAGTGATATCAAATAATACTTGTCTTTCTCTGTCTGACTTCACCTAGTGTGATAATCTCCAGGTCCATCCATATTGCTTCATGGCATTATTTCATTCTTTTTAATGGTTGGGTAATATTCCATTGTATGTGTATGTGTGTGTGTATGTGTATATACACACACCACATCTGCTTTATCCATCCATCTGTCCATGGACATTTAGGTTGCTTTCATGTCCTCGCTATTGTAAACAGTGCTGCAATGAAAAATGGGGTGTATATCCATTCAAACCATGGTTCTCTTCAGATATATGCCTAGGAATGGAATTGCTGAGTCATATGATAGTTCTGTTTTTAGTTTTTTAAAGAATCTCCATACTGTTCTCCATTAGAGGCTGTGCCAGTTTATACTCCCATCTATAGGAGGGTTCCTTTTTCTCCACACCCTCTCTAGCATTTATTATTTATAGACTTTTTGATGATGGACATTCTGACCAATCTGAGGTGATACCTCATTGCAGTTTTGATTTGCATTTCTCTAATAATTAGCAATCTGCTTTATTGACTATGCCAAAGCCTTTGACTTTGTGGATCACAGTAAACTGTGGAAAATTCTTCAAGAGATGGGAATACCAGACCACCTGACCTGCTTCTTGAGAAATCTGTATGCAGGTCAGGAAGCAACAGTTAGAACTGGACGTGGAACAACAGCCTGGTGGCCATCTGTATGTCTTCTTTGGATGTAGCTGTCCAGTTTTTCCATCACCATTGACTGAAGAGACTGTCTTTTCTTCATTGTGTACTCTTGCTTGCCTCCTTTGTCATAGATTGACCATAGGTTAGTGGGTTATTTCTGCACTTTCTGTCCTGTTCATCTATATTTCTGTCACTATGATACAATTTTTTGATAACTGTAGCTTTGTAATATAGTCTGAAGAAAGGTACCTGACTCCTCCAGCTTCCATTTTTCTTTCTCAAGATTGCTTTGGTTATTCGAGGTCTTTTGTGTCTCCATACAAATTAAAAAATTTTTTGTTCTAGTTCTGGAAAAATGCTGTTGGTAATTTGAAAGGATTTGCATTGAATCTGTAGATTGCCTTGTGTAGTATAGTCATTTTGATAATATTGATTCTTCTAATCCAGGAACAGGGTATATCTGTCCATTTGTGTCATCTTCAATTTTTTTTCATCAGCGCCTTACAGTTATCAGAGTACATGTCTTTTGTCTCCTTATGTAGGTTTTTATTCATAGAAATTTTATTATTATTGTTGCAATGGTAAATAGGATTGTTTACATAATTTCTCTTTCTGATCTTTCATTGTCATATAGAAATGCAAGAGATTTGCATGAATTAATTTTTTATCTTGCAACTTAACCAAATTCATTGATGAGTTCTAGTAGTTTTCTGGTAGCATCTTTGGATTTTATATGTATAGTATCACATCATCTGCAAATAGTGACAGTTTTACTCCTTTTCCAAATTTCATTCCTTTTATTTCTTTTTCTTCTCTGCTCTGGTTAAGACTTCCAAAACTATGTTGAATAAAGTGTAAGAGTGGGCATCCATGCCTTGTTCTTGATCTTAGAGGAAGTACTTTTAGCTTTTCACCATTGAGTGTGGTATCAGCTGTAGGTTTGTCATATATGACTTATGTTGAGGTGTTGGCAACTGAACAACATGTTGAGGTGCTTTCTAGAGAGTTTTTATTGTAAGTTTTTGTTTTGTCAAAAGCTTTTTTCTGCATCTATTGAAATAATCATATGGTTTTTATTTTTCAGTTTGTTGGTGTAGTGTATCACACTGACTGATTTGCAGATATTGAAATATCCTTGCATCCATGGGATAAATCCCACTTGATCATGCTGTATGATCCCTTTAATCATACATCATGTCTGTTTATGTGTCTCTGTTCATCAGTGATATTGACCTATAATTTTTTTTTCATGGTATCTTTGTCTGGTTTTGGTATCAGGGTGATAGTGACCTCATAGAATGGGTTTGGAAGTATTCCTTCCTGTGCAGTTTTTTGGAATAGTTTCAGAAAATAGGTGTTACATCTTCTCTAAATGTTTAATAGAACTTGCCTGTGAAGCCATCCAGTCCTAGACTTTTGTTTCTTTTAAGTTTTTAATCACAGTGTCAGTTCGGTACTTGTGATTGATGTTCGTATTTTTTATTTCTTCCAGGTTCGGGCTTGGAAGAGTGTACCTAAGAATTTGTCCGTTTCTTCTAAGTTGTCTATTTTCTGGGCATGTAGTTGCTTTTAGCAGTCTCTTATGGTCGTTTGCATTTCAGTGGTGTCCATTGTAACTTCTCCCTTTTTCATTTCTAATTTTATGGATTTCACCCTCTCCCTTGTTTTCTTGGTGAGTCTGGCTAAAAGGTTTATCTGTTTGATTTACCTTTTCAAAGAGTCAATTTTAGTTTCATTGATTTTTTTTTCCTATTGTTTTCTTTGTCTATTTTTGCTGTGATCTTTATGATTTCTTTCCCTCTAACTTTGGGTTTTGTTTGTTCTTTCTTTAGTTGCTTTAGGTAATAAGGTTAGCTTATTTATTTCAGAGTTTTCTTGTTTCATGGGGTAATATTGTATTGCTATAAACTTCCCTATTAGAACTGCTTTTGCTGTGTCCCATAGGTTTTGGATCATCATGCTTTTGTTTTCATTTGTCTCTAGGGATTTTTTTTTTGTTATTTCTTCTTCAATTTCTTTAGTGATCCATTGGTTGTTTAGTAGCATATTATTTAGCCTCCATGTGTTTGTGCTTGTGTTGTTTTTTGCAGTCTTTTTCTTGTAGTTGATTTCTTATTTCATAGCTTTGTAGTGGAAAAACACAATTGATATGATTTCAGTTTTCTTAAACCTACCAGCACTTATTTTATGGTCCAGCATGTGATCAGTTGTGGAACATGTTCCATGTGCACTTGAAAAATGTGTATCCTGCTGCTTTGGGATGGAATCAATTAAGTTCATCTGGTCTAATGTATCTTTTAAGGCCTGTGTTTCCTTATTGATTTTCTGTCTGGATGATCTGTCTATCGATGAAAGTGAGGTGTTAAAGTCACCTACTACTGTTGTATTACTGTTGATGTCTGTTTGTGGCTGTTAATATTTGCTTTATATATTGAGGTGCTGTTGCTTTGGGTGCATTTATATTTACAATTGTTATATCTTCTTGGCTTGATCCCTTGATCATTATGTTCTGTCCTTTGTCTCTTTTAACTTTCTTTAAAGTCTATTTTGTCTGAGTATTGCTTCTCCAGTTTTCTTTTGATTTCCATTTGCATTGACTACCTTTTTCCATCTCCTTAGTTTCAGCCTGTATGTTTCCTTAGATTGTGAGTCTTTTGTAGACAACATATATATGAGTCTTGTTTTTGTATCCAGTCAGTCAGTCTGTGTCTTTTGGTTGGAGCATTTAAAGTAGTTTTCAATATGTATCTTCTTGTTTTTCTTTTGTGATTATTATTTTATATTCTCAAGGTATAATTGACATAAAACATAATGATGTGATATTTGTATATATTGTGAAATGATCACCACGATAAGTCTAGATAACATCTGTCATCATAGAGAGTTACAGAAATTTTTCTTGGGATAAGAACTTTTACAACCTGTTCCCTCAGCAACTTCCAAATATGCAACACAGTATTATTAATAATTATTAATTAATAATTAGGGCTCAGTGGCAAAGAATCCACCTGTTAATGCAGGAGACACAGGAGATGTGGGTTCAATCCCTGGGTCGGGAAGATTCCCTGGAGAAGGAAATGGCAATCCACTTCAGTTTTCTTGCCTGGAAAATTCTGTGGACAGAGGAGCCTGGCAGGCTGCAGTCCATGGGGTCACAAAAGAGTTGGATACCACTGAGCGACTAACACTTCACTTCACACCATCAGTATAGAGACATTATGATGTGAAAAAAAGTGCACTTTGAAATCAAAATAGAAAATACACGCCCAGATCACTCACCTCACCAAAAAATGCTCATCCTACTCACAGACCTTCAGGGCCTCTTTTAATGTTGTTTTATTCTGTTGTTGCTTCTTTCTCTTGCTTCCCTCCCTGGTAGTTTTTTGGCCTGAGGCGACCCAGCCCACAGGTCTACGGGCTTTATGGTGGGGTTAATAGAGTTTATGCCAAGGGGGGCCTTCCCAGAGTGCTGCAGCCAGGGCCCCCGTCCCTGTGGTAAGGCCCTGGCAACCCGCACCTCCAGAGGAGACTCTTGAACACCAGCAGGCGGTTTTGGTTGAGTCTCCTGGGGGGTCACTGCTGCTTTCCTCAGTGTCTTGGTACACCCAAGGTTCTGTTTGTGCCCTCCAGGACTGGAGGCTGTTTCCCCCAGTCCTGTGGAAGTCTTGTCATCAAATCCCACTGGCCTTCAAGGTCAGATTCCCTGGGGATTCCCGGTCCGTTTGTCAGACCCCCAGGCTGGGAGGCCTGACGTGGGTTTAGAGCCTTCACGACAGCGGGAAGACTTCCTTGGCATTATTGTTACCCAGCTTATGGGTCACCCACTGGCCGGGTAAGGAGTTTTATTTTGTCACGATTGTGCCCCTCCTGCTGTCTCGCTATGGCTCCTTCTTTGTCTTTGGAAATGGGGTGTCTTCTTTGGGTAGGTTCCAGCATCCTCCTGTTGCCGGTTGTTCAACAGCTTGTTGTGACTTGGGTGCTCTCACAGCCCAAGATGACCACACATCCTTCTGCTCTGCCGTCTTGGACTGGAAGCTTGGTATCTATGTTCTTACTGCCATTTTGTTGATTGTTTTCGATTTATTTGTGTAGGTCTTTTTTTCTGTTGTGATTTGATTACTAACTCTAGTGTTGTGTTAGGGTTCCTTTAACTTTGTGTGTGTATGTATCTGTTGTAGATATTTGGCTTGCGATTGCCATGAGGTTCAGTCATGTCCTACTCTTTGGGACCCATGGACTGTAGCCTACCAGTCTCCTCTGTCCTTGGAATTCTCCTGGCAAGAATATACTGGAGTGGGATGCCATGCCCTTCTCCAGGGGATCTTCCCAATCCAGGGATCAAACCTGACTCTCCTGCACTGCAGGCAGATTCTCTACCATCAGAGCCACCAGGGAAGCCCTTTTGATATAGCAGTCTATACATAAATAAGATTGTTTTAAGTTGTAGGAGTTCAATTTTAAATACATTTCCGATATCCTGCATTTGTGCCCTCCCTCCTCTTCTCACAATTGCTAGTTTTGATATCATGATACTCGGTCACTCAGTCCTGTCCAACTCTTTGTGACCCCATGGACTGCAGCAACCAGGCTTCTCTGTCCTTCATTATCTCCCAGAGACTGCTCAGACTCATGTCCATTGAGTTGATGATGCCATTCAGCCATCTCATCCTCTGTCTCCCGCTTCTCATCATGCCCTCAATCTTTCCCAGAATCACGGTCTTTTCCACTGAGTTGGCTCTTCACCTGAGGTAGCCAAAGTTTTGGAACTTCAGCATCAGTCCTTGCAGTGAATATTCAGGACTGATTTCCTTTAGGATTGACTGGTTTGATGTCCTTGCAGCCCATGGTACTTTCAAGAGTCTTCTCCAGCACCACAGTTTGAAAGCATCAATTCTTCAGCGCTCAGCCTTCTTTAAATTCCAACTCCATACATCCATTCCAATTCCCACCCATACATGACTACTGGAAAAACCATAGCTTTGCCTATATGGACCTTTGTCTGCAAAGTGATGTCTGTATGTTTTAACATGCTCTCTAGGTTTTTCATAGCTTTTCTTCCAAGGAGCAAGCACCTTTTAATTTCATGGCTGCAGTCACCATCTGCAGTGATTTTGGAGCCCAAGAAAATAAAGTCTGTCACTGTTTCCATTTTTTTCCTCATCATTTGCCATGAAGTGATGGAACCAGATGCCATGGTCTTAGTTTTTGAATGTTGAGTTTTAAGCCAACTTNGAGTTGATGATGCCATTCAGCCATCTCATCCTCTGTCTCCCCCTTCTCATCATGCCCTCAATCTTTCCCAGAATCACGGTCTTTTCCACTGAGTTGGCTCTTCACCTGAGGTAGCCAAAGTTTTGGAACTTCAGCATCAGTCCTTGCAGTGAATATTCAGGACTGATTTCCTTTAGGATTGACTGGTTTGATGTCCTTGCAGCCCATGGTACTTTCAAGAGTCTTCTCCAGCACCACAGTTTGAAAGCATCAATTCTTCAGCGCTCAGCCTTCTTTAAATTCCAACTCCATACATCCATTCCAATTCCCACCCATACATGACTACTGGAAAAACCATAGCTTTGCCTATATGGACCTTTGTCTGCAAAGTGATGTCTGTATGTTTTAACATGCTCTCTAGGTTTTTCATAGCTTTTCTTCCAAGGAGCAAGCACCTTTTAATTTCATGGCTGCAGTCACCATCTGCAGTGATTTTGGAGCCCAAGAAAATAAAGTCTGTCACTGTTTCCATTTTCTTCCTCATCATTTGCCATGAAGTGATGGAACCAGATGCCATGGTCTCAGTTTTTGAATGTTGAGTTTTAAGCCAACTTCTTCAGTGTCCTCTTTCACCTTCATCAAGAGGGTCCTCTTTCACCTTTTCACCTTTATCTTTAGTTCCTCTTTTCTGCCATTAGGATGGTTTCATCTGTATATTGGAGGTTATCACTATTTCTCCCGACAGTCTTGATTCCTGCTTGTGATTCATCCAACCTGGCATTTCACTGCATAGACGTTAAATAAGCAGGATGGCAATATATAGTCTTGACGTTCTCCTTTCCCAATTTTGAACCAGTCCATTGTTCCATGTCCAGTTCTAACTGTTGCTTCTTGACCTGCATACAGGTTTCTCAGGAGGCAGATGAGGTGGTCTAGTATTCCCATCTCTGTAAGAATTTTCCACAGTTTGTTGTGATCCACAGAGCCAAAGGCTTTAGCAATGAAGCAGTAGAAGATATTTTTCTGGAATTCTCTTGCTTTTTCTATGATCCAGTGAATGTTGGCAGTTTGATCTCTGGTTCCTCTGCCTTTTCTAAATCCGGCTTGAACATTCAGAAATTCTCAGTTCACATACTGTTGATGCCTGACTTGAAGGATTTTGAGCATTACCTTGCTAGCATGTGAAATGAGCACAGTTGTGCAGTAGTTTGAACATTCTTTGGCATTGCTTTTCTTTGGGATTAAAATGAAAACTGACTTTTTCCAGTCCTGTGGCCATGCTGAGTTTTCCAAATTTCCTGGCATATTGAGTGCAGGACTTTAACAGCATCATCTTTTAGGATGTGAAATAGGTCAGCTGGAATTCCATCACCTCCACTAGCTTTGTTTGTAGCAATGCTTCTAAGGCCCACTTGACTTCACACCCTAGGATGTCTGGCTCTAGGTGGGTGACAGCACCATGGTGGTCATCAGGGTATTTATATGTAGGTTATTTTCTTCCTTTACTGTATGTTTGCCTTTACCAGTGAGCTTTTCCATTCATAGTATTTTTGTTTCTAGTTGTGATCTTTTCTGCTTAGAGAAGTTTCTTTAGCATTTGTTGCAAAGCTTATCTGTTAGTGCTGAAATGTCTTCGTTTTGCTTATCTGTAAAACCTTGATTTCTCTGTCAAGACTGAGTCAGAGCTTCTGCTGATAAATCAGCTGATGACATTATGGGGGTTCCCTTGTATGTTATTGGTTCCTTTTGTCTTGTTACTCTAACATTTTTCCTTTGATTTTTGTCATTTTGATTACTGTGTGTCTTGGTGTGTTCCTCCTTGGATTTATCCTGCCTGGGACTCTGTGCTTCCTGTACTCAGGTGCCTGTTTCCTTTCCCATGGGAAAATTTTCAGCTATTACCTCTTAAAATATTTTCTTAAGGCTTTCCTCTCTCTGTTCTCCTCTGGGACCCCTGTAATGTGAATGTTCTTGCATGTAATGTTCTCCCAGAGCTAAGACTATCCTCATTTCTTTATTCTGTTACATGATTTCCACCATTCTGCCTTCATGCTTACTTATCCATTCTTTTGCCTCAGTTATTGTGCTATTGATTCCCTCTAGTGTATTTTTACTTTCAGTTGCTGTATCGTTCACAACTGTTCTCTAGTTCTTCCAGGTCTCTTTTAAACATTGCATGTAACTTCTCAGTGTGAGCCTCCACTCTTTTTCTGAGATTTTGAATTGTCTTTACTGTCACGTCTCTGATGTATTTTTCAGGCAGATTGCCTGTTTCCAGTTCATTCAGTTGTTCTTCTAGGGCCTTATTTTGTTCTTTCATGCTGAAGATACTCCTCTGCTCTCTCATTTCATTTGACTTTCTGTGATTACGGTTTTCATTCTGCAGGCTCTAGGGTTGTAGTTCTTACTTCCGCTGTCTGCCCCCTGGTGGATGAGGCTGTCTAAGACACTTGTGCAGGCTTCCTGGTGGGAGGGACTGGTTCCTGCCCTCTGGCGGATGAAACTGGGTTTGTCCCTCTGGCGGGCAAGGCTCTGTCAAGGAGTGTGTTTAGTGGGCAGCTCTGCTGCCATCTATGGGATCTCACAGAGTTGGACACGACTGAAGCGACTCAGCAGCAGCAGCAGCAGCATGTGCTCAGGATGGCTTTAAGCAGCCTGTCTGCTGTGGGAAGAGCTGTATTGCCAGCCTGTTGGTTGTTTAACCTGAGGTATCCCAGCACTGGAGCTGCTGGGTGGGGCCAGGTGTTGGGGGGAAAATAGCGACTTTCAGGAGAGCTCCTGCTAGTGAACATTCCACAGAACTGCTGNTGTCTTGTTACTCTAACATTTTTCCTTTGATTTTTGTCATTTTGATTACTGTGTGTCTTGGTGTGTTCCTCCTTGGATTTATCCTGCCTGGGACTCTGTGCTTCCTGTACTCAGGTGCCTGTTTCCTTTCCCATGGGAAAATTTTCAGCTATTACGTCTTAAAATATTTTCTTAAGGCTTTCCTCTCTCTGTTCTCCTCTGGGACCCCTGTAATGTGAATGTTCTTGCATGTAATGTTCTCCCAGAGCTAAGACTATCCTCATTTCTTTATTCTGTTACATGATTTCCACCATTCTGCCTTCATGCTTACTTATCCATTCTTTTGCCTCAGTTATTGTGCTATTGATTCCCTCTAGTGTATTTTTACTTTCAGTTGCTGTATCGTTCACAACTGTTCTCTAGTTCTTCCAGGTCTCTTTTAAACATTGCATGTAACTTCTCAGTGTGAGCCTCCACTCTTTTTCTGAGATTTTGAATTGTCTTTACTGTCACGTCTCTGATGTATTTTTCAGGCAGATTGCCTGTTTCCAGTTCATTCAGTTGTTCTTCTAGGGCCTTATTTTGTTCTTTCATGCTGAAGATACTCCTCTGCTCTCTCATTTCATTTGACTTTCTGTGATTACAGTTTTCATTCTGCAGGCTCTAGGGTTGTAGTTCTTACTTCCGCTGTCTGCCCCCTGGTGGATGAGGCTGTCTAAGACACTTGTGCAGGCTTCCTGGTGGGAGGGACTGGTTCCTGCCCTCTGGCGGATGAAACTGGGTTTGTCCCTCTGGCGGGCAAGGCTCTGTCAAGGAGTGTGTTTAGTGGGCAGCTCTGCTGCCGTCTATGGGATCTCACAGAGTCGGACACGACTGAAGCGACTCAGCAGCAGCAGCAGCAGCATGTGCTCAGGATGGCTTTAAGCAGCCTGTCTGCTGTGGGAAGAGCTGTATTGCCAGCCTGTTGGTTGTTTAGCCTGAGGTATCCCAGCACTGGAGCTGCTGGGTGGGGCCAGGTGTTGGGGGGAAAATAGCGACTTTCAGGAGAGCTCCTGCTAGTGAACATTCCACAGAACTGCTGCCACCAGTGTCTTTGTCTGCAGTGAGCTCAGCCACCCCCTGCCTGTGCAAGAGACCCTCCAGTGCTAGCAGATAGGTCTGGCCCAGTGTCTTATGAGGTCACTGCTTTTTTTTCCCTAGTTCCTGGTGTGCACAAGACTGCGTGCCTTCCAAGAGTGGAGTTTGTTTCCCCGAGTCCCATGAAATTCCTGCGATCAAGCTAGATTCTCCGGGGGCTCCTCCTCCCATTGCCAGACTCCCAGGCTGGGGCGCCTAATGTGGGGTTCAGAACTTTCATTCCTGTGGGAGAGCTTCTGTGATACAATTACTTTCCAGTTTGTGGGTCATCCACTCATCGGATATGGGATTTGATTTTATCGTAACTGTGCCCTCCTACTATCTAACTGTGGCATCCGCCTTTAGAAGTGTGGGGTGTCTTTTATTGGTACCTTTGAGCACTTTTTGTTGATGGTTTTTCTGCAGTTAGTTGTGATTTCGATGTTTTCGTAGGAAGAGATGAGCTCATGTCCTTTTACTCCACCGTCTTATCTCTGTCCTGGATTTCCTAATACATTTGTACTGAGAGGAATCTTAGATTGCCTTTGAATTTGGCATGTTATTGTTCAGAACATAGAAAACTAAGCAAATGGAAAAGCAATTCAGCTACTTACCTCACTGAAAGCATTCGTTATGCAAGAAATGCAATAATACATTGTGTGTGTCTCAGAGAAGAGCATGTGCGTGTCTTCAGAATGCAAACACCCAATATTGATTAACCAAAACCGGTATCATTGAGTAGATGAGGGAAGGTGTAGTATAAAGGAGATAAATCCTAGTCTTTTATAGTAGAAGCCAAGAAATAATATCTGCAGTTGAAAAATGAAGGTGAAAGTGTCATTCATTCAGTTGTGTCTGACTCTTTGCGACCCCTTGGACTGTAGCCCACCAGCCTCCTCTGTCCATGGAATTCTTCAGGCAAGAATACAGGAGTGAGTTGCCATTCTCTTCTGCAGGGGATCTTCCTGACCCAGGGATCAAACCCAGATCTCCTGCACTGCAGACAGATTCTTTACCAGGATAACCCTGGGAAATAATGTAAGCAGTTGAAAATCAAGGTGAGGCCGTGTAAACACAATCTTTACGCCTGTGGAAGCAAATACAGGGAGGAATGCTGAAAGGAAACCATGGAGCGCAGAGGAGTACAGAAAAGGACTTTGGTTTTTGCCGTAAACCTTATAGTACCATTTGACTTTCAGAACTATGTTTCTGTATTTCTTTGCTTTATGTTTTAAAAATAAGAGTTGGAATCATTATGCAGAGATCAGTCACTGTATAAAGGGATTATTTCCACATTACTGTCCACTTTCTTGAAAAAAAATAATGAAGGCAAACATTTCTGTATATTATGTGCACAGTTTGTAGAAAATGACTACTGTATTACCTCTGTTATATGATGAGCTACGTGTTCTGAGTTTTTCATTTTAATTTCGTGCTGTGTTTGTGTATGCGTTGAGTACACACACTTACATTTGGCTTATATTACACACATAAGAGTTTCCTAAGTAGGTCAAGGAGTGGGCTGTACTACTTCAGGTGAAGAACCCTAATTGGTAAGTGGATTTGCATCTTGACAGTGAAAACCCTGAAGAGTTCAGGATCTGTGGGTTTGATAATGGGCTTAGAGTGTGGAAACTGCTGAATACATGTGGGAAGGATGGCAGCCAGAATATGAATAGCTGCAGTGAGAATGATGTTTGCTGAGGTCAAAGTGGATGCATTGATTTCTCCTCAGGTTTATATACTTACTTAGGTTAATGGTCCATACTTTTAAAATGAAATGTTTTCAACGTGCCTACCTTTACCAGAGTACATATAACGGCCCATTCTCAACTTAGGGTCAGCAATAAATTGCCATATCCCTGCCAATGGCGAGTAGTGCTCTTAAATAACAGAACTTCATTGTCAGTAACAACAACAACAAAAATACACTTTTCTATGAACTGTGAGGACCTGATACGACCAACGTAATGTTTTTAAACATGTCATGATCTTGCTGTTACAACTTGGAAATGAAAAGATTTGACCTGGAAGTCCCTATCAGAGAGCAAATACATAGTTTATTTCAATCATGAAAAAGCAAAAGGAGCTAGAAGAATGTGTGCTTTTGCATTCTCCTCCTGGATTTGAAGTTTTGCTGATTAATTTATCTCACCTTGTGAGTGTTACCTGTCAGTTTAGCGCCAGGCCTGCCCTGTCTACAGGACCAAGCAGTTGTCTCCCCACTGTCATCAGATCATCACTGTACTGGAATGATTGGGGCAAACTGGTCTGATGGTCTGCACAGCAGAAGGCAAGGTCTCCAGCTACCCTGTGCTCAATGGAATGAAGATAAGTGATGGGGAAAATTGATTTTTTTAACCCCAGGCTCCAGTTTTTTCTCTTGACCTGATCCCACTCCCAAGAGGAATCTTTCTCAACTTTGTAATGAATTGTCTCACTGGTCAGTGTGTCTGTGAAACTACTGTGCGGGGAAATAGAGGGAAAGCAACAGGGAAGGAAATAGATGATTTCTCCAGAGAGCATTTTGTATCACTTTCCAGATAGAATCATAGCACATGGGACCACAATTTGGGTGTCTTGACATGCTTGCTTAATAAGTTGGGACTCCAGAAACTTCCCAGGAGTCTTTAGAAAAATTGTGTCAGCTCTCCCAACTGTGCACCCTTGGTATTTTCTGTAAGTGGACTGGGGCTGTATAGGGTACGAAGAGAAGGTACAGGGAGAGGAGCAGATAGATCTTAGATAATTGAATTCCATATGTAACCCAATTAAATCCTGGACCCATGTCGTCCTGGGGAATTATGAAATGCACTTTATCTATAAACGTGATCATCTCTTAAATGGGAAGTGATCCCATTACAGGTGTAACTGACATGTTCTTAATACAGAGATGTAGCTTGTCAGTCCACTTTCTTTGAAACATGGATTTTCACTGACCACTTTGTTGAGAGCAGCCGTAGAGAGGATGTTGTTTTTTGACAAAAGCCACCTTGCTCTCCCAGAGTCCCACTGGTCTTTGACATATTTTACAGCTTTAGAAGACAAATCATCCCGGTTTTCTATGCCCTTTATCTTGGGCAAAGACAGACATTCCTCTTGGAAGTAATTTCCTCATGTAAATTTCAGGTGTGATTAAGCAGACCCCTCTGGACAGAGACGACATGGCTTCTTTTGTTTGTATCCCCACCCCACCCTGCATTGGCTTACTCATTGGACTAGTAATTACAAATCCTAAATCTCCTCTTCTTTACACAGACTTCCGTCTGTACTCCACTTCTTAAACTGGCTCTCACCTCTGCCCAGATTGCATTCCTATTTAGTGCAGGCAGGGCCCTACTCTTTGAATAGATAGATTCCAGGATTCTTGATTAGAATCTCTGGAGATTTGGTCTTACCATCAGTATTTCTAAGGCCCAATCAAAATTTGTTTTTCTTGTTTAGTTGCTGAGTTGTGTCTGACTCTTTCTTTTGTGACCCCATGAACCCACGCGGCTCCTCTGTCCATGGGATTTCCCAGGCAAGAATACTGGAGTGGGTTGCCATTTCCTTCTCCAGGAATCAAACCTGTGTCTCCTGCCTGGCAGGCGAATTCTTTACCTCTGAACCACCTGGGAAGCCCCCAAACTGGTAACCACCAGCTTAAACTGTAAACCGCAGTTTGTCACTTGGTTCTTTGCTATCTTACTTTCTACTTGTCTCACATGCATTAACCACTGTCAGTCTATTGAAGGTATAGTGTTTTCTCCTCTTCTTAACTCAGAGCAAATTGCACAATGTTGATGATGCTCAATAAGCACTCACTACATGTAAATCTTAGCCCTGTCGTTGACCTGCTGCAGCTCAACTGAGTTGGTCACCTGCTTTCTTCCTCGACTTCAGTTTCTTCATCAGTAAAATAAGTTATCAGATTTTTTTCCCCAGAATTACGGAGCAAAATGGTTTTGCAAATCCTAAGTCATCCATGGAAATGTGAAATCAGAATTACAACTTTGGGGTATTTTGTTGCCTTGAAAGTGAAAGTCGCTCAGTCATGTCCAACTCTTTGCGACCCCATGGACTATATAGTCCATGGAATTCTTCAGGCCAGAACACTGGAGTGGGTAGCCTTTCCTTTCTCCAGGGGATCTTCCCAGCCCAGGGATTGAGCCCACGTCTCCCACATTGCAGGCAGATCCTTTACCAGCTGAGTCATGGTGGAAGCCCTTAGTAGGTCGAAATTCATTTAACATTTAGGGCTGGTCAGTGGCAGACTGAATTAGAGAAGTTGGCCGTTAGCACACTTTCTCCACTTTGTTTTCTACGAGCACTCACATGGTGCTGCCCATCTGCTCAGGCACTCTGAATGACTCAGGGTCTCCACTTCCACCTTAAGCAGCACTATATTGTCATATTATAAGTGCTTCCCCTCCCCTTCCCCTCCCCCCATGCCCCCCCATCTGATTGACCCTTC
>SJYQ01001080.1:2080365-2150879 GCA_006410935.1 Redunca redunca | reverse complement strand
ATCTGATTGATTTGTTTGACTTCAAACAAAACTGCTAATTAGTGATAATGGCACTTTTCACCACTCCCTTCCGATAACATTTAGCTTTTATTGATGTCCCCAATTCCAGAGACCAATTGAAAAATCTTTTGAGGCACTAACACTTCTTAGTCAGAAACCAGCCACTCTCCTGCTGAGAAGGAGGTATTGCCAAAATCCTGGGAAGTGAGGGCTCGATGTTAACACCTGCCCAGACCATGTGTACTTTTCTGCCTAAAGTTTTTCTTTCTTTCTTTTTTTGAGAAAGATGATGTGATGAGGGTGGAGAAGCATCCTGGCTTCATCTCATCCTTGGTTTCCTTGGTGTCATCTGCTCCCTGTCCTCTCTCCCTTCCCTCTGCCCTGAATTCAGCATCAACCTACATGGACTTGATTGTTGTTCTTGTTGCTAGGAAACTGTTGACGAAGGTCAAGTGTACATGCTGATTCATTAAGGCTTGTTGGCAACATCTTATCCTGTTGTGATTGTGTTGTCAAGTGTATGTGAGTGAGTGAAAAGAACTGTTTTTGCTGCTGAAGGATTGTTTTCATGAAGGATTCCTGTAAAAGTATCTTTCTCTGAGAGGTCCTTTTTGCCAGTTCACATCTCAGGGAGCTCTGGCCAGCCATAGATTTTCCAAGATCTGAATAGCAAAGGATGGAGTTGAAATGGGATCTGTAGTCAGGTAGACAGACTTCAGGATGAATTATGTGTTCTGTTGAGGCCCGATTTCCCTAAGTGGATAAATTCTGAGCTGGAATGTGATGTATTCTTAGCAGGTAGGAGTCAGGAAGGAGAGTTTTCCTAAGAGGAGTCAGCTCGCTTTTGTGTCATTTTGTGACTTGAAAAGGACTAGACCCAAGCATCCTTAACTCAGAGTATTCTCCTGGCTTGCTGCAGAATATGCATCCCAGTATAGGTTCTAAAACCAACTTCGTTCTACGATATGGTTCATACTGTTTAGAAAAGGGGGGCTGGCAGACCCTCTAAGTTAACATCCCAGAAGCCTATCCAAAAGCACAACTTTAGAACCAAAGGATCTGCTCTCAGGACAGCAAAAATGGGCCGCAGTGTACTTTGCCAAATAGACCTCAGAAACCAATAAGAACCTCTTCTTAGGTGAATGATAGCAGAGGAATAAATGTGCTGTCAACCGTCTGCCATGCAAACTGCCATGAAGTGATTGGGTTGAGCTGTTACTTCCCTTGCTAACACTTTTGGGTTAAATAGAGCACAAGCTACATATAAGACATTGTCTGTGAGTAAGAAATAGAGCCTGGCCACAAAGCTACACTATTCTTTGCTTTGCCAGTGAACCAGAGAGAGTGGCAACTACTGTATCTCATCAGAAATTGAAGGTCTCTCTCAACTTATCATCTGCACATTTAACAAATATTTTCAAGTTCCTCCTATATCTCAAACAGTGTACAAGATGCCAGGGATATAGCAGGCATGGAGAGCAGGTGCTGTCTAAAACAAACACAGACCCTGCCTGTGCAGAGTTTATGATCTATTCCAGGCTAGTTCTTTGTTGAGCCCTCAGTCCAACCTCCAGGCCTCCCCTGCTCTTCAGGCTTTCCTCTGAACCCACCTTTAATGTCTTAGCTACTTACAGCCGTGTAACAAATTGCCCCAGAACTTAGTGGCATGAACCGTGCCATGGCGATTATCTCACAGTTTCTGTGGTCCAGACTCCAGCATTACTTTGCTGGTCGTCTGTTTTGGGGCCTCTCTGAGACTGCAGTCAAGGGGTCAGTAGTCTGTAGTTATCTTAAGGCTCACCTGGGGAAAGCCCTGTTCCCAGTGAGCTTGTTGGCAAGATACAGCTCCTCACGGGCCTTTGGAGTGAGGACCTTGGTTCCTAGCTGACTGTTGCCCACAGGCCCCCTCGTTCTGTGCCACATGGGTACTCTCCTTGGCTGCTTGTGTTAATTAAGTATGCCAGTTGAGTCTGTTACCAAGCTGGGCTTTAAAAGACTGTGACTTCTAATTACAGAATGACATCCCATCACCTCTGCCATATTTAGAGTAAATCACTAGCCCACACTCCCTCCCCAGGAAGAGAGTTATACAAGGGTCTGTATACCAAGAGTTGGGGATCACAGAGCCCATTTGAGAAGTCCATCTACCCCATTTGATGTCTTGTCATTACCTTGTGTTGGCAAAGAGCTGCTGGGATGAAAACCAGCAGCTGCTGGCCTCATCCTCCCCAGTTGACCTCTTCAGCCATTCCCAACTCATAGGCTGTATTAATTTTGTCATTTGGCCAGGATCTGGGGAGATCCTGCTGGCCATCAAAGAATGAAGCCAAAGTGGTGCAAAAGAGAATAGGGGTGAGAGGCAGGTGGCTACATCAGAGACAGTGGGATTCAGAAGAACCTGAGGAAATGGGGAGGAAGAGGGATTGTCCTGAAGGAAAACGCACAGCCACATGCATTCTTAAGTAGAAGCATTTTAACCTTATTGTCAAGGGACTTCCTGGGCCAAAAGATTTTGCCATAAAGAGTGCTTCTTGAGC
This sequence comes from Redunca redunca, assembly GCA_006410935.1. Taxonomy (NCBI): domain Eukaryota; kingdom Metazoa; phylum Chordata; class Mammalia; order Artiodactyla; family Bovidae; genus Redunca; species Redunca redunca. The sequence goes on along the minus strand of SJYQ01001080.1, from coordinate 2,148,342 downwards.
TAAGGCAGAGCTTTCAACCACTGTTCTGCTGATCCCCCTGGACTTTGGGGATGAGGGAGGCCTGGACCAATGGATATGTTGCTTTCAACTCCAGCAGCATCAACTGGGGCTCCAGACGCTCTCTGGGTGACCCAGAATGTTGTCTGAATGTTATCATCTCTCCACACGTCATGACACAAAGAGAGGTGGCGAGGCGCCCAGGATGAGGGGTCTTGCTGGTGCTGAGAGAGCAGCCTTGGAGGCTGGCTGGCATCCTGGTGCCCTGCGTCCTCCCCCCGATGTGGGTGTGGCTCCCATTCTTTGTGTTCCCATCTCAACCGTCATCTTGTTGTGGGGGCCGTTTTCCATCGCAGGTGTTATCCATTATGGATGAGGCATGGAGAAGGCCGTGGTGAATAATTCAGCAGGTTTCGGGTGCAGATTGAACATTAAAGGGAAGGAAAGGCTGAAGAGAAGAGAGCCAGGGGAAGCATTCTGGATTCTGTTGCAACAAGAGGATGCTATGCGAAGGTGCTTTCTGTAACTTTCTAGAAGATCTGCTTTTCTTTGTAGTCTCTCTAGGGATTTTTAAGCCTTAGATGTGATGGTAGTTCTCTGGTTAATAACTGAAAAAATTCCAACCTTTCCATAGCAACAGTGAAGATTCTGATGACTTCAGCCTGTCCTGAGTGGTTCATGAGTTCACATCAGAGCAGTTTTTAAGAGTAATAATGGCAGATTGGTTCCACCCTTGAGCCGGGGGAGTTCACTGGTAGGGGTTATTCAGTCTGGACACTTGAGAATCAACACCCAAAGGTTTTTTGTCTTTTAAATAATTGATGGAAAGAAGACAGTATCTGGAGAAATGCCCAATACTATAAATTCAGAGGAAATACCTCCTGCATTGCTCACCATTTAGAAAAAGCCTCCTTGAATGGGGCTGACAGCTGCAAGTTTGGCAGCACACTGACCCAGATTATAGTAAGTACAATCTGACTGTGAGCAGAGCGGTCAGAAACACAAGAATAGGCGAGGAGGGCAGAGAAGTGCCCGAGGACCTGCTCTGTCTGGCCTGGCCTACAGAGTTGTCCACAGCACAGGAAGCTGTCACCTAACACGGGTGGATTTTCCAGTTGTGGATCGTTCAGGTCCTTTGCTTCTCTCTCTTCTACCTTTTGACTCTTACAGTTCATCAGGTAAACTAGGGAGAGAGGCCTGTCATCCTGTCTCATAAAGGGATTGGTGAGAAAGAAGGCTGAAGCCATCTGTTACAGAGAGTGTCTTGCATGTTCTGTACCTTTCACTTTTTGTGCATCCACAGCCTCCCCCATTGCCATGGCTAGTTAAGAGGTGACTGACTCTGGGAGGTCTGCCTGTCTGTCTTCAGCACCAACCTGCCCAACTCTGTTTCCATTAGTTCCTTCCAGCTCAGTTCCACCTGTATTAGTCTTGTCTTTCCTGAGAATAAGTGGATATAGTCCAGCTCTCAAAGCCAGTTTGCGTTTACCTACTGTTGTTCAGTTGCTCAGGAGTGTCTGACTCCTTGTGACCCCATGAATGGCAGCACTCCAGGCTTCCCCATCCTTCACTATCTCCCAGAGGTTTGCTCAAACTCATGTCCATTGAGTCAGTGGTGCCATCCAACCATCTCATCCTCTGTCACCCGCTTCTTCTCCTGTCTGCAATCTTTCCCAGCATCAGGGTCTTTTCCAGTGAGTCAGCTCTTTGCATCAGGTGGCCAAGGTGTTGGAGCTTCAGCATCGGTATCAGTCCTTCCAGTGAATATTTAGGGTTAATTTCCTTTAGGATTGACTGTTTGCTGTCCTTGCAGTCCAAGGGACTCTCAAGAGTCTTCTCCAGCACCACAGTTTGAAAGTGTCCATTCTTTGGTGCTCAGCCTTCTTTATGGTCCACCTGTCACATTCATGTACAACTACTGGAAAAACCATAGCTTTGACTATCCGGGCCTTTGTTGGCAGAATCTGCTTTTTAATATGCTGTCTAGGTTGGTCATAGCTTTTCTTCCAAGGAGCAACCATCTTTTAATTTCATGGCTGCATTCATCATCTGCAGTGATTTTGGAGCCCAAGAAGATAAAGTTTGTCACTGTTTACATTTCTTCCCCATCTGTTTGCCATGAAGTGTTGGGATCATATGCATGAATTTTTTGAATGTTGGGTTTTAAGCCAGCTTTTTCACTCTCCTCTTTCACCTTCATCAAGAAGCTCTTGAGTTCTTCTTCGCTTTCTGCCATTAGGGTGGTGTCATCTGCATATCTGATGTTATTGATATTTCTCATGGCAATCTTGATTCCAGCTTGTGCTTCATCCAGCCCAGCATTTTGCGGGATACTCTGCATATGAGTTAAATACACAGGGTGACAATATACAGCCTTGACATTCTCCTTTCCCAATTTTGAACCAGTCCATTGATCCCTGTCTGGTTCTAACTGTTACTTGTTGACCTGCATACAGGTTTCTCAGGAGACAGGTAAGGTGGTCTGATACTCCCATCTCTTTCAGAATTTTCCAGTTTGTTGTGATCCACACAGTCAAAGGCTTTAGTATAGTCAATGAAGCAGAAGTAGATATTTTTCTGGAATTCTCTTACTTTTTCTATGATCCAGTGGATGTTGGCAATTTGATCTCTGGTTTCTCTGCCATTTCTAAATCCAGCTTTCACATCTGAAAGTTCTCAGTTCACATACTCTTGAAGTCTAGCTTGGAGGATTTTGAGCATGGCCTTGCCAGCATGTGAAATGAGTGCAATTGTGCGGTAGTTTGAACATTCTTTGGCATTACACTTCTTTGGGATTGAAATGTAAACTGACCTTTTCCAGTTCTGTGGCTGCTGCTGAATATTCCGGGTGCAGAACTTTAACAGCATCATTGTTTTAGCATTTGAAATAGCTCAGCTGGAATTCTGTTACCTCCACTAGCTTTGTTTGTAGCAATGCTTCCTAAGGCCCACTTGACTTCACACTTCAGGATGTCTGGCTTTATATGAGTGAGCACACCATCATGGTTATCCAGGTCATTAAGACCTTTTTTGTGTGATTCTTCTGTGTATTCTTGTTGGTGTGTATCGAACCATGTTGACCATGGGAGCAGCTTCTTTTTGTGTTTGTGTATCCGTCTTGCCATTTCCGCTTATTCAGATTTCAGTGTGAGGGTATTCAGCAAATGTGAAGAGGTGGGGAGGGTCCACTCTCCACATCCTGTGCCCCCAGGCCCTGGCTGGCCACGTGCCCAGGTTTGTTCTGACACTGGCTCTGAGCGGGCCTCTTTTTCCCAACTCCCACCCCTTCCTTCCATATGAACTGGATGCTCTTTTCACAGGTTCTGTAAACATAGCAGAGTTTAGAGTGTGTGAAAGTTTCTGGTAGCACCTCAGAACCAAGTTTATTTTCCCCCAGAAATAGTAGGCATTACTGCCAGAAGAGGGAGGCCAGCGCCTCCTCAGAAACATCAGGTGATGATGCTCCAGCAGTGACGCACGACTGCCGGGACCATCGGGCACTGAGGGGTTAATGCAGCTGGGTCAGACACCCTGGGAGTTGGTTACATCTCCTGTTACAAGTTCCATTATTGACTTGGCCATCTAACACCACTGGAAACAATCCACCAGACACACACTGGGATCAGGAGTTAGCCCCAGCTCACAAGTGGATGCTTGAGAGCTGGCCCTGCTACCCAGAGAGGACCCATAAAGATGGAGAATTTCTGGACGTACCAGTTTGAGTGTCACGAAGATGAGGTAGGTGGATCCTCAGCTTCACGGGTGTGTTTGCTGCTTTGCTCTTGGTTTTCTTCTAGTCCTGTCAGATTGTGCGTTTTCTGCATTTCCCTTGAGAGTAGGAGTAAGTGAACAGAGCTGGAATAGGATGGGAAGAGATGGAATCAGGTTTGCCTGTTGCTGGTAAGTCCAAGACGACCTGAAAAAAGAAAAGGCTGACCACTTAGAAACATTGCACTTTGCTTCCTCTCCATCAGCGTCACATTGTTATTTGCTGTGTTCTGATAAATGAGTTCATTTAGGCACTGTAGCCTCTAATTCCAGGCTCTTTGTTGTGTCTTTTGCTTCCATAATGCTAATGAAAATGAATGGAAATTAGTGCCTTGCACGTTAGGAAGTGATTTGCTAATAAATGAGCTGATGGGCAAAGTGAACCCTGTATAGTACCTGGCACATAGTAAGCTGTCAACAAACAGTAGCTATTATTGTTTTTAGTAGATAACGTGTTATTACAGCAAATGCTTGGCTCTTAGCTGCATCTCTTAATACAAACTAAAAGCCACTTTGGTTTTCCTCTCACCGAGCTCACATTCAGTATGGCCTGAGGATGCTCGTGCAGGAGGACCATCAGGGATATGGACCTAGATGGAAAATGAACATGATGGAGGCCTCCTCATAAATGAGTCCAGCACAAGTTGTAATGCATTTCAAATAAATACAGTGAGGCTATTTCAAAGGGGGAAAGACAACATTGGTTTATAGATCAGTTTTAACAGATGATAAGTTATCAAATGTTTCAGGAATGACTTTAGTTAATAATTAATTGGTCAATTTTTTTTCCTTTGAGTCAGATTAGTCAATTTTTTTTCCCATGTTCTGAAACAGGTAGTGATAAAATGAGTGATTTGTGTGGTCCCCTGAAGAGGAAAGCAGCCTGTACGCAGGAGATCGCTGCAGTGCAAGGCTTTCTCCAAGCTGCTAGATGGACTGGGTCCTCACACTAGCAGTCTTGCCGAGGGTTTAGCAGACTTGGGACTCGGAATGTGAGCGTTTTCCCTGTGGGAAAAGAAAATGGAAATGCTTAGAATATTCTGACAGTTATCTCAAAATGTTCCATTGGTATTAATTGAATCCATTATAAATGTGTATATAAAACACTTCATTAGGCCCAGGCTATTATCATTTTAATGACATAATTATGCCCCTACAATGCCTATGCTAACTTTCCTGCTTCACCACATTAAGGAAATACAAATGTGCATTGATAATACAGTTTGAATGGAAAGTGAATAATTATGGGTTTCTTCAGCAGTTTTGAATTTCAGAAGCACAAACATATCTTGGAGCAAGAAAAAACTAATCATATATTTGGTATTTTTTTTTAATAATCATAACATAGAATAGGTTAATTTAAAACACTTTGTATCAGTGAGGAAAACAGTGTGCATTTACTTGAGGAAAAGGATGACACTGGTTAAACTGATATACATACTGAAAAAGCTATCTGAGAACACCAGAGACACAGAAGTCACCCCCCACACCCCCCACCCCCAAAGTGGAAGTTTCTCAGAAAGACTAGAGCCTGTACTGTGACCTGCCCTAGGTAACCCCCTGACTTTGAAAGTCCGTATGCATCCTTTGGCACTCAGCCTTCTTTATGGTCCAACTCTCACCTCCATACGTGACTACTGAAAAAACCATTGTGGCTCTAGTGGTAAAGAACCCACCTGCCAATACAGGAGACATAAGAGACGCAGGTTCAGTCTTAGGTCAGGAAGATACCCTGGAAGGGGAAATGGCAACCCACTCCAGTATTCTTACCTGGAAAATTACATGGACAGAGGAGCCTGGCAGACCACGGTCCATGGGGTCACAAAGAGTTGGACATGACTGAGCATCTAACACTTCACTTCTCACATCCACATGTGACTGGAAAAGCCATAGCTTTGACTATATGGAACTTTGTCAGCAAAGTGATGTTTCTTCTTTTTAATATGCTAAGTTTGTCATAGCTTTCCTTCCAAGGAGCAAGTGTCTTTTAACTTCATGGCTGCAGTCACCATCCATAGTGATTTTAGAAACCAAGGAAATTAAAATAGAGTTGGACCATAAAGAAGACTGAGTGCTGAAGAATCGATATTTTCGAACTGTGGTGCTGAAAGAGAAGATTTCAGAGTCCCTTGGGCAGCAAGGAGATCAAATCAGTCAATCCTACAGGAAATCTACCCTGAATATTCATTGGAAGGACTGATGCTGAAGCTCCAATACTTTGGCCACCTGATGCGAAGAGCCTACTCATTGGAAAAGACCCTGGTGCTGGGAAAGAATGAGGGCAGGAGGAGAAAGGGGTGACAAAGAATGAGATGGTTGGATGAAATCATTGACTCAGTGGACATAAATTTTAGCAAACTCTGGGAGATAGTGAAGGACAAGGAAGCCTGGCATGCTGCAGTCCATGGGGTCACAAAAAGTTGGATACAATTGCGTGACTGATCAAAAACAAAAATGAAATCTGTCACTGCTTCCACTTTTTCTAGTTGCAACCAAGTGATGGGACCAAGTGTCATGATCTTAGTTTTCTGAATATTGAGTTTTAAGCCATGTTTTTACTCTCCTCTTTCACTCTCTTCAGGAGGCTCATTAGTTCCCCTTCACTTTCTGTCATTAGAGTGGTATCATCTGCATATCTGAGGTTGTTGATATTTTTCCCAGCAATCATGATTCCAGCTTAGAGTCATCCAGCCTGGCATTTCCCATGATGTACTCTGCATATATGTTAAATAAGTAGGGTGACAGTATACAGCCTTGGCGTACTCCTTTCCCTGTTTTGAACTAGTCCGTTGTTCCATTTCCAGTTCTAACTGTTGCTTCTTGACCTGCATATAGGTTTCTCAGGAGGTAGATAAGGTGTTCTGGTACTCCCATCTCTTTAAGAGTTTTCCACAGTTTGTTGTGATCCTCACAGTGAAAGGCTGTAGCATAGTCAACGAAGCAGATGTTTTTCTGGTATTCCCTTGTTTTATCTATGATCCAGTAGATGTTGGCAGTTTGATCTCTGGTTCCTTTGCCTTTTCTAAATCCAGCTAGTACACCTGGAATTTCTTGGTTCACATACTGCTGGAGGCTAGCTTGACGGATTTTGAGCATTAATTACCTTGCTGGCATGTGAAATGAGCACAACTGTGCAGTAGTTTGAGCATTCTTGGGCATTGCACTTCTTTGGGATTGGAATGAAAACTGACCTTTTCCAGGTCTCCTGTATTGCAGGCAGATTCTTTACCATCTAAGCCACCAGGGGAGCCCTATATATTCAGTATTCTGTAATAAACTGTAATAAAAAAGAACATGAAAAAGAGTGTGTATATACGTATAACTAAATCACTGATGTACAGCAGAAATTAGCACAACACTATAAATCAATAAAATAAATTAAAAATAGTGACAAGAACCCTGAGCTACATGTACCCACAGACTTTCGTATGAGCACATGAGTGCAATGCTACATGTGTCTAGAACATGCTTTGTATATAAACCTTTTTCTTTTTTGTGTTTCCTTTTTTCCTCTGATATTAAAGAATTGGTGCCCATGCATCCTTCCATATATTTAAGAACACCACTTATTTTCTGGAACACCTTTTGTATTTTTTATGGGGAATCCTGATTAAGCCCTTGAAGAAGAAAATGTAAGTTAATCATAAATTCTGCCTTCAAAGTGATTATTAAATACTGTAACTAAAATATTATCTAATAGTATTATAATTTTATGAAATATAATGGAGAAAGTGATGCACCATAAGAATGGCACAGATACAAGCAGTTCTCATAGGAGAGGGATTCATTTTGCCTAAGAGAACTGGAAAGACTTCATGAAAAAACTAGTACTTGAAGTGGGCCTTTGGAGGGTTCTGAAGATGTGGAGTTCAGACAAGAGCATAAACAAAGGTTCACAGCAGAAACTCACAGGGAACAGAAAGGAGTTCAGTGGCTTGATCGTAGACAATAAGAACTTGGAAGGATGGAAAATGGTAAAGAAATTAAGGCCAAACCTTGGATGCCTTAAGTGCCAAGGTAAAAGAGTCTAGGATTTACTCTTTAAGCAGAAAGGAACCACTAAAGTTTCTGAGTTGAGGAATGAATTCCTCAGAGCTTGTTAAAATTGTATTTAAAATAATGAGAGTAAATAGGTGCTTCATGAGAGGTCTCAATGTCTTACTCAGTTTAGCCTGATGTAACAAGATAGCATAGACCTGGTGGCTTAAGCAACAGAAATTTCTCACAATTTTGGAGCCTAGGAGGTCTGAGATGAGGGTACAAGGACAGTTAGCTTCTGGTGAGTGTTCTCTTCCTGGTTTGTAGATGGCCATCTTCTTGCTGTGTTGGGGTGGAATGCAGTGAAAGAGGAACCAAGTTCTTGTGCCAAGTTCTTATGCCTCTTATAAGGGCACTAATCCTGTTCACAAGGGCTCCATCCTCATGACTAATCACCTCCCAGAGGCCCTACCTCCCCATTTCATTCCACTTCGGGGAGGGGGACAGGTTGAGGTTTTAATATATATGTTTGAGAGGGACATTATCCATAACACTGGTGAAGAATGTTCATGAGTTGTTAGTGTTTGCATTACATGTTATATGTCAGCTGTTTGGTGACTTAAAAAAAAACACACCTTATTTTCAGGCGCTGTAAGTTTCTCCATATAATTGAAGTTGCTAAATAATTCATAGGCTTGGTAAAACTGATTTTAAAGATTTCTCCTACCCTTGGTTGCAGTGAAATTTTTGTCACTGAGTTCCCTTTGAAGAAATGGATCTTTGTGTGCTGGGATTCATCAGACTTGGCTGGAGCCAGCTGGGATCTTTTAGCAGGTGTCCTAAACAGTGGAGTGTATCAGTGTGTCATGGTCTATGCTAGCTGTCGTCATATAACCCTAGAGCAATGAATACGAACATGGTGCTCTTTTGTAAATCAATCACTGTAATAGCATCATACTCAGTCTTCATATTCCAACATGCTGCCTTGAATGGGAGATAGTGAACATGCCAGAAACTTCATGCAGTCACTGTGTGTACCCCCTAGCCATAGCCAGTAATGAGCTATTCTTGCCATTATACCAGTAAGAGTCTTGGGGCTTATAAAGTAATTTAAAATCTTTGTAGTATGATTTTTATAGAGCCTTCTGTGTGCTTTTTAATTTTATTCATGAATAAAATGTTAATAAGGAAGGAAGCAAGATGAGATGAAGAAAATATCCCCATGGGTATGCATTGTCCTTGTGAACACTCTCCCATAAGGGCAAAGTAATTTTTGTTATTATCGTAATCTTAAAAGATTCTCAAATATTGGTTAAGTGCTTTGTGCATGCCCAGGCACTGAGCTGATTCTGTGTGCATTGTTACCAATTAATCCTCATGCCGTTCCCAATCCTAATGTCATTCTCAAAATTTGAGTCAGAGAGGATGGGAACCTGGCGGTGAGTGGTGAAGCCAGGATTCACATGCAATGCAGGTCTGCCAGATGCTGGTGTTTGAGCACTTAGCCCTTTCAGTATCCTGAAACCTGAGTTGCAATCTTACTTGTTCTGCCACAATAGAAAATTAAAACGTCAGTATTTTTCAAAGGAGAAATGTAACTTGTGTTCCCTATAATCACCTATGCTTTTGAAAATGGACTCTAATATTGGAAAGCCAGAACATGGTAGCTTTGAAAACTTGACCAGTGTCTTAGGAATTCATTGATTTTTTTTTTTTAACTTCCCAACAACCAGGATCCTTTCTCAGGGCCTTCCAAGTCCTGGGCACTGTGGCACAGAAGACTTGTGTCTTCTCCACTGGAAGCTTTCTCTGATCCAGATGGTCTTTCCTCCCACCTGCTCATGTCTGTTACGGCTGCTGTCCTGTCATATTTTAACCAACCAGGGGAAACAGAGGTAGTGTCCCGAAGGATCCTTGTGTCAGTACACCTTCAAAGGTCTACTTAAAATTAATTCACTTAACAACAAATGCCAAGGTTTCAAAGGAAGAATGGGGAGAAAGGGATTTGATTAGAACTTTGCCTTGAAAAACTGTACTAAAAATTACAAACATAAGCTTAGTTTATTTTTATATATATATATTTTTTTTTTAATTTTTATTTTAACTTTGGTTTACTTTACAATACTGTATTGGTTTTGCTAAACATTGACATGAATTCACCACGGGTGTACATGCGTTCCCAAACATGAATCCCCTCCCACCTCCCACCCCATACCATCTCTCTGGGTCCTCTCCATGCACCAGTCTCAAGCATCCTGCATCCTGCATCGGACATCGACTGGCGATTCGTTTCTTACGTGATAGTATACATGTTTCAATGCCATTCTCCCATCTCATCCCTCCCTCTCCCTCTCTCTTTCCCCCAGAGTCCAAAAGTTCACTCTATAGATNTAGGTTGTTTCCACTGTGAATAGTGCCGCTCTGAACATAGGGGTCAGTTTAGTCACTCAGTTATGTCCAACTCTTTGCGACATCATGGATTGCAGCACGCCAGGCTTCCCTGTCCATCACCAACTCCTGGAGCTTGCTCAAACTCATGTCCATCAAGTCGGTGATGCCATCCAAACATCTCATCCTCTCTGAACATAGGGGTACACTTATCTTTTTTAATACAGTTTTGTTTGGATGTAAGCCCACAGTGGGATGGCTGGATCACACTCTACTTTTAGTTTTTACGGAACCTCCATACTGTTTTCCATGGTGACTGCACCAATTTACATTCCCATCAACAGTATAGGAGGGTTTCCTTTTCCCCACACCCTCTCCAGCATTGTTCTTAGTATGAGGTGATAGCTCACTGTAGTTTTATTTTCATTTCTCTAATAATTCGTGGTAATGAGCATCTTTTCATGTGCCTATTGGCCATTTGTATGAATTTTTTTGAGAAATATCTACTTCGTTCTTCTGCCCACTTTTTTTTTACTGGGTTGTTTGTTTTTTGTTATTGAGTTGTATGAGCTTAGAGAAGAAGTATTGATTTAAAGAGTCATAATTTTTCTCAGAAAAAAAGTCATTGAATCATACATTAGAACAACTGCCTTCAATTCACACATGACTCCTGCAGCATGATCTGAAACAGTCCTTTCAATCAGAGAAAGGACCATTTCAGCAAAAGTATTTAAAGACTGTTTTCCCAAGGGCCTCTATTATCAGATGTTCCAGTCATGCTTTTTTTGAAGCACCTCTAACATCATTATTGGCGATGGACGGGGAGGCCTGGCATGCTGCAGTCCTTGGGGTCACAAAGAGTCGGACACAGCTGAGCGACTGAACTGGACATCATTATCCTTCCATTTTTCTCCTTTTAATTGTTAACGGGTGTAACTCCACCAACTTTTCGATGACTCATAGTGGGTTCGAGCAGTTCTCCAGTTTTACCACCTCCCGTTTTGAGATTCTGCTTTTTCTTTATTTTTGCAGTATTTGCGCTTCTGCCCTGCAATGCAGTTGCTGTTTTGTTCTGGTTTGGTTTTGTCTGGAAACACCAGATGGTCCCAGCAGTCAACAGAGATCAGCTGACAAAGATGTGGACCAGATAGACGCTAGAGTTTGAGAGGGAAGACTGTGAAGACAGACACTAACCCTGCAAGTAGTTAGCTCCTTAGTGGTTTTTATGTTAAGGTGACTTGTTTTCTCAGGGACTCGGTGACATTCCTTACAGAGGACTTCTCGCATGTGTTCACGGGTCTGTCTGCCCTGCCAGACCAGGAGCTCCTTGGGCACAGGCAGGGACCTGGGCTTCTCCAGACACTAACAGCACTTCCGTGTTAGAAAAGCGAGTGAATGACCCAGGTCAAGCTCACTTTTTTGTGCCTTTTGACTAGAATTCCTCCAGAAGTCTCTCACCATCCCCGTGCACCTCTCCACATCGCAGCCTTCCTCTCAGTGCTGCCTCAGCCCTTCGGCTTTTCTGAGAACAGCACTGTCCATTTGGAGAGAGCCAGCGGTTCTTTACCCATGGCCTTGGGGTGTTCTCAGTGTCATTCCGTCAGCTTTTCTGGGTGATAATCTGTTCTTTTTGCAGATATCCAAGGATGAAAGAGGATTAGGGGGAAGGGAAGACCAAAATGGTAACTCAACCCCTCAGTCCTTTACATCTTCCAGTTCAATTCAGGAAATAGTTATTAAAGTGCCTAGACTGTGCTTCTCCAATGACAGCAGGCCAGTGACTTATAAAGAAAATAGCCTCTGGGCAGAGAGTAGGCACAGTCTGTCCCCAAGTGGGGCTCCAGTGACTGGTCCCAGCCCTGCCGTTCAGCCCATTTCTCGCCTCCCTGCAGAGCTGTGCCTCCCTCCCTGCCTCTGTCTCTGGTACCTTCAACCTCTTCCCAGTCCCATCCTGCTGCATGAAGACCGTCCAGGTTTCAGGGCTCAGCTGAAGCAGTGCCTTCCCAGTGCAGTAGCGCTGCCGGTACACACCGCTTCCCTCCTGCAGAAGTGGGCCCTCCCAACTCTGTGTCTCCGTGTATGAATGCATGTCTGCGCCACCTGCCATGGCGCGGACTTCATACGTTTCCTCCCCCTCCTTGGAAAGGGGTGGATGGAACAACCATAACATCTCTTGCCTCTTTGTTTCTGGGTCCAGTGGCTAGGAGCACAAGGAGGCGCTGAAATATCTACTGGAGGAATAAATAAGTAATAATTAATCGTGCACTGCTTTTCACCCCTACAAGCATAGCCTGAAAGTGCCATGAACTGTTTGTCTGTCTTGCCCCCAACCATCAACAGTTTATGTGCCCCTATGAGATGTCCAGTGAATGAAAATGACTGATTGGCTTTCCCTCCAGATGCTGTTGCGTCCTTGGACATAAGGACAGGATTATCCATCTGTTGTCCTGGCATTGAAGAGCCTAAGTCTGAAGACTGGAAGCTCTGCTTTTTACCACCCCAGAGCTGTGGTGAATCAGCTAGAACATAATCTACAGAAAACAAATTGTTGAGCTTAAGGAGACCTCCTGTAATTCCTGAGCAGGGAGTTGTCGAGTCATCTTTGAACAGTGCCTTCCTCGAGACCCGATGTGGCACTTGCCTTTGTGAATCTCCAAGCCCACCTTTGCTTCCCACCCTTGGTCTCATTTGCCTGAAATTGAATATCCATCCAGTAACCCAGAAAGCATGAGACTCCAGACAGAAATAATGTAATGATAGTTTTTACTTTTTGCCTCATATCGTTGGTTAAATTTTGCCTCCAATACATTCTTTGAAAGTAAAAACTATTTTCCAATTTCTGGTTTTCTCTCCACTCTTCAGCATATGAAGAGGCAGAAGCTGGGGTGAGAGGCGAAGGACTTTTAAAGCAGACATTTGAGATGAATTGACGTTAACACCTTGGCTTGGGCTCCGTGGAGTCTGTGTCTGCTCTGAAGGTGTTTGTCTGTCTTGACTTCGTCAGCAGTGGTGTAGGCGGGTAGTAGGCTTCCAGGTAGGGCAATCTCTTGGGGACAGTTTTGTGTTTTAGAGGAACTTTGCTGGAGCTAAGGTCGGAGTCTTCACCGGCAAAGGCCATTTCTCTAGTTTTCTGCTTCAAAATGTAGACGTAGCACTGTAGGGGTCCCATAACAGAAAGAGGCTTATCACCGACCTCCAAAAATAATACAAGAGAGTAGTTGTTGACTGCTTTTGGCACAAGTTGGAAAACATGGTAAGGCTGAAAACCACATTGACATCATGTATTCAGTAAACATGAGTGAGTCCCTGCTGTTCACAAGTGCCCAGGGCAAGGCACTTGGATCACCAAGATGAATACAAGAGCTTTGCTAAAGAGTTCTTGGGAAAGGGGAGGCACACACAGAAACAGATAATTACAAAACCTGGTATGTGCCATCAGGGAGAATAGTAGCTTGAACAGAGTCTGAGAAGGCTTCAACAAGATGAGCGCTTTCTAAGGAGAGAATAAGGGAGAACGCTCTAGATGGAGGTCAATAATTACATGTGCAAACAGAAGGAAGCTCAAGGGACCTCATTTGCATGTGGAAGGCTAGGGAAGAGAGGTGGCTCCTAACCAGGCTTGGTGTGGGTCCCGTGAGAGCCTCGGTGAGACAGTGCCCACCAGAGTCACATGTGTACCCTCTTCTCTGGGGTTCCGTGTTGGGTGACTGGCACTGGTCACCAAGCCTTATTGTGGGGTCCAACCTGCCTCTTCTGTACTCCAGCCTGCTCTGCAGATAACCTGTCTTCTTACATCATCCAGAGATGACCTGGTGCTCACAGCACTGCAAAGCCTCCATTTTTAGAAGCTTTGCAACAGAAACTAATTAGAGAAATAGGCACTATGGGATACTTTGGGAGCATTTTTTTTTTTAATGAAAGTGATACATTGGCCCTCAAACCAAGCAATTAAAGAAAAAGCAGCTGTGCTAGCTTCCCTAGGGACTAGACCTTTAAAATCTTTGTGACAGAGAAAATTACTTGGGGAAAAATAGACATTAATATCTAAGAAGTGCTTCATATTTGAAAAACTAGGAAATTTTAAAGGCATTAAATTCTCATGAAAACTACTCCATTAATTTTGAGTAGGCCAGACATAGAGCTAACTCAGCAAGTCCCCCACCACCTCTCTGGAGTGCCAAATGAAAAGTTCTGTGTGTTCTTTTCAGAGGCACACTGGGTACCTTTCTTGCATCCAGAGACGGAGGGGCTCAGGTACTTTGTACCTCATGTCACCCTGATGTGTGTCCTCTTGGCTTAACTATGGAGCAGCTGATTACTGCACGTGTGTGATGAAGAGGCTCACTAGTCCTCACCTCTCTGCTCAGAATCAGGTACATCAGCTCATGGGAAACACATCCAGGCCTCGCAGCAACAGGTCGAGACAGCACCATGTCTGTGCATGTAACTCTGCGTCTCACCACATCATCCTTCAGTTCATTGGGTATTTCCTGTAACTGAGACTTTTTGGAAAGAATTTATTGTTTTTGTGGTTTCACTCAGTGCTTGCTGACCTCCCCGCCATTTATGAACATGCCCCCTCCCCTCCTCTGCACCACACTCCATGGAATGTTCACCTTCCCCAAGCAGAGGTACATTCCTGATGTCTCTGTACCCCCACTTCCCCCGGGGCTTGGTCTCCAGAGATCAGGAGCAGGCTTAAGCTACTGCTCGTGTGATTTTGCTTTCTTTGCCCAGCATGTACCTCCCTCACTCATAACCCTACACTTCCTCAGAGAATAGATCTTTACCTGGACTAGGCTTTATGCCTTCCATCAAACAAGCTGTGAAGCGGTGTGTTCTTGCTCTCAGAGGACCATGGCTACAGAATTCTTAAGCATGCCTATGGCTCATCTGAAGATTTTCTTCATCCCCCAGATTTTGGGAGCATGCAGAAATCTTTGGGGATCAGCTGGGGAGAGTTTTAAGCACCTTCACTGGCCTGGAGCTTCAGATCCATTCAAGCAGGGCCCGCACAGGGAGCCTGAGCCCATCACCTGCGGACAGTAACATGCCTGATGGAACCCCTGCTTTCCAAACCTCTTCTAAGTCTTTTTTTTTTCTTTTATTATTAAGTAGATCAATGAGTATTTAAAAGTGTTTTTTTAAGCGGAGAAAGGAGAGGGTGGGACAAACTGAGAAAGTAGCATTGAAGCATATCCATTACCATAGGTAAAATAGATAGCTCCTGGGAAGTTGCCGTGTAACACAGGGAGCTCAACCTGGTGCTCTGTGACAACCTAGAGGGGTGGGATGGGGTAGGGGGAGAGGTTCAAGAGGGAGGGGAACATGTATACTTAGGGCTGATTCATGTTGTATGGAAGAAACGAACACAACGCTGTAAAGCAATTATCCTCCAATTAAAAATAGATTTTAAAAAGATGTGTTTATTATAACAAATAAAACAGTGTTCTCATCACCTAATTTGACAAATGGAAAATTACCAGTAATTTTGAAGGCTCCTTTCTTCTCTTCCTCAAGTCTATACCCTTCTCTTCCTTCTCCTTATATAATAAATTATTTCATTTTCCTTGTTTTTGAAGGAATCAAACAGTGCTCTTGCTTCTCTGTGCCTTTAACTTTTTCTTAATATTCTTGAGATTTAGCCATGTTGTATCTTTTACTGTAGTTTGTTCATTTTAAGTGATAAGCCTTATTTTTAAACATATTGCTTAACAAAGAGTAATTCTTCTAAGAGTCACCAAGGTAATGTTGTTTGGATGCTGAAATATCTCTGTTTTCCATGGCTGCTGGGTTAAATCAGACAAAATATTTTACAACTGGTTCAGTTTCCATTCATCAAAACCAGTCCCAGCTGCCTCTTTAAAAAAAATTTATGCTTTAATTTTTACTTTTTCATTTAGGTCATCTTGGACAGGTGATTTTTTTTAAGACAGTTAGCATCCAAAGTCTTTGTATCCTTCAATAAGAAAAATGTTTTAAAAACAGAAACCACCTGAGTATCACTATTAGCTTTATTCATCTGTGCTTGAAGTTCGGTCGTCAGCTTTTGCTCTGTTTCAACACTTGGCCTGAGGTGGTGGATGAGGAAGAAGGGGAACTGTAAGGGCCTCTTTGAAGACAGGGAAGGAATTTAAAGAAAGCTTGACAAATCCAAGCCTTCTAGGCACCGTTGGCAGCTCCGTTCCAGGAAGTTTTCTCACTGCTGAAATGTTCTTCAGTCGTGTGCAACTTTCTCCTCTCTCCCCAGGTCCCCAAGGCCAGGCGGTTCACCCTGTCCTTCCCTGTGCAGTTCTCACTGTGTTTTTCTTTGCTGTCTGTTTTCCAGTCCCCATCTCCGGGCAGTTCCTCACCCCTGGGTGCAGAGTCTTTGAGCACACCCCTTCATCCTGGTGACCCCGCGGAAGCCTCCACAAATAAAGAGGTAGGATACCATTTTGTTTCAAAAGCCCTCAGTCCATTACATTTTATTCTAATTTTGGTTTATGCTTTACCCGACCTCCCCTAGAGTTGCTGACCCAGATTACTGTAGGGAGAACAGTCCTCATCTCTCCATCATGGAATTCAGTGATTAAAGCTGTGCCTTCCCGTTCAATAGCCACTAACCACTTGTGTCTATTTTAATTCATAAATAAGATGAAAAAGTCACTTCCTCAGGCACACTAGCCACATTTCAGGTGCTCAGTAGCCACATGTGACTAGTGGCTGTTGTAATGGAAGCAGAGTTTACAGAACATTTTCTTGATTGCAGAAAATTCTCTTGAACGTGAAACATCAAAAACTGTTGAGCCGTGAGGTTATGAGCCTCGATGCCATGGCATCACAGTTGCTATGTGGTTTGGGAAGTGGGCTGGTTTCTTAAATACTCGTTTATTTCAGGCGCAAGTAAAATAGCTTTTTGACAACAGGGCGACTGCTTGTCCTGTTTATCTGGGGTGGTTCTTGTTCATGCTTGTCGTCCAAGCAGGACACCTGGTGAGCACCCCTTCTCACTCTAAAGCAGTGCTGTCCAAGAGGACTCCCTGTGCTGCTTGGAATGTTCTGCTTCTGGACTGTCCTGTTTGGTAGACACACATTAGCCGTGTGTGCCTCTCTAGCCCTTGAGATGTGGCCAGTGGCGCTGAGAAACTGAATTTTTCATTTTATTGCATTTTAATTAAATACTACGTGTGGCTAGGGGCTGCTGGGAAATGCAACTGTAAAGTGTCTCTTTGAACAGCAAATCATATGGTCACCCTACTGATGGAGGCCATGCTCTGCTCTGGCAGAGAATGTTTGAGAAGATGCTGCTGGCTCCTACTAAGGTTTCTGAGGCTAGAAAAGGGCAGGTGTTTTTCCCTGAGGGGAAACATTGCCTTCTTCAGCACCCATTGTCCTTTTACACCTGGCTAACTGCTTCTCCCACCTGTGTATGAACTAGCATCAGGTCAATATTGACCTGCACAATCATCTTATGTGTGGGCTCAGCTCACTCTAAATATAGATAATGCCTAATCAGCACTGGGGATATGCATGAAAGAGATAAACCATATAATGAATGATTGTCTAATTTTCCTTCCTTTTGCTGATAAAAGAAGTTAAATTCAGTGGAGAAAGTGATCTCCATTTTAACCTGAATGGCAGATCACTTCTAAAAAGGAGTCTTAGTTAAAATTTACCCTTGACGTATCATTGAATACACATCCGTTTACCATTAAATATTCATGCAGGGGATAAGTATTTTTTATTAATCTATTCATATTAAAGCAAACAAATACAGGGAGACAGTCTCAGAAATGACACCAACATTAGAATATAGATTTGAAATATGCTTTGTCCTTCTCTGGTCTTGATCAGGCCTCGGGAACAGGAGTAATAGGGTTATGGTTTCTTCTGGCCCTGCACCCCTTATATTTTATTCATAGCACATGGATAGGTGAGCACACATGGCAAGAAAAGCCACAGTGATGATAACAGTAATGAGAGTTACTATTTCTTGAGCATTTATAGCATTCAAGCACCAGGCCAAGTAAATCACATAGTATCTCATCTAAGCATTAAATGACTTCTATGAGGTAGGAATTATTGTCTTCATTTATTAATGGAGGAAGCTGAGAGGTTAAGTAACTTACCTTACGTCCCAGATGTCACAAGTGGTAGGGCCAGGTTTAAAATCCAGAGTTCTGGAGAGTCCAGGCTCTTAACATCACAGTCTGTTGTCCCTGGGGTAAAGAGTACTTGCAGGACATGCACTGTATGAACAGGTAGCTTGTGTGTTATTATTTCATTGTTCAGGCCTCCAGGCTCTACACACGATCTGTGTGACCTCTTGAACATCCCAAAGATTTGGCCTTTATCTTCTTGAATGTGTCTCTGTTAATTCTTGAATGTTAAGGATCAACTAATGTTCGTTTCTGTCCACATGTGAGAAAACAAAGGGCTCATCAGACATCTGAATATTCAGTATTTGATTATTCATCAGATATAATAAGCAAGGCAAATTTGTTAGTTTCCCAGTTCCTACAGGACTTGGCACATGTTTCTGCATATCTTTAGAAATAATGATGAAAATCCTCTTTGTGTGCAATAATTAGAGATTCTTTCATTTCACAAAACTCTTAAAAAAAAAAAAAAAGTTTGCTGCCCTCGAAACTAAAGAAAGCCAGTCATGGGCCCATGAATAGAGAATACACGAATGAACCACATGCCCTGCGTTGTGACTCTAGAGAAAATGGCAGCTTTTAGAGCTGTAGACTAAAGCGATTCCTCTGTAGCTTCTGCTCAAATCTGGGCCCTGTCCTTGAGATTTGCATTCAGAAAAGTATCCGAATAGTCCAAGAAAATATAAATTGACTTCTTAGTTGTACCTGGAAGTTAAACCATTTTGATTAGATGAAGTAAAGCCCTTATTGCCCCTAAATGCTGAGGGCAAGGAGAGGGAAATGGTTGGGGAATACTAATCTAAAAGTCTTAGGCACTTGTGAAGAAGCTAGCTTTCATCTGCATACCATGAAATTATAGATTTTTTTTCTTTAAAGCAAGAAAGTTTTAAGCCAGCAGGCACTCAACTGGGCCTGTCTTCTCACTTGAGTAAATAGAAAGTAAAATTAATGTAAAGCATTTTTGAAATCAGAGTTCCCTTTTTCTCCTATGCACATAATCTTGACGTTCAGTAGGTGTACATTTTGCCATAAATGCTTTAGCAGCCAGGAGCTTTTCATTCCTGGTGAACTTGTGTCCTTAGTGTCCCTAAAGATGATTCTTTTCTGAAACCAGAAACCCTCCTTTGGTATGAGGAGCTTTTTCATCCCAGTGAGCACATCTCCAGCACATTTATGGAGATTACCCTGCAATGTGTATTGTGTGATTAGTGTTGAATTCTTGTCCTTGTCCTGGGTTGAGTTTAAAGTCTTAAAACTGTTTCTTTTACTCCCTCCAGTTTTTCACATAACAGTTAACACTACTGTTTTTCTTTTTTGAATGTTGTGCAAATTTAATTTATCATCCCTTTACCATTCCCATCTTCCAAATGAAGAGCACTGTATAAACTATATCAAGTGCTGTGATGTGAAGTTGTTCCCCATGATATCCCAGCCATCACCCAGGGCCCTTCCCTCCATCAATCCACTAGGCACCCCAGAGTATTCCTTCAATTCAAGTCACCCTGTGAGCAGCTGTGTTGTATTAAGTAGTCTTGTTCTGAAATCATCACCTAACACCTGGTAGATCCTTAGCAGTGACAATCCTTAGGCTTTCTGAAGATAACCCTTGGTCATGCAGACTCTGATTTTGCCCATTTTAGGGACGCTTCTACACTAGCTCTCGACCCTCCTACAATGCTCACATCATCCTGCCCCAGACTGTCAGCTGCAAATTCTGTTACTGGTTGAAGTAGAAATGAATTACTGACTCTCATTCCACTGAGAGTTATCTCTGGGACATTTGCTTGTGAAAGGAACCAAGGGTTAAGTGTTGGTCCTCTGAGAGCTGGCATTTAAACTGTCATCCAGTCAGGTTCTATAAACTTTCTAACTGATTATATCCACTTCAAGGATGCTGTTAGGAGACTAACCTTTGCTATGGGGTTTTACTTAATATAAAAAATTCCATTATGTAAATCATTATTGTGACAGATTTTTTAACTGCTTCTTAAACGTCTTTGTTTACTGGGCTCTTATTTTAAGAATAATATATAATACATGGTAACACATAACAATGACTTATGTAATGGAATTTTTAAACTAAAATACAGCAGTAAGAGATGAAAGGAAGAGATAAAAAAAACCCTAGCAACCATTTTTAGCACAGTGAGAGATCAGACCTAAAGTACAAATAAAATTTGTCCTGCAAAGACCTAAAGTGGAATAAAATTCTCAAAGGAAATTCTTAATTTTAACAAATCATATTATTGGTGCCTTTACTAATCAACATTTTCTCACTTACACACCTAGATTCTTACAAATATAAATTGAGCCTTTTATTGTTACTGCTGATTATGAATTTTGGTCCATGGGTTATTTTTTAAGATAACAAACATTTCTCTGGTTGTGGGATGTAGGGTCTTTAGATTATCTAAAATATGAATGGATGGTTCTGGGCATCAGGTAGCTTTTAATAATAAATGCATATATTTATTCACACTTCATTTTCTGTAGCCAAAAATAGTTGACATCTGGTTAATATCTGCCATTGGTGATGTATTTATTTTTCATTTTGCATGGATGGTTGTGTTAATGCATTTTTAATGATGCTTTGCCCTTTTTGAAACTTTTTGTCTTAATTACAGTCAAGAAAAAGCTTGGCTTCATTCCCAACCTACGTTGAAGGTAAGAGCTGAAAGGGAAATACTAAACACCGAGTCATTCATGAATCTTTTAGCATTTTGGGTATTGGAAGACACTAGTGTAAGACACTAGTGGGAAAGGCCACAAAGTCACTTATTCAGTCTTCAGTCTTAGAATCTTAGACTAAAACAGCAATAGCCATGAACCTCTCAAAGACCCTCCTCCCTGCCCTTGCTGATTCTGCCCAGAAGACGGTGAGGCTGGGGGATGTCTGGGGGGTTTTTGCCTAGCCTAGAACTGGCCATATTAGATTCAAAACCCGTGTCTCCTTATTTCCAACCCAGTATACCTCTTGTATTTATCAGGAACCATTCAATTAGAAACAGTGTTTAACTAAGGGGGAAGTTATTTAAAAAAAAAAAAAATCCCAGTAATTCCTATCTCTTGCTTGGGTGAACTAATAATAGTAACACTTATCAAGCTCTCTTACTCTCCCAGGTACTGATAACTAATTGAATCCTCAGATTGATCTTGTGAAGTGGCTTTTATCATTATCCCCATGTTATGCATGAGAACTAAGGCATGGAGCGAGGGTGAGCACCCTTCCCTAGATCCTGCAGTGAGAGTCGCAGAGACAGGCTGGGAACCGGCAGTCTTAACTTCACCATTCTCCATGGAATCAATCATCTATGCAGGACAGCCACACGTGGTTGCACAGGTTTTTCACCGGCCAAGTGTACTCCATCAACAGGTCTGGTGGGGCCAAAGCTCAGTGCAGACTAGGCACCGCAACTTGAGGTTGGACCACACAAATGGTACGGCTACTGATCCTCTACCAGGGAGGGTGGCAGATGATTTGAGGGAGCAGGGAGATTATCATATCCTTGAAGGAGGGTTTTCTGGGGGCCATAGGATACCCAGACATTGTGTCTGACCTTTCAGTTCTATGTATGTTCCACTGCCCGAGAATAAATTACCTGAATTCATAAACCTTCCTCTGAACCCTTGGGCCTGAAGCCCAGGACAAGCTCGTTTCTTTCTTGAGTAATCTGGAAATTGTATGCATTGTTTTTGCAAAGATCCAGAACTCCACAAGAGCACTTGGAGTTTCCAGGAATTTATAAACTAATCTTCTTCAAGATTTCCAAGCTCAGGATCAACATGAATGTGAAGATATAATGTGTATGCTTGTTCCCCCATAGAGCAACACAAAGGCATCACTGAAAAGGAGTCTGCAATTCTTTGACTTAGGAGAACTATAACTTTAATTTTTTTAACTTTAAAAAAGTTACACTAGCACTAAGCGTAAAATGAAATTAGGATTATTTTTTGTGAGTGTAATACAGTGACATTTGATTCTAGTCGATTTCCCCAGAAAATAATTGACATAAAATTGTATCTCAAATATGTATTTGCTTAGGTCTAATATTTCTCTCTCTCAGCTTCTTGACATTTATATAGTCGCTTAAAAATCACCTGGATTACTCTTAAACACATCTGCATATTCATACTTACTGTGGTTGAAAAGGGACCCTTTTCAGTAGAGAGAGCTAAACCCACCAATGAATATATGATAGTGGAAGTCCCATAGAGAAGATGTTTCATTTTTTTTTTCTTTTAACATTCATTATTTTCACAAAATAAATGGAAGTTTTTTAAAAGTTGCTATTCCAAATGAGGTCTTTTTTTCTCTTGTTCATCAAAAATGATTATATTTATCTAACATTATAAATCCATCAATGGGATTTATGATGATATTTTACTTTTCACAAGACATAGATCCAGACTTGTCCATGTACTATTTTACTTGGACAGTGCTTCCCTGCTAGGTAACTCAAGTTATACATTGTAAATAACCTGAATTCTGCTCATATCTGTAAAACCTTCAGGTCAGGAAGCATGTGTCTTTCAAGAAGCACATAAAAGACTGGTATGTGGTAGAGGCAGGTTTGGCTGCATCCCTCAGTGTTTGTCCAGAAACCTTTCTCAGAAAGACTGAGAATCAGAAAACTTAACAGGTTTCCTGATTTAATTTCTACACAGATGCTTTGTGAAGACCTTTCCTAAAACAGTTAATTTCTTTCTTTCCACCAGCACCGTGGTTTTAGGAAAACAAATAGATTGCGTTGTCTGTACCCTGATAAGCAGCTTATCGTGGGAACCAGCTGTTTAAACTCAAGATGAGCTTGATGTGTAAGGATAAAAATAAAAATCATTCCAGATTAGCTCTTCAAGAGGAAAAAGCAAATTGTTTCTATTTCAAGTTGTCTAATTTAAGACCCTGAGTTTTTAACAGTGGGTTATAAAGTGTATTTTAGTCTTTCCAAATATGGCATTCAAGCCAAGGAAAATACATATGTTTTCACTGCAGAATTAAAATGCCTTTCTTATCACATCTGTTGTAAAGTTATATATTAGTCTCAACACGTTTTGATTTCCAGTGGGATTTATAGGTGACCATGGTGACTCAGTGGTAAAGACCCTGCCCGCCAATGCAGGAGACATGGGTTCTGTCCCTGGATCAGAAAGATCCCCTGGAGAAGGATATGGCAATCCACTCCTGTATTCTTGCCTGGGAAATCCCACAGTCAGAGGAGCCTGATGGACTACAGTCCATCGGGTCACAAAAGAGTCAGACACAACTGAGCAACTAAACCACAATGGTTAGAATCAGATGCCTCCACTTTAAATATTTAACATTAAAGGTTTGATTTAAAAGGCTGGTGAATAAGAACAGAAAATTCCAAATTTCCTTGGAATTGGTATGTATGTGGATGCAGGCTGGGCACGTTATAGCGGGTAAGTCAACAAAGTTATCAGCACAAGACCACAACTCTGAGGTCATGTTACCTCTCTTGCAGACTTCAGGTTAGAGGCTCTTTGGGGAATCCAGACATTCTGCAGCAAATACTCATTTTTCTGATTTATAATATTTATGTTCCCCATTATGGATAAAATGGAGGGGGTAGGTGATATGAATCAGTGGCAAGCAAAGGAACTATTATAGGCTGTCTAACAAGATGGCCTTCTGCTCACCTAACCATTTGTCCAGCAAACATTTACTTGATACCCACTGTGTGACAGAAGCTGACTAGACACAGGAGAGCCAGAGGTGATGGTATGGTGCTCCTTGTCCCCCAAAACAACATCATTTATCAATGGATTTTATATTTCATGTTTAAATAAATATTCACACTGTTTCTCATAGTAAATGGTCTGGGTGAAGTTGACTCCTGTAAGGAAGAATTTTCCCTTCTGTTTGAAAATGAGGGCATAGTGAAGGGAGATCAGAGAGATGCCTTAGACTCTTAGGTAGATGCACCTGCTCAGGGGTGTCGGGAGCTGACCACCTGTGTTGGAGGCGTGAAGCAGAGGGGAGGGGGCGTGATGGGGGGCACACGTGGCCTCACTCACCACCATGGTTGTATGTTACAGTTCCTGGACCTTGTGACCCTGAGGACTTGATTGATGGAATCATTTTTGCTGCTAATTACCTTGGCTCCACCCAGCTGCTCTCAGACAAAACTCCCTCCAAAAACGTGCGAATGATGCAGGCCCAGGAAGCAGTAAGCAGGATCAAGGTGAGGGGGTGCTCTGTGCTCCGAGGGGGGGTGGTGGGCCAATGTGGGCAGCTGAGCCGTCCATAGTGGTCACCCCACACCACATGTCCCAAGTTTAGTGGAGAGGACTGAGGTGACATGACAGGCAGGGCTTATACCTGTACCTGCGAAAGTTCTCAACAGAAAAAAAATTTGCAAAGTGTGTTGGGGTCTTGATGCATACATGCTATATAATTTGTTTGTTCTTAATGGCCAGCCTTGAGGAAGAAGTACATACGATGATAAGCCTTAGAAAGGTGGAAAGATGAGGAAGGACAGCATTTTAAATA
This sequence comes from Redunca redunca, assembly GCA_006410935.1. Lineage (NCBI taxonomy): Eukaryota > Metazoa > Chordata > Mammalia > Artiodactyla > Bovidae > Redunca > Redunca redunca. Next base: position 2,123,559 of record SJYQ01001080.1, on the reverse strand, counting down.
TTATCTTTCCAATATGTGAGCACAATATCACTGCATTTCTGCTGACAGAGATCAGTGCCTTGAACATTCATGCTACAGTGTGGTTCAAACTAGGTGTCATTGCTTTCGAACCTATCGATCCTGTTCAAGCTAGACTGAACTGGCTTCAGTTCAGTCGTTCAGTCGTGTCCAACTCTTTGTGACCCCATAGATGGCAGCACACCAGGCCTCCCTGTCCATCACCAACTCCCAGAGCTTGCTCAAACTCATGTCCATTGAGTCAGTGATGTCATCCAACCATCTCATCCTCTGTCATCCCCTTCTCCTCCTGCCTTCAGTCTTTCGGAGCATCAGGGTCTTTTCCAGTGAGTCAGTTCTTCACATTAGGTGACCAAAGTATTGGAGCTTCAGCTTCAGTCCTTCTAATGAATATTTAGGACTGATTTCCTTTAGGATTGACTAGTTTGATCTCCTTGCAGTCCAAGAGACTCTCAAGAGTCTTCTCCAACACCACAGTTCAAAAGCATCAATTCTTCAGCACTCAGCTTTCTTTCTGGTCCAACTCTCACATCCATACATGACTACTGGAAAAACCATAGCTTTGACTAGATGGACCTTTGTCGGCAAAGTAATGTCTCTGCTTTTTAGTATGCTGTCTAGGTTGGTCATAGCTTTTCTTCCAAGGAGCAAGCGTCTTTTAATTTCATGTCTGCAGCCACCACCTGCAGTGATTTTGGAGCTCAAGAAAATAAAGTCTATTACCCTTTCCACTGTTTTCCCATCTCTTTGCTGTGAAGTGATGGGACCAGATGTCATGATCGTCATTTTTTGACTGTTGAGTTTTAAGCCAACTTTTTTCAATCTCCTCTTTCACTTTCACTGAGAGGCTTTTTAGTTCTTCACTTTCTGCCATAAGGGTGGTGTCATTTGCATACATGAAGTTATTGGTATTTCTCCCAGAAATTTTGATTCCAGCTTGTGTTTCATCCAGCCAAGCATTTTGCTTGATGTACTCTGCATGTAAGTTAAATAAGCAGGGTGATGATATACAGCCTTGATGTACTCCTTTCCAAATTTTGAACCAGTCCATTGTTCGATGTCTGGTTCTAACTGTTCCTTCTTGACCTGCATACAGATTTCTCAGGAGGCAGGTCAGGTGGTCTGGTATTCCCATCTCTTTCAGAATGTTCCACAGTTTGTTGTGATCTACACAGTCAAAGGCTTTGATATAATCAATAAAGCAGAAGTAGATGCTTTTACTGGAATTCTCTTGCTTTTTCTGTGATCCAACAGATGTTAGCAATTTGATCTCTTATTCCTCTGCCTTTTCTAAATCCAGCTTAAACATCTGCAAGTTCTCAGTAGAGGTACTGTTAAAACCTGGCCTGGAGAATTTTGAGCATTACTTTGCTAGCGTGTGAGATGAGTGTAATTGTGCGGTGGTTTGAACATTCTTTAGCATTGCCTTTCTTTGGGATTGGAATGAAAACTGAACTTTTCCAGTCCTATGGCCACTGCTGAGTTTTCCAAATTTGTTGGCATATTGAGTGCAGCACTTTCACAGCATCATCTTTTAGGGCTTGAAATAGCTCAGCTGGAATTCCATCACCTCCCCTAGCTTTCTTCATAATGGTGCTTCCCAAGGCCCACTTGACTTTGCACTGCAGGATGTCTGGCTCCAGGTGAGGGATCTCACCACTGTGATTATCTGGGTCATGAAGAACTTTCTTGTATAGTTCTTCTGTGTAGTTTTGCCACCTCTTCTTAATATCTTCTGCTTCTGTTAGGCCCATACCATTTCTGTGCTTTATTGTAACCATCTTTGCATGAAATGTTCCCTTGGTATCTCTAATCTTCTTGAAAAATTCTCTGGTCTTTCCCATTCTGTTCTTTTCCTCTATTTCTTTGCATTGATCACTGAGGAAGGCTTTCTTACCTCTCCTTGCTATTCTTTGGAACTCTGCATTCATATAGATATCTTTCCTTTTCTCCTTCGCCTTTTGCTTCTCTTCTTCACTCAGCCATTTGTAAGATCTCCTCAGACAACCATTTTGCCTTTTGCATTTCTTTTCCTTGGGGATGATTTTGATCACTGCCTCCTATACAATGTTACAAACCTCTGTCTATAGTTTTTCAGGGACTTTATCAGATCTAATCCCTTGAATCTATTTGTCACTTCCATTGTGTAATCGTAAGGGATTTGTTTTAGGTCATACATGAATGGTTTAGAGGTTTCCCTACTTTCTTCAATTTAAATCTGAATTTGGCCATAAGGAGTTCATGATCTGAGCCACAGTCAGCTGAACTGGCTTGCTTCACCTAAAAGTAAGCATTTGATCAGATCTACTCTGGCTAATCTGAATCAAGTCAGTGCAAGGCTAACTCGGTTCAAACCAGTCATAACCTGTTTGCATCTTTTTTGTCAAGATTTAAAAGGAGCGAGCTTGTTTGATCCCTGAAACCACTTTTGTCTAGTTTTAAGTCATTCACAGCTAGTTTGAATCAGCCAAACTAGCTTGAACTGGTTTGAACTGGTCTGACCTCATGGAAATGCAGCCTCTAGAATACCCACCACAACGCTAGTGCCCCTAGAACCACGGCCAAACCATTGGTGACAGGGACCCTGATGGTGCCATCGGTCATTTGGGTGCAAGCCCCCGAGGCTGTTTTCACCTAGAGCTGCAGGCGTTTCATCACCACTGAAATCAGAGCTGGGGACTTCGAGTGAGTTGAAATAGCTTAGGACTTGCCAGATTTGGTTCTGTCAAGTTTCCATTGGTCAGAATCAACTCCCTCCTCAAGGGACTGTTCCCTTTACGTGTCTTCTCTCTCATACATCCCCAGGCTTCATCCTGAGCTTTGTATGGCAGTGTGGAACGAGAAGCAAGAGTCCTAAACTCTCTTCATCAAGGGAAGAATATTTGTTGAGCATTTATGTGTGCAAGGCTGTGCAGGGTCCTGGGAGGGAGGAAAAATAGTGATTTATAAGATGAGATCCTTACCCTCAAGTTCAGCAGCACAAATGAGAAGTGAATTAAGCCAGCAAATGTGCAAGGGGGTGCCGGAGGAGGAGAGAGGGGTGTCAGGATCAAAAGGCCACAGGAGTGTGGGGCGCCCTTGTGAGGTGAGACACTGCCTGGAAGCCTGAGGGAGGAGAGAGCAGCAACCACGGAGGTCGTGGAGGTCACACGGAGCAGGGGTGGCACTTCACATCCTTCTAGCCCTGCTCCCACACCCCTCCTCCGGGGCTGGTGTTTGTTCCACAAACTTGCCCAGGCTCTGCTATGCCCTGACTAGCAGACAGGGTCAGCGCTGGCCCTGCTCTTCATTACCCATCACCACACAGGAAGCCCACACCAACTTTTCATAGCATTATTGACAATCTGTTGGCTTCCCTAGTGGCTTAGATGGTAAAGAATCTGCCTGCAACTGCAGGAGACCCAGGTTCGATCCCTGGGTCAGGAAGATTGCCTGGAGAAGTGAATGGCAACCCACTCCAGTAGTCTTGCCTGGAGAGTGCCATGGACAGAGGAGCCTTGTGGGCTACAGTCCATGGGGCTGTAAAGAGTCAGATATGACTGAGAGACCAACACTACTACTACTATTTCTACTACTACTACTACTGACATTTTAGGATTTAGGATGTATGATCCAGAGAGTAATTTACAACTATATCAAGTCCCACCCCTGCCTCCAGAGATGCATCTTATCCTGTGACTCCCAACTAGACCGCTTCCTGACAATGTATCAGACCGACCCTCCTACCCTCTGGGTCCTTCAGAAGCAATAATGCTGCTGGTAGAATCTCAGGTTTCTGTTTAGCTGTCTATCAGAGCTTGCTTGATCTTTTACCCTCTCCCTGAACATAAAGAGGTGACATTAATACCTGGAGATGTCCCCACAGTGTTTTCCATGTTAATTTAGGATCTCCCAGGTGTAGAGCTCAAGAATGCACAAAACTCCCTGAGAACAAGCTGCTTTTCAGGCATTATCCTTCTTATCTCCTACAGGAGAACTTGAAAAGCACGATCTTTAGGGACAGAGTTGTGGCTCCTCCTGTCCCCACGGTTACCAGATATGTTAAGATTATAATATTGTTACAATAGCATTTGTTAGGTAAACCCCCAGTTTAAGATGCAGCAGTCCTGGAGGAAGCAGCTGCACACCTGGAGAGGCCACGTGGGGAAGTCGGGCAGGACCTGGGCACGTGTCTTTACTGGGGTCCATGGGTGGAATACTTTGAGGTTCCCAGATGAAGGCCAGATTGGTCAGTGCAAACCAAAATGGGGTTTTGCTGAGCTCAGTGGAGGTATTAGCTAAGGGGCGCCTTGGGGAAGGCCCTGGGCAGCCAGGGGAGACAAGGGCTGATGAGTGGGGTGGGGTCCCTTTAGGAGCTGACATGTGCGTGTGACTCTGCGGGTTGCTTTCCACAGCATTTGCGTGCATGAAGGGAATAATATCAGTCTAAGGTTCAGGCAGGCTGCTTGGCCAAACAGAATGGATGCTGAGGCAGGAATACCATGGAGTAACTTAGCTGAATTCTTGACCCAGCGCTTAGTTTCCTGGGTTAATAACGGCGCCGTTAGCTCTCCCTGGGTCAGTGGGAGTACAGAGGCCCTGGATGGTTCTCTGACAGACAGGGACCACTAAAGGGGGTGTTTGGAAAAGAGGCGGTGCTTTTGCTTGCTGCAGTGTCACCTGGGACATTTTTATTGGCATGAGAGTCCAGAACCAGAGATCTTTGCCTCCCTGTTACGTCCAAGACAGAGCCACGTGACAAAGATTTATCTCCTCCAGATTGCCAGAGCACCCGTCCCTGTCAAGGCACACTGCCAGGGTCCATTCAGGTGAATCCTCCAGAACAAAGCCATAGTCCACTCCCGAAAGAGTACTGAGACCAAGTATTGCATGTTGCTTTGAGATGAGTTTTTCCTGGTTTCTGTTTGTTGACTTCCTGATGGGTCGTCCTTGACTCCCACAGCTAGAGCTGTCTGTCTTTCTGCTGCCCTGAGACACGTGTGTATGTTCAGTGACCTTAAGGGGACAGCAGGCACAGCCACATTACCCGAATGTAGGGCAGGTCTTGAGAGAGACCCCAGGCTCCAGCATCCCCATGCCAGACCCCGCCAAGCGCTCTGCACGTTATACTTTCTGATTTCCCCAGTGGTTTCTGAGAGTGTTCTTTTCCATTTTTAAAGTCCAGCTCCCTGATGAGAAACCAGAAAGTTTACTTTTGAATCTTCAAAAAGGATTAGTATCCAGAAGTTCCACAAATCATTTGAACAAAAAAATGAGAAGGCTGTGTCAATCAGAACAGGCAAGACAGGCTCTCTGATTATAAATCCATTTTAGACCTGCCTAGAGCAGAGTAAGCAGCTGAAAAATGTATATTTATTTTTACAGCAAATTGCTCTAGTGTGAGGAATTCATTATAGAGTGGTGAGATTAAACAGTCGCATTTCATGTATAAGTATCATTTCACAATGTGCTTCTTGCGTCTGAAAGGAATGTTGCCTATCATTAAATATTTTCTGCCTCGTGTTCCTTTTACATCCATTTAAATACCTGTCAGATTGTTTGCCTTTACACACAGCCTGCCACTTTTTCAAATTATAAGTGGAGAAGGCAGCGTTCAGAACTCGTGGTTTATTTCCTCGCCCCCAAGAAAGTTACTGCGGGGATGGTTCACAGAGACTTCACCACGTGCACGGGGATCCAGGGGCTGAGAGCAGGTCTCCAGATGAACTCGGGTGGTCCAGGGAAGCCTGCACTGGGGTGCCCACATGCACTCGCTTCTCTGAGGAAGGTGCTGCATGCTTCCTCCTAAAGAGGCTGGCCTTTCAGGAATGAGTTACTCTGGGCCACCTCTAGAGAGATGCAGAGCAAGCAGAATGGGGCTACTGATTCTCTAGCCACATCCATCCAGGAAGGAAGGGGGAAGGGATGCTCTGTGGATTTATTTGGAAATCCATTTAGTGATATCCTCACCACAAACTGGAGCAATTCCTGGCTTGGTGCTCTCACCTACACACAGAGGAGCTTCCTCCTTTCTTTCTCGGATTCCTCCTGCCTGCCTGCCTGCCTCAGGGACCCCAGCTAGGCCCTCTCCTTCCTCGGCCTGCATTATTTGTTTGACACCATGGATGCCAGGGAGGCCTTCCTCTCAGGAGCCCTGCTGTGGCCCTGTGTTTGAGGTGCTTTTGCTCTGAGCCAGCTCTGCCCCTGATGGTTGGGTTTCCATTTCAAAGCAGGTTTTAATTCCTGGTCTGTCCGTCAATTATGTGGTGTCTTTCACTCAAGTAGCACCAACTGTGGGCTGACATTTAATAGTGATACTGGCTTTACACTTGGAGTCTGAAGAATTGCAGTTTTCTTAAGTTACAATTAATGTGCAGGTTTATTTGCCAAAATGGGGGGAGGATTTGGAGTTGTGGTTTTTCTAGATACGAATCTGGCTCAAAAAGCAAACTGTCCCTATGCAGGATCCCTGTGGCAAGGCCTTAGTAGATAAAAATCAACCACGTCCTTGACCCTGAGAAACCTGCAATCTCGTGAGGGAGCCAGGGAGAGTGTTTAGGTAACCGAAATACAAGGCAGGCTGAGGAATCTGTAATTAAGACATTTCCATCTACCAAAATGTAAGATACAAGGTACATCTGAACGCAGCACAGAGTTAGAGGATATCTGCCTTTTTTTGCAGGTTTTTTTTTTCCATCTTTGCGCCCTCCCTAATCTATTCTTTCTGCCTTAGTTCATCTTTTTTTGAGAAGTAGGAATAACCTTCCAGAAAGCTTCCCATATGATTTAGAAATGCATTAGAGCAATGGTCCTCAAAGTGGGACCAGCAACAGCATCATCAGCTGGGAATTTGTTAGAAGTGCAGACTCTGAGGCCCCAACCCAGTCAGAAACTCAGGGAGGTAGAGCCCAGGAACCCGTTTTCATAAGCCCTCCAGAAGGTGGTAATGTATGCTGCAGATCGGGAGCCGGCCCCTGAGAGAAGTGTGGACCATCCGTCCTGTGTGAAGGAGCCTGTGTTCTCCAGCTGTGCTCTCACATTCTGGTCAAGTGCAGCGCTTCTCGCTGATGGGGTTCCATTGGCAGATAAGCACAAGAAATGCCACCAAATAGATATCTTTGGTATCTGTCACGTGTATTTTCCTAGTAAAGGCCCTGAGAAGTCCTGTACTAAGGGGATTTAATTCAGTTTATTTAACCAGAAGCTTCCACAATTACTTGAAAGCAGAATACATTATCCCTATGGTGATACCTGATCGTCTTGTTGCTGGGATTCTTTTAAATATGTTTTAGGAAAAACTTCTAGAGGGAGCTTTGCCCTACACTCAGTATCTAAAGCAGGCAGAGACGTCCCCTTCTGAGCCCTCGCATGGGTGGGAATCCTGCCTTGACCCTACCTAGAGAACCAGCTGAGAAGCCTATACAGCAAGCTCGCTCGCCCCTTCCTCTCACTGCGTCTCCATGCTTCATTTCATCCTCATCCCACTTCATTCTCTGCTCCTCCACTGAAGATGGGGTGAGGTGCTGAAACTGCCTGAGCTGTAGAAACTGCTTCGTGTCCACGCAACGTGGTGTGTTTGTCTCCATGGCCTTTTGGTATTGTTTTGGTCCGCACATTTTTGTAAGGCGTGTTCATTATCAAATATTCTTACATCTGTCTTTACTAGCCTGCCCTAAAAGATCAGATTTTTTTTTCCATTCTTTTATGGAGAGATTTTATTTAGGTGTTTCAAAGTTATGATTGAATTGTAAAATGAGAATTTCTGTTAGTGTAACCTTGTCTAAGCCAGCTGATTTCCCATCTGACCCAAAGAAGTCTATGGTTGATAAAGAAGATGTTGACATGGATAGCAGCCCCTTTACGTACATTATCTCGTTTACTCCTCCAGATGGAGAGGGTGGGGAATCCTGTGAGGTAGGTATAATTAACCCCATTTTACAGACGGACTGAGAAGTTTATAGATGAGAAACGTGTCCAGCTGGCACCGTAGCAATTTGGAATATAGAGTTAGGTTTCCAGTTTGATTATCTGTTCTGCGCCTTATTAGCTGTGTGACCTTGGGCAAGTTAATGAGCCTCTCTGTGCCTCAGTTTTCTCTTCTGAAAGATGAGGATGATGCACTGCCTGCCTCACAGGGTTGTTGTAAGCTTATATACTGATACATGTGAAGTGCTTAGAAGGATATGGGCATGTGCGAAGTGTTCAGCCAGGGTTAGCTGGGGAAAGAAAAGCTAGAATAGTTGGAGGATCCTGGGCATAACTAGCCTTAGAGCAGGTACTCAGTACACGTTGTGGATGGAGTGATTGGATGGACTGTGTTGCACGTGTCCTTCGGTGATCACCAGCCTGCTGGTGGTGAGCCCCAAGTCTCATGAAAGCCAGGGCTTTCAGTGGATGTTGTCAGCCCCTGCTTCAAGATGCATGTGGGCCTTAAGCCTCTAAGACCTTTCTCAGCTGCTCCAGCTTCTCATTCTGGCCCTGACCCCCATCATGATTTCCAAACTTATGCCTAAATTTTTAATTCTAATTTGTTTCAGGGCACTTGGACATCATAAGTGATTTAAAGGTGGTGTTACTCTAAGTGTACAAAATATTTTTTACTTCATAAAAAGATTCTCAAAATGCCTTTCATGGAACTCGGTTTGCCTTTTGGATCCTCTTCCTCATCACCCATCCCAGTAAAAACAGAAAGTGGGCATTTCATTGGTGGCAGGCTTGCTTTCCTTTGAGAGGGGCCCTTCAGATTAGATTTCTCATCCTGCAGGTGAAGAATTTTGACCAAAGGCCATTAAGTTTTGGTATCAAAAATAATGGAAATTCATATGTTACTGCCGCATCATTTCAGGGGAGGTAAGAAGACAGAGGTTAGGCTCTTACAGCAGTTGTTCATCTTGAGGATTACAACTGGTACAGATCAGGAATCTGTGTGGCACAGCATCAGCCTGGGGCCGCTCCTCAGATGCGCAGATACTCCCACTGTGGTTGCAGCAGTTAGGATAACGCTTGCAGCTGCCGCCTCCAGACTCCCCCGGAGTAGACTGTTGCATCACGAAGGCTTAACCGTCAGTATGAGTTGTGGGGCTGGGGCTGCCCTGGTCTCCTGGGCGTACCAGATCCGCTGTTCAGTGTTTGGATGGCTGACTCATCCAGTTTCTCCACCATGAGGTAGCACAGACCACACAATTAGTTGCTTATGAGTAGTGGTGTGTGGCTGAGAGCAAGAGCTTTGGCGCCAGGTGAGTACCAAGGGTGTGAGGGAGCTGCTCTTCCCACACCCCACCCCCATCACCGCAGCAGTGCCTGTGGTTCGGCCACTGACTCACCATCACTCGGGTAATGTCTGCGTGTACATAACAGGCCTTACCAAAGCCAAGAGACTGCATCCCGACCCAGGCAAATTATAGTCGTCTAACATCATAATCTTTTAAGAGCAAACACAAATAGAGTGCTTAAAACACACCAGGCACTGTTTGAGAGCATTGTGTATACAGTTGACCCTTGAACAACACTGGTCCACTTATACCTGGATATTTTCCAGGAGTAAATATAGTACAGTATTATGTGGTCCAAGATCAGTTGACTCTGTGATTGGTAGACTCCAAGGACGCAGAAGGGTGGGTGCAGAGGAGCCGAGCTGTGTATACAGAGGGCCAACTGTAACTGATGCACGGATGACCCCGTGGTTGTTGGCACCGCTAACCCCACATTGTTCGAGGGTCAGATATACTCATTTTATCCTCACAACAGCCCTATGAAGTAAATTCTGGTTTTACCTTCGTTTCACATTTGAGGAAACTGAAGCACAGAGATGTTAAGTGTCTTGTCCCAAGTCACGTGACTAGTACGTAGCAGAGCCAGAATTCAGTTTTGGATAGTCTGGCCTCAGAGTTTCTACTCTTACAGAACTCTGCTATCTTGAATAAATCTTATACCCATTTCTAGTTAGAAATAGGCTTTATTGAAGCCCTGGTGGCTCAAATAGTAAAGAATCTGCCTGCAGTGCAGGAGATGAGAGTTCAATCCGTGGGTCAGGAAGGTCCCTGGAGAAGGGAATGACTACCCACTCCAGTATTCCTGCCTGGAGAATTCCATGGACAGAGGACCCTGGCGGGCTACAGTCCATGGGATTGCAAAGAATTGGACACAACTGAGCGACTAACACACACAAGTTTTATTAATATACAAATTTAAGGCAAGAAGTATTACTGGAGTTAACAAAGAGGAAGAACAGTTGATTCAGAAGTCTATAACAAAAAGATAACTAGGAAATCTTCAAATGTGTTTAAGAACACAAGGTTTCAAAGAGGAAATCACAGTGGAAATTAGAAAGTGTTTTGAATGAAACAATAATTAAATTGCAATTTATCAAAATTTGTCGGATATAGCTAAAGAGATTAGAGGGAGATTCATAGCTTTAAATATTATCAGGAAAGAAAAAAGTTTGAAAATCCACGATTTAAGTTTTCATCTTAAGCTAGAAAAAAATTGGCAAATTAAACCCAAAGAAAGTAGAAACAAATAAAGACATAGGCTGAAATCCATGAAACAGAATATAGGCATACAGTCAAGGAAATCAGCACAACCAAAAGCTGGCTCTTTGAAAGCATCAATTGCAGTTAAGTATAAGGCACCTCAGGACATATCCTTCCTCCTCCTGCCCCCACCAACTACCAAATTCTGATTTAGGAAATCAGTAGTCGAGTGGGATTTTTTTTTAAAGCCAGTCCACCTCCCACAGAAATGCGTTATACCACTGTCGATATTAGTTTGTCAATTCCCTTTTCAACTTTGAGTCTCTGCAAATTCTTTTCTAACTGTTCTCCTGTCTCTGTTTGTTCCATGCTAAGCAGATGGCCCAGAAATTAGCCAAAAGCAGGAAGAAGGTGCAGTACAAACAACTTCATCAGCTTGATGTTATGCCTGTTTTTTTTTTTCATTTATTTATGTTTTGCCTTTTTTCTTATTTCGTGTTTTTGTTTTCTGCATCCAGCAAGTTTTTGTTCAGATTTCTTTTTGAACCGCCCCATAAGCCAACGTTTCTCAAAACTCAGTTGCCCAAAGTGGCTGTTTTCTGTTGCTCATTAGTCATCTCACTCCAGAGGAAGGCCAGGGGCAGACTGGGAATGCTGAAGGGATCCTGCAGTACTGTGCAAGTGCCCACCATTCAGGAGCATTCACATGGCAGGGATCTGGGTCTGCTCAATTCTAGTCATGTTTGATTTGTGGATTTGTCAGATTGCTGGATGCAAAAAAGAAAACTCACTAATAACCACATGTGTGCAGAGTCAAGCCTAAATGAACCAGATCGGTGCGCTTTTTTTTGGTTGTGGAGCTTCCAGGTGCTTAAGAGCTACCCGTGGGACACTGAGGCATTGGGGCTCGCTCTTAATGGGGTGGCTTCCGAAGTAGGTACTGCTTCCGTGTTGCTGTGGTATGTGGGAACATGAAGACCCTCTTACCAGAACTGCCTCCAGCTGCCTTGTCTGCACCTGCTGTAAACATCGACACCCCCCACCCCAATCACTTGAGCAGGAGCAAACTCTGACTTCTCCAAGGTCCTGAGGGTATGAGTCAGTCACCCCGATTCCTTCAATCTGTTGGGCTCTGAAACCTCAGAAAGTACCATTCACGTCATTGTTCAGAGAGTGAGATCTGCTGCAGTGAGCTACTGCTTCCTTGGCAGAAGAGGCAAAAGGTGTCCGCATTTCCCCTGTAGCCTGGAGGCGCTCACTCCTGTTCCTGTGTCCATTCTCTGTGTGGTCCCTCTGGCTTTGGCAGCCTCATTCTGGAGTCTGAATCGCTGTTCTGGTGACTGTGTCTCGAAGCCTCTGTGTGTGAGTTAAGCTTGCTCCCATGCACCTGGGTCAGAGCAACATATTAAGCTTTCCCTTGATGCGTTTTCCTTCTCAGGCTCCTGAAGGTGAATCTCAGCCAATGACCGAAGTGGATCTCTTCATTTCTACCCAGAGAATCAAAGTATTGAACGCCGACACGCAGGTATTAATTTGCCGGCTCCCACCTTCCTAGAGGGTGAAGCTTAGCATGGCAACCAGGAGACTGTGCCCTTGTCTGTCAGGCAGCTGTGCCCAGATGCTGGCTGGCTTCCACACAAGCTCGGAGGCCGTGTCTGCAGCGCCTGCTGCTGATGTGGGGGGTGGGGGTGAGGGAGGGACTTGGTAAGGAAGGTTGGGGCTGTTAAAGACCAAAGGGAAAAACAAGCCGCAGATATTGTTAATAATTCTCTTTTGTCAGAAGATTCATGAATTTAAACAGATTAGCCTTTCAAGAAATTTTGTTTAAAACCACACGTACATACATAAACAAAACACAGTAATTTCATGCAGATTTTTTATTTTTTTAGCTTCCCCACCAGGGGTTTCCCAGGTGGCCCTAGTGGTAAAGAACCCACCTGTCAGTGAAGGAAACTCGAGAGATGTGGGTCTGATCCCTGGGTCAGGAAGACCCCCTGGAGGAGGGCATGGCAACCCACTCCAGTATTCTTGCCTAGAAAATCCCATGGACAGAGGATCCTGGTGGGCACTATAGTCCAAAGGGTCTCGAAGAGTCAGGCCTGACTGAAGCGACTTAGCACGCACCCACAGAGATTCTACTGGTTGTAAAATAATTTAAATTCCTTTTCACATACCACAGACCACTTCCTGCTCTGGGTTATCACCAGTCAAGGGAATTGCCCCCAGGCCTGGATGGGTACATGTAAATTTGCCAACACAGTGTTTGCAGTGAGGCTCAGAGCACCGCCACCCACTCCCTCACCCACAGCGTGTGTGGACTGCACTTGGCTACAGTGTGGGTGGCACACTCTCTCTTGGGTCTTAGATGATGCTCTGGACTCACCAGCCTCTCCCGTCTCCCCTCCAGGAAACGATGATGGACCACCCTCTGAGGACCATTTCCTACATCGCGGATATCGGGAACATTGTAGTGCTGATGGCCCGCAGGCGGATGCCCCGCTCCAACTCCCAGGAGAACGTGGAAGCCTCCCACCCATCCCAGGATGGAAAAAGGCAGTACAAGATGATCTGCCATGTCTTCGAGTCTGAAGATGTAAGGGTGGCCTCCTCTCATCTCCCTCCCCGTGATCTGATCTGAGCTGCCCTTGGGTAAATGGGTTCCCTCTAGTTCTCAGAACCTTAATCATAGGTGAGACAAATGCTTATTGAGCACTTACTATGTGTCAAGCCCTGTTTTAGTGCTGGGGATATGAGGCTGAGTAAAACAGACAAGGTACTCCTCGGGAAGGTTGTAGAGAGACAGAAAATGAGTAGATAAATGTACTTAATGTAAAGTTAGGCAGAGGAATGTTTAATCAGGAAAAACTAGGTCAAGGGATAGAGGGGCAGGGGCTGTTTCAGGTAGAGCAATGATCAGAGTCCTTTCAGAAGTTACATTGGAGCCGAACCTGAGTAGAGTTGAAAGTGACGAAAGAACAGGTGCAGAGGCCCTGAGACAGAGGCCTGCTGACGGAGTATGGGGAAAGGCAAGGAGACCAGCCGCTAGAGGGCTGTGCAGGACTGCCCTTCCCTAACGGGAAAGTTGGCGTCCCTGCCCCTCCTCACCACATGGCATGAACACCAGCCACCCACTCCTTTGCAAACCCAACTGCTCCTCCAGTCACAAAGCCAGGGATTCCTGACACCCATCTCTCCACATGATAAAGTCAGCAGGGGAAGCTAATTTAAAACAGAGGTGAGGCTCCTCCTTCCCTTCAGCCTTCTTCTCCAGTTGTCCCTAGAATTGCTGGCAAGGCCACTGGGCTTCAAGCTATTTCAGCACCATCCTTTTCCCAAAGCTCAGCAGGCCTTGGCAGCTCCCTCCAGGCCAGGGCCACAGCCCACGATGGTTTCGAACTGCAGAGCCTGCCTGGAGATGGCCAGGTCAGTGCCATTGACTGAGATCAATTTTCCTCCTGCCATAGTGAAACAAGCTATCTTTCTCATATTGAGCAGAGAGACCTTATCTACTTAAAGAAAATTGCCGCCAGTAGCCTTGGCTCCTTAAAAGGAGCTGTTTTTCTGCCAGAGAGTATTCATTGAGCCGCAGTAACGGCCTGCCTCTAAGAAGTTAGAAGTCAGAGGCAATTCTCCAGGGAAGCGGAGCCCTCATGCTGTAGCCTCAGACAGGAGGAGACGCTTATGTGTTTGTACCAACTTTTACTAGTCTGGTTCTCAGCTCCAGAGACAGGTTGCTGAGAAGACAGAGAGCTTGAAGCACCTGTCCTGGCCATTCTCCCCACTTTTCCTGTGAAACTGAGACCAAACTTGCAAACTGGGAGAAGGTTCTTGTAAAGCTCCAACAGAGTAACATTTAGAACATTGTTTCATGTGTGCTGCAGGCCTATGAAAAGATGGCATTAGCTCTGCCTATCAGACATGAGGTGCTGGTTCAACCCTCAGCCACCTCCCTTTGTCTCCCTTGGGGCTCCTTTGGGTCTGTAGGGGAGACAATGATGGGAAAGAAGGAAGCAAGAGTGGGCCTGGAAATCTTGCTGCTTTGCTTCCAAGGCCCGGGATAGAAGAGGAGAGCATGGGCTCCAGAGCTGGGAGACCTGCATGTGAATCCCACCTCCATGTGCGGGCTGTGCAGCTGCTCAGTTTCTGTAGCACAGGCTGCCATGTGGCACAGGTAGACCCAGCAGAGATGAGAGTAGTCTGAGCTGTTGGCCCGGTGCCTCCACTCACGATGGTCGGGAAGTCCACTGACTGTGTTCTCAGACACTTTTTTCAGTTTGTCTGTTCACACGAGCCTCTGATGCCCACGGCGATGCCTCGGCAGGAGGCAGTGTGGTGGTCCTTGGCATGACATCACCAGACTCTCAGAGTGAGAAATGTTAAGCAGCATTTCTTTCCCACAAGCCAACCATGCAGAAAGTTCTGATATCACTGTTAGTTAACTGCTTTCAGCAAAAATGACTAAAGATAGGGAAAGAAGGAATGGAAATGAGAGTTGTGTGTTTGAAACATTGCCCTAGAGCATGTTGTTGTTTTGTGGGTTTTCTACCCACTGGAATTTGAGAGAACAGCAGTACCAGGGGTGGGCAGGAGGTCGGCTCTGGAATCAAGCTGCCAGGATTCTCAGCCTCCAGCCCTACCCCAACTTAAGCTCTCAACTTCCTTTTCCTCATCTCCCCAATATGAACAAGGAAACAATACGTAAAATAGATCTGCAGTTTTAAAGTCTAAGAGCTCTGAGAAACAAAGAGATTTTTGTACTCATTTGTGTGATAAGCTTGCTCTGAGCTGCGATGAGACACTTTATAGGATTTGTCCAGCTTACTATGAATCTCACATATTTTGTTGCAGGAATATTAGTGTGTTTACGCACTTCTCCAAGCTCTAGTGGGGTTTTTACACAATGTATGATGTATGCACTCTGTTACCTTTCTAGAATTTGAACATTTCTGAATTCTGAAACACTGCCCCAGAGCTTAGGATGAAGGCTTGTGGACCAGTCATACTTACATCATAGACTTGACGTGAATTTATGTGATGCTGTTTATATGGGATGTGATGTGGCACAGGCTTGGTTGCTGCTGGCTCTCCCAAGTTGTGATGTTGATTAATTAATGCAGGGAAAGGTTATCAAATTCCAGTGCAGGAAAAAGACAACAGAAGCAGAGTTCCCATCCTATGAGCTGTGTGACCCTGAACAGGTTCCTTTGTATCTCTGGGCTTCTCAGCCTCCTCACCTAGAAAATGCGGGGTTGGACTCGATCAGGGTGCTCAATTCTGTTGGACCCAACAATCCTTTCACATAGCAAATATTTTATAATGCCCCACTCATAGACGATGTGAATGAAATTCATAGATCATTTAATCTCCTTTTCTGAAAAAGTTTTCACAAAATAACCAAATTATTGCCATAAATGTAATACAAAGGAGAAATAAAAGGAAAGCTAAAATAAGATTGTTGATAGCTAAAATAGTTGATAGACACATTTGTGCACACACACACACGTGCGTGCACACATGAAGAACCTCTACACTCCATAGCCAGTGTGCAGAATGACGCAGATAACTTACTGGCAACCCACATCTCACAAACAGCATTGATGCTGATGATTTTCTAAAGTCATGAAGCTTTCTCGTGGTAAAGTGTTAGATAAAACATCTTTTCTCAGTTCACATAATAGTTATATTCTTGACATTCACTGTGTTTTAGAGCCACACAATAAGTCTTGTGTTTTTATATAAATTAGAGTTGAGTCCTAGACTCAGGTAATTGAGCACAGGTGTTATAGGTACATGAATGTCTGAGGAGGATATCTTAAAATTGTGCAGGATGTAAAACAGCTCATCCTGGGCAAGACTGTCCTTTGCACAGCAGTAAATCCAGCATCTCTGACTCCTGTCCACTGAATGCCGGGAGCTCCCTATGATCATTGTTATAGTAAAAAATGTTGCCACTAATTTTGGAAATGTCCTCTAGAAGACACCACTGCGCCATGGAGACCTGTTGGGCTAGCCAGTGCCTAGGGCCTGGCAGTCTTCAAGGACCCAGGTCATCTACCAGCAGCACTGGCCTGCTGACCCTGTCTCTCCTCTCCAGGCCCAGCTGATCGCACAGTCCATCGGGCAGGCCTTCAGTGTGGCCTACCAGGAGTTCCTCAGGGCCAATGGGATTAACCCCGAAGATCTCAGCCAGAAGGAGTACAGTGACCTGCTCAACACCCAGGATATGTACAACGACGACCTCATCCACTTCTCCAAGTCGGAAAACTGCAAAGATGCAAGTACCTCCCTGAACCTGTTCCCCAGGCTGGGCCAGCTGGGCCTGCCCACCGAGGAGGGGAAGGCAGGGTGCTGGGGTGGAGCGTGGTGTTCACAGGCCGTTGCGGAGCACTCAGGGCCGTCTCTGGCTCCCCTCATGCGTGGCCCAGGTTCTTAAAGACTTTAGCTGAGGGCCGTGGCCAGTGAGGCAGGGTGTCCTCTGCCTCCTGTGATCCACAGCTGACTTTGAGGATGGGTTCCAGAAGCAGATAGGACCTAAACCGTGTCTTTACAAGCTCCTGGTCTAGGAAAGGGCACATTTATAACAGGGAGGATCTTAAATGATGATGCTGGGTGGGCAGTATTCAGAGACAGCTGTGCCCGGCAGAGTGGAGCTGGTCTCGGCTCTCTGGGGTCAGATGAGGGGTGCTGGGCTCCCCTGGGACCGAGCTCTGCAGGAACAGCTGGAGGAAAACAGGGCCACCTGACCTGCTCTGGGGTCTGGGTATTCTCTGAGAAGTGTAACTCAGGAATCATCTGGGGAGCCACGGATGAGGCATTGAGGCTGAACTGTGCATATGAGAGGATGCAGGGCCTGGGTCAGAACTGGCAGGCTTGAGAATCCAGCCAAGGTGAGGGGCCTGGACTTTATGCCCAAGATGTGGGCCAGTGATCTTTTTATTCACTCATGGATGCTAGGTATCCTAGGTTCCCTGGAAGCAAAGCCTGAGATGGGAATTCTGGCTCAAGGGATCTGTGGGGAGGTGGGGGCAGGGTGCACGCAGGAAACAGTGAGTGTGGGTACGAGGGTGGTGGGGATGCCATGGAGGACTGTGCCCTCGCTGGGGATGAGCATCCTCTGATCCAAATGGAAGCACTGGGTCACACATCACAGGACTGTCTTGTCCCACCTGGAGCCAAAAGAGCTGGCAGGCCTGTGCCCAGCGCTCATCAGTCATTGGCAGTGAGGTCAGAAGGAGGTAGGTGAGTGTGCCTGTGCTCAGAGTTCCCCACACTGGGGGCTTCCACAGCAGAAATGCGTTGTCTTCCAGTTCTGGAGGCTGGAGGCCTGAGATCAAGGTGTCTGCAGGCTTGGTTCCTCCTAGGGACTGTGAGGGGGAAGCCCTGTCCCAGGCCTCTCATTCGCTTGTAGATGGTCATCTTCTCCCGCTCTGTCTTCACTCTGTGCATGTCCCTGTGGCCACATTTCCCCTTTTTATAAAGGTACTAATCATATTGAGCTAGGACCCACCCTAATCATTTTTATTTTAACTTGATTGCCTATGAAAAGGCCCAATCTCCAAACAAGTTCATATTTGGAGGTACTAGGAGTTAGGACTCCAACATATGAATTTAGGGGGTGGCGGGGTACACGATTCAACTCCTCGCAGGTGGTGACTGCCATGTGGCTTAGGGCAGTTCTCCGGGAAAGGGGCCAGTTGCGAGCGGCAGCAACAGCGAGGAGGAGGACACCAGCCCGTGAAGGGACTTTGTCAGGCCCCAGCAGCCCCCACTCCAGTATGTGTCTGAGCATGTGTGGATTTGTAAATGTGAAGAAATAAATACACACATACTCTGTTGGTTGCTTCCAAGAAGCGTCTTACCTGTCTATGGTGTGTCTGCCTTATCAAACTGAACATATCTGAAACCAGCTCCCGGCTTCTCTGCCCAGCTGGGGAAAGCCACAGTAATGACGCATATCTAGGGCCAGTGTTTTTGCACTTCCAACCTTTTTCTTTTTTCTTAACTTTCTTGCTGCAGAGAAGTGTTTCTATAATGCATGTTTATTTTTAACTCAAAAATCTTAAATGTTGGAGGGGATTTATGAGACACTGTGAAGCAGGGGATCTGTGGTAGAATCGGAAAGCTATTCTGGAAACCATAAGATCCCACCAAAGCCCCCACCTACAGTCTCTTTTGCCCTTCGCTGGGGACTACAGGAAAAACAAAATATGACACCCCTTGTGGTTGTAGCACCAAGGCAGGTACAAGTGCTGAGTCTTGACTTGCACAAGTCTGACTCTTTGTGACCCTGTGGACTGTATCCTGCCAGGATCCTTTGTCCATAGGATTTTCCAGGCAAGAATACTGGAGTGGGTAGCCATTCCTACTCCAGAGGATCTTCCTGACTCAGGGATTGAACCTGCATCTCTTCATCTCCTGCATTGGCAGGTGGATTCTTTACCACTGAGCCACTGGGAAGCCCCAAGTCAGGATGGCTTTTACGGAGTAAGAATTACAAAAAAGGGGTATGTGCCTGCATGACATCGTTTCTTACCAACCCCAGATGCCATGGAATACAGAGAGGACAGCATTCGTCTGGGTTGGAGTCACCAGGGAAGTGTCTGTCATGCTTCATCAGGACAGGAACAGGGGAAATGCCTTGACTTCTCTCTCTACCCTGGATGGTTGCTGATTCAGCCTTTCTAAGTGTGTTTCTCCTTTCAGGTCTTCATAGAAAAGCAGAAAGGGGAAATCCTAGGTGTGGTGATTGTGGAGTCTGGCTGGGGATCCATCTTGCCAACTGTGATCATAGCCAACATGATGCACGGAGGCCCAGCAGAGAAGTCAGGGAAGCTGAATATTGGGGACCAGATCATGTCCATCAACGGCACCAGCCTGGTGGGCCTGCCTCTGTCGACCTGCCAGAGCATCATTAAGGTAACCAGAGATGGGAAGAGTCCAATGCCATGGTAGACCCAAGATGACATGAAGTCATTGAACATATTCTGAGTACCAGACACTAAGAAGGACTCAAATACAAAAGGCATGGACTTGCACTTGGGCTGTTTTTCCTCTGTACAGAATCCTCCCTGAAACTTTTCTCAGTGATGGTATATTTGGCTCATGTAACACCACTGACTAACACCATGCCCATTGCAGACATCACTAATCAATCACAGCACTATCTCCCACTAAGACTTGGCCTCAACAGAATTTTCCTTAGCTCAGTAATCAATACACTCACATAGAGTCAGCTAGGTGTGCCTGAGGTGACTTGCCATCCCTATCACAAGTCCAGGAAGTGCTTCAGCTGCCAGAGCACTGTCCTCCACTGTGATCCAGGTAAGGGTGTGCTCCCCAGAGCCTGCATAGCATGATTCTCACATGCCAGGTGGAAGGAAGGAAACTGGTACCATCTGTGTACACCTTCTGCAACCTGAACATAATTATTTCTTGTTCCACCTGAACTGATGCTGTTTCATAAGACTGAGAAGAGCTACTTAAAGGAAAATTGAATATCAGTATTTAAGGGGAAGAAATTAGATTTTCTTAGAAACAAAGCGTGCAAGTGTAGTCTCTTGAGCATATTGGAATTTTCTGATTGCATGGCCAGTAGGAACAAGAATATCTCCTCCACTACAGTATATGGAGGCCCTACTGGCTCTGTAGCAAGCACTGTGGTATGGGCACATTGGGCTCCTGTGACTTTCTTTGGTTCCTTGGGGTTTCCTGAAAGACTGTAGAACAGAGCTCTGGGTGTGAGTATGAGAGAGAATAAATATGAATTCAAGTAATAGTTATTCTAAGCAGGAGAAAATCATAAGAGACAATATCCTTAGCCAAGGGGCCTCAGGTGGAGGAAAGGTCAAGGTAAGTGTATAGGACAGCTTGTTTTTTCCTTTTTTAATGTTATACAGGAATTTTCCTCTTTTTGCCTGCTTTTTACTCGACATTTTTATTGAAGTATAATTGATTTACAATGTGTTAATTTCTACTGTACAGTAAAGTGATTCAGTTATACATGCATATACATTCTTTATTGTATATTCTTTTCCATTATGGCTTAGCATAGGATACTGAATTATAGTTCTCTGTGCTAGACAGTAGGACCTGCTGTTTATCCATTCTATGTCTAAAAGCTTCCATCTACTAACGCCAGCCTCCCACTTCATCCCCCTCCCAGTTCCCTCCACCTTGGCAACCACCAGTCTAGTCTGTTTTCGTGTTTCTGTTTCATAGATAGGCTTATTTCCGTCATATTTTAGAGGCACATATAAGTGATGCCATATGATATTTGTTTGTCCCTTGGACTTACTTCACTTAGTGTGATAATCTCCAGTTGCCCCCATGTTGCTGCAAATGGCATTATTGTGTTCTCTTTTATGGCTGAGTGGTATGCTATTGTATATGTGAACCACTTCTTCTTTATCCATTCATCTGTGCACAGACATTTAGGTTGCTTCCATGCCTTGTCTACTGTGAATAGTGCTGCTGTGAACACAGGGATGCATGTATCTTTTTGAATTATAGTTTTGTCTGGATATGTGCCCAGGAGTAGGATTGCTGGATCATATGGTAATTTTAGTGTTCTGAGGAACCTCCATACTGTTTTCCATGGTGGCTGCACCAACTTATATTTTCACCAGCAGTGTAGAAGGGTTCCGTTTTCTCTAAACTTTCTCAGCATTTGTGTTTTACAGACTTCTTAATGAGGGTCATCCTGACTGGAGTGAGGTGGTACCTCATCGTAGTTTTGATTTGCCTTTCTCTAATAATTAGCGATGCTGAGCATCTTTTCATGTGCCTATTGACCATCTGTATTTCTTCTTTGGAGAAATGTCTATTTAGGTTTTCTGCCCATTTTTCAATTGGGTTTTTTGTTGTTGTTGTTGAGTTGTATGAGCTGTTTGTATAGTTTGGATTTTAAGCCCTTCTTGGTTGCCTTGTCTGCAAATATGTTCTCCCAGTCTGACGGTTGTCTTTTCATTTTGTTTTGCCTGTTTGTTTTTAGTGAAACAAACTCATAATCACACCCAGAAAGAAATAGCCCTCTTTGGCCTCATTTCTTTTTGTTATATCTTACACTTAAATTTTACCTCTTGCTTAACATACATTAAAGATAAGATTAAAGAACCTACTTTAAAACGTGCATATTCATTCAGACATGTTTAACTGGGCTTCTGTTAGGCTGAGCTGAACTGTGGAGGAGCCAGAATGACAGTATGCATCTGGAGGATAATTATCATTGAAAGGATTCAGTGAGCCCTCATGGCAACATAGGGAAGGGTGCTAAGAACGTTTAGAGTAGATTGGTGGTGGTGGGAACTTGGTGGATATTGAAGGAGGGGTAAGACCCAGGTGGATACCAGAAGGAAACTGGCCTTTGGGAGTTTCTCCTGGAATTGACAGACAGTGGACTAGGTTTGTGGTGGGGAGAGAGAGGTTTGAAACAGCCTGGGAAGGCTGACCTGATGGTATGATCATGTGGAAAAGCCAGGGAGGGCCAGGAATAGAAAGAGAGGACCCACCCCTGGCTTCTCACTCACCACGTGCCAAGGTTCACACATGCACTTTCACACCAGAAGCAGGTTACTTATTGAACACCTGTGCATGTGTGCGAACTGCTGAGGGGCCCCGAGAATCAGAGAAGTATTAGACACCGTCTGCATCCCAAGGAGCTTGGCCTCGTTGGGAAGTGAATGAAAGGACTGATACTAGCAGTGACTGAGTGCTGTGCACCTAGAGCATTCTAGAATGTGTATGTTCACTTAAAAAACCCTACAGCAGCCTCCTGGAGGGTAGGTACCATTGTGCAAGCTAGGAAACAGGCATAGAAGATGATATAATCATTCAAGGTCATACAGCGTATCAGTAGTGAAGCCAGGTTGCTTGGCCACCCTGATATCATTCCAGCAGCATCTATGATCAGACCCTAGGGAAGTTGTTCTCAGCTTGGGGGATCTTGACCTCTGCGGGGGACATTGGGCAGTGTCTGAAGACAGTTTGGGTCATCACTGCTAGGGAGGAGGAGAGGCTGGCATCCAGTGGGTAGAGGTCAGTTGTTCAGTCACTCAGTCTGTCCGACTCTTTGCAACCCTATAGACTGCGGCACACCAGGCCTCCCTGTCCATCACCAACTCCCAGAGCTTGCTCAAACTCATGTCCATCAGGTCGGTGATGCCATCCAAACATCTCATCCTCTGTCGTCCCCTTCTCCTCCTGCCCTCAATCTTTCCCAGCATCAGGGTCTTTTCCAATGAGTCTTCTCTCTGCATCAGGTGGCCAAAGTATTAGAGCTTCAGCACCAATCCTTGCAATGAATATTTAGGGTTGACTTCCTTTAGGATGGACTTGTTTGATCTTGCTGTCCAAGGGACTCTCCTAAGGTCAGGGATGCTACCAAATGTCCTGCAGTACACAAGATGAGCTACCCAACTAAGGAACACCAAGCCCAGTGTCTGTAGGTTGAGAAAGCCTGCCTTGGGAGATAGTTCAGTGAGGGAGAGAAAGGGGGAGGTTGGTGAGGGAAGGTGGGGGTTGATCTGTACCTGGTTTGGGGAGAGGTTTGGGGAGGAGGAGCCAGAAGAGAGGATAACTTGAGTTGGGGCCCGGGCCTGGGTGGGAAGAAGCCAGGCTTCCTAAGGACTGTGGGACTGTATACCTGAGCCCATTACACACCAGCCGGGCAGCGCCCAGCCCTTGGCCCTGGCCACCTTCCTTCCTCTTCATAAAAGGTAGCCCACGAGGGAGGGCAATGGCAGACATCCAGTTCACAGATAAGTCATCAGCTACTCAGAAGGTGCAGACGTGTCCGGGACCCCCTCCACCGCCCACTGCCTCTGCACAGAGGAGGCAGACAGGGTGAGGCTGTGAGACCCATGAGGCCCACGCTGCCTTCCTGTGGTGCCACCCGGGGACTGGCCTGCTGTCCGGTGCATCACACAGCAAGGTGGAGACAGACTAGCGCAGGATTCGGTCAGCACATTGTCTGAGCAGTTTCCTAAGGGGGAGAAGGTTTGTTTGCACACGTAGCTGACCTTTGATGTCTATAAATGGAGTCTCTCTGGAATTGGAAAATTAAAAGGCCATGTGGTGATGAAAACAGATGTAACTGATGAAGATGGAAAGGAGGAAAGATAGCACCTTTGTGGTCACCCTTGGCAGAGAAGTATTTAGCAGGCAGGCCCCAGCTAGGATGGCGCTGCAGGATGCACGACCTTGTCAAGTGGAAAAATGTGATTGGCCCAACCACATCCCCCTCTCCCCACTCCCACCCTGAGGATTTTCCCACTGGCTTCAGCTAGAATTACCAGTATGGGATGAAGATGTTTAATGGCTTATATTCTTGTTTTTATCTAAAAACATCTCTCTCTTGCCTGCACCTGAGCAGATGCTCACACTGCCCCACCCCACTCTCTAGGCCACGGCAGGGGACCATTCTGGGCTTCTTCAAGGCTTCGTGTTAGTACTACTTGCTTCAGTGCTGTGTCTGTGTTCCTTGCGATGAATTTAATGAGCAGCTCTCATCCTGGTAAATCAGTGCTTTGCAAACTCTGATTTGAATCACTCAGGGATCTTGTTAAAGTACAGGTTCTGAAACAGTGGGTCTGGGATAGGATTCTTCATTTTCAGTAAACTCCTGGGTGATGACTTGGCCAGCCTTGGACTTTGAGAAACAAGAGTCTAAAGCCGAGTGTTCTGCATCTTGTCACTGTAATGAGTGTTGGCCTTTTCTCTCCCTGGTTATAGCGAACAGAGTACATTTCTAGACTAGATTATAGGTATTGAATTGTTTTAATTACTTTCTTCCCTAGCTCTTATTTTTCCTGTCATAATTCCTAACACATAATTAGTGGTAGGCAAGCGTGTTAGCACACCACCTGTTCACACCCTCACCTCCACAGTCCTGCCCTTCAGGTTTGTTTTCTTTTTGAAAGTAGAGCACTGCTTTCTTACCTTCAACAGGATCATCACAGGTCTGCTTTCCTGTTGCTATGGAGACCATTCTGCCTTCGCTTTCCCGTCCCCTCTTCCCTACTCTTACCCTCCCACCATATTCCTTAATTTGCTGCACCATTCCGCTGTTGTCATGGGGATGAAATGACCATTTATTTAAATTGGCACCTCCAATAAAAGGGCAGCTGAGAAATGCACGTTAGTGGAACCCAACTTGGAGCACAGATGAGGAACAGCAGAGCATGTGCATGTGTGGTCTGCCTGTTTCAACTGCTGTCTCTCTGAGCTTCATCTTGCAGCAAGTATCCCGAGTCTAGATCAAGGGACACATCAGCATCTTGAAATCAGTTCACAGAAAAGGAAAGAGCCTACCGGACCTACGTGAACTTTTTAGGTAACATGGAGAACCCAGAGTCCTTCTCTTGCCTTTCAGGAGCTCTCCAAGGTTTTCCTGTACCTCACAGGCAGACCTGAGCCACCCCAGTGAGTCACAGGGTTAAACACGTAAAGCAGGCAGCTTTGTCTGGAGGGTTGTTTCTGATAGTGCACTCCTTATCTTCAGCATTCATTACTCTGGTCTCTGGGAGGTGTGACGAGGAGACAGAGGGAGGGGACTCTGGCTGCCCTGTTTTCAGCATTCTTTGCTCTTGTTTCCCACACCCTCCTGGTCTCAGGGTCAGGGTTGGGGGTTTGTGACGAGTAGACAGAGGGAAGGGACTCTGGCTGCCCTGCCTATGCCCACAGCCCTCCCCTGAGCTCACCACGGTGCAGCTCCACCAACTTGCAGCACCTCGTGTCTTGGCACACTGCAGGTGATCCTTAAGTATTTACTGATTGGGTGAGAAAGCAGCAGCACTCCAGGGGGAGAGAATACATGTACAAATGGTATCTGAGCAGCGCCCCCAGAAGAGAAGCTGATTTGTAATATTAGAAATAGCTGTTTCTAAGCACGATGGTTGAGATGTGGTATTGTCAGCCGACGCATTTAGGAAAGAATGAAAATGCATGATAGGGCCAAAATTGTCACAACTAGAGATGGAAGAGCCCTTAGTGGGTGTCAGCCTTTGTTTTGAAGACATGAAGACTGAGATAGAAGGAGGTAGAACAGAGGGCCTAAGGCCT
This sequence comes from Redunca redunca, assembly GCA_006410935.1. Lineage (NCBI taxonomy): Eukaryota > Metazoa > Chordata > Mammalia > Artiodactyla > Bovidae > Redunca > Redunca redunca. Next base: position 2,098,033 of record SJYQ01001080.1, on the reverse strand, counting down.
CCTGGGCTGTGGTGGGGAAAACACAGCTGGAGCCCAGGTCTGCTGCCACAGCAGAGGCCTCTTCAAGTCCCTCTGGTCACACTGTCGGGCAGAATTCCAGCATATGTCCCCCTGGGCACAGGTGGCGGGAGCAGCTGTTGTGCGGGAAGGAGGCCTGGATCTGCACAGGTTGCCCTTACTCCAGCAGAATCACCTCAGCTCATTCTGTTGCTCCTGACTGAAAACCTTTCTGGAACCAGAGAAGCCTCCTAGAGCTGTTCTAGAACCACAGAGATGCTGATGATAGCTCCTGCGATGCACACACACCACCGCAAGCCAAATCCCAGCCATAGGGAGCTCCAGTCCCACAGAAAACAGCAACTCAGGACCGTGAGGGTGCAGCTGGAGGTGGGGAGTTAAGCTGAGCCCCTCACAATGCACACGCTGAGAGGACAGCCTGGAACCCCCAAAGGAAGTGGGCAGCCAGGGAGCAGGAGCCCTGAGGAACTCTCACCCCCAGTAGGAAAGTGAAATCATGGCCCCCTGCAAGGCTGGAGGCACAAGTTCGTTCTTCAGTCACTCTCCCTGGCTTCTCTATTGAGAAGGCCTTATTCATGAATAGTGCACATCATCCAGGTGTCTAAGTAGCAGATCATTGAGTAGAATATGTTCTGAGTTTAAATGCAAACACCCATGGGATGTTGTCTTGCTGTGGGTGAACTTGGGTGAGTTGTGGAGCCTCAGTTTCCTCTTCTATAAAATGGGCATAATCAGAGCTGCTGATTTGTCAAGGAGATTAAAGGAGACAGCTCCTGGGACTCTCCAGGTTGGTGCCTGGCAAGAGTCAGTGTGCAGTGACAGGTGGTTCGGCTGGTTTCGTCGTCAGGATGGGTTTTGATGGCCAGTGACCTTGGAGTGCTCACACACATGGGGGGGCTGCATCTGGGCACCAGGCCAACCGGTTGTCACCCTCCCCCTGGTGTGGCTAGTCCATGCTCTCGCAGAGCACACTGGCCACCGAACTGAGTAGAAAACTGACGTCTTAGATCATCCCTGAGTGCAGGTGAGTTTGTTGTTCTGCAGCGGCAATTTATAGCCGTTGTTCTCAAAATTGAGTGTATCCCCAGGAAATGTGTGTCCTGTCACTGGGAAGACTTGTTAACACACAGGCTGTTGGGTCCCACCCCTGGAGTTTCTGATTCTGTAGTTCTGGCTGGAGGCCAGACTTGGCAGGTTTTTTTATTGAGGTAGGACTGATCTGCAATACTGTTAGTTTTAGGTGTACAGCACAGTGATGCAGTTGCCCAGGTAGGTTATTGATATACATATATATTCCTTTTTGTGTTCTTTTCCCTTGGAGCTCGTTAAAAAATACTGGGTTTGGTTCCCTGTGCTATACAGTGAGCCTTTGTTGATTATCTCTTTTCTATATAGTAGGGTGTACATGTTAATCCCAGCCTCCTTATTCATCCCTCCCCCATCCTGCATTTCTAACAATAGTAGCTGATGATCCTGGGGCCGCTGTGTGGGGTCCCCACTTTGAGAACCTGTTGGCCAAGCATAAGAAAGCCAGACAACTAGAGGCCAAAAAACCCCCCTATCCATCCCTTAGTCTAAAGCATATCTTCATTACTTAGAAGCAAAAGGAGTGTGGATCACTCCTGCCAGTCAGAGGGGCATGTCACACTCTTGCCACAAATTCTGTTGGCACTGAAGTCATCTAACACCAGTTTCACCTCTCAGCTTGGCAGGATGCTTGTGAGGAAGGCAGAGACCTGAGCAGAGGCTCCATCACCCCAATGCTGACCCCACTGAGCTTCGGACAAGGCAGGAGTAATGTCCATGTTTGTGTCCTCATCCATAAAAACCTGAAGTAGGAGTCCTGACCTCCCGCAGAGAGAGTGTCTGCAGACCACTTGGAGACTGATAGCGGGCACCAGCGACTGGGCAGTTTACAGATTTCTATTCATAGGTCACCCTTCAGGCTGAAACGGATTTGTCATTGTCCTCCGAGCCCTCTCTTTCTGCTTCGCCTGTAAGGGGCACACACTGGACCCATCTGTGAAATGATGGGGGTGGTGGTGGGATGCAGGGAGGGTCGTCTCCAGGGGATGCTCCACACTGGGTGGCACAGAGCCCACCTTTCCCTGTCCTTCCTCTGTTGGCTGCTCCCTCCTGGAGGATGGGATGTCCACTCCCCCTGATCTCGGGTGCCCTCGGCCTGCAGCGCCGTGAGGCAGGGTTTCAGTTCCCAGCCAGATATCGAGGGCAGGCACTAGACCACCCGGGACCAGTGGCAAGATCCTAACCCATCAGCTGTGCAGAAACAAATTTCCACGTACAGCCGGAAAGTAGTGAAACAAGTAAAGTGTTGATTAGGAGGAAAAAGAATACGGTGTGTGTGGACAGACTGACACGTGGGCCCAGAGTTGTGCCTTTCTGGTCGTCTGAATCACCTTTATGGGGCATTTCTTGTGAGTTTCCTTTGCTCAGTCATCTAGCTTTGCCAGGTCCTGAGTGTACTAGGTATCTCAGGATCCTCCCATGTGTGCATGTATCTCTTAGCCAAGATGGATTCTAGTGAAGAGGCCTGTGAGTAGGTTGCCATCACTTACTATGGGGTGACACCCTCTCTCTCTTGACCTCCAAGGAGACTTTCTGCACAGGTGTCGTCGGGGAGGTCTCCCTAACTACAGGACTGAGGAATATGTGGTCTTTTGTCTTTTATCTGGACAGGGCCTGGCCTCCCACATCATCCTGCTTATATGGAGTTTCTGTCCAAAGGGGAGAAACTGTTCAACCTGGGGCCCATCCATCTCTTGCCTCAACCCTGCAGTACCATCTTTTAGGAAGAGCTTCTCCCCTTTGGAGGAGAGGAGCCGTGGCAGGCCTGAAACCTTTCTGAACAGCTAGCCTCACTTGCTGGGCATCCAGCGAGGCAGGCGTCCGACGGGAGTACTGACTTCTCCCCGTCTCGCCTCTCAGAGCAGGGCCTCTGGCCACAAGCCGAGCAGTCTGTGTACCCAGCCTTTCTTCCTGCATGCCGTGATTGACGCAGGCTGGAAAGCACCTGCTGTAGCCATTCGGTCTGGACCAGAGGGCAGGTAGGAGGTCCCTGAGGCCGAGCACACAGCCTTGCAGACAGGAGAGAGGGAAGCTCGTTTCAGGACTGAATGACTTTTGTCTGGCCCCCCCTCTCAGGTGAGGCTCACAAGCTGGTGGTGGGACCAGCGGGGCAGAATCTTCCCATTGCCTGAGTGAGAGAGCGAGCCTTTGTGGTGATTTTCTAGGGGGGCCTCTGCATAGACTCAGGCCCTGGTCCCTGCTGAGCAAGTGTTCAGAGGGCAGGAAGACAGGCCTGAACTCAGCTGAAGTCAGACCAGGTGCAGGAGGTCTAGACTCAGAAACCAGCTGAAGTCCCTCTTTATCTTTAAAAGACCGACGTGCTTCTACACTCCATCCCAATTTAGAGGGAGGGGTAAGTTACCAGGGAGCATGAAATCAGAAGATGATTTCCAAGACCTTTTTCCATCTACTTCCTGCTCTACCAGCGCTGGTCCTAACACCCCCTTCAGTCTCCCAAGGAGGTCTTCCCGGACTGCCATCTTGCCCCTGCACCCTGCTTCTCCCCACGTGCACCTGGAAATGGCCACTAACTGTAAGATCCCTAACAGGCAGAGAGAATGGGGAAGTAGGACCCTCAGGGGTGAGAGAGAACAAACCCGATGAATTGGGCCATTGCTGTGAGTTAGATGTCCTTTGTTAGAAAAAGAGGAATTGCTACGACTGTGACTTTCAGAGTAAAGTTCCCTTCGAAAGCCTGTCTCTCACCTGTCCGGAAGAGAAATTGTACATCCTTCAAGCCAGAAGCCACACTTGGCAGTTTTTCTCTTAACTGTACAGATGACTGCTTTTTTCAGATGCCTTACATGCACCCCATTTCCCTGCTCACAGAAACTAGTCTCTTCGCAGGCTGAGCAGGACAGAAGGGCTCCATGTAAGCCCAGCAGTTTTCTCCCCTAGGTTAACAGTTTCGCCTGGACTGTCCAGCTCGGGCGCCATCCAGCTGGACACGGGGCACTGCGCGGGCTGACCAAGCGCCGAGGCTCCGGGCAGCATCTTCTGCGTTTGGTGCCATCTACTCTTACCTTGCATCAGCCTCGAGGGTCATCAGTTTCCCTTTTGTTCACACTGCAGGGCTTGAAGAATCAGGCCCGGGTGAAGCTGAATATTGTGAGGTGTCCCCCAGTGACCACCGTGCTGATCAGGAGACCAGACCTTCGCTACCAGCTGGGGTTCAGCGTCCAGAATGGAATTGTAAGTTCAGCCCCATACCTCTCCCAGAAGTCTGACCCACAAAACCAGGGCCCAGGGTTTGGGTCTTTGGGGGGTATTCTTTTAAAGCTGGTTGGTTCCCAGAAAGAATCTGGCAAGAGAGGGGCGGATGGGTGAGGCAGACCCCCTTCCTCCGTGGGCAGAGAATTCAGTGCCTCCCCTGGGAGGAGAGTGGTCCTCCCAGCTGCCAACCTGAGACAGTGTGGGAGGTGCCCACCTTCCCCACAGCCTTGGCTGGGAACCCGGCCTTGTGGGGCTTATGTGTGAATGATTTCCTCCTTGCCTTCTTGACCTGAATTTGGCACTTTGGGGATAAAGTGTATTTTCATCACTTGGATGTCTGCTTTCAAATACTGGGTTAGCCAGAAAGTTCATTTGGGTTTTTCCACAAGATGTTATGGGATGAACCCAAAGAAATTTTTGGTCAACTCAGTACTTCCCTTTTTTCCCCTTTATTGTGATAAAACATACAGAGTAGTAAGTTTGCCATTTAAACCATTTTTAAACATACAATTCAGTACCTTTATAGGACATTCATGAAGTGGTTGTAACCATTCTTCCAAAACTTTTTCTTTATCCCGGACAGAAACCCCATATTCGGTACTACTCCCCTTTCATCCTGGTTTGCCTTGTTCTAGACTCATAGTAATTCTGGGCTTTGGTGATAAATCTGTAACCTTCTGGATATTATAGATTTTAGACGTGTCTTCCCTCTCTTTGCATTCATCTTTTCAGATAGAAAAACCTATACTTTTTCCTCCCTTAAATTTTAATTGACTTGTAGGTAATTAAAATTTTATTCCAAGTGTGTCTTAAGAAATACCTTTGAAGTTCCCAGTTGGAGTTGAAATACCTAACCCACTTTATCTATTTTTTGTACCCATGTAGCCTCATTTCCTTCTCAAGAGCCAAGGTTACTCCTTACAGTTTTGATCTGACAACCTGTTTTTATCCGTTTAAACTTCCTTGTGTATGTTTTTCCAAAGTTGTTCAGCTGTTCACAGAGGATCGTCCTATAAGAGATGCAGAGCCCTCCGTTTACCTCGTGTGGGAAGCACCTAAGGGCCTGACTCCCAGAGTCCCTGACAGGCTGAAGGGTCCATGCACACACACACAGAAAGCGTGTTGTCCCGAGCTGAGGCAGTGTCGTCCGCATAGGCTTTTAGAGAAAGGCGCACAGTCAGGAGTGAGAAGTCAGCCCTGCTCCTCTGGGACAGTTCCACCTGCTTTGTGGATGAGGTGGGGTGCCTGCAGCTGCAGGGTGCAGGCCAGAGCCCTCCCCAGCCTCCAGCCTCCGCCCGCCACCATGCCTGGCGGCACTGAGACAGGGAACAGCCACGTTAGCATTTCTGCCAGTGGGGAGTGGAGCAAGGACCACTGAGTGGGGAAGGCAGATGAGCTGCTGCCCTCCAGCTGGCCAAACTGTGGCACACACAGTGGGGTTCTAGCAGGTTCTATCCCCAGCATAAGTCAGGTAACTGACCCTAAAAAGCTAGCTGCTAGCATCACACAGTTCAGTGTTTGAGTCCCAGATAATACTAACCTGCGTCTGACAGTTTGAAAACACTGGCAGCTCTGTGACAGGCCCAGACAGCTCTTTTTACCAAAGCTAAGCTGGGATGAAAAGTAGTCTGAATTCACGGTGCCGTGAAATCCAGTGATGTGCTGTATTCCCTGTGCAGAGTGCGTGAACACAAGGGGGCCGTCTGGGGGTCCAGAGTCCTCTTGCTTGTAGAAATAAATATGTAAACGTCCAAAGCCTGACCATGGCAGCTTCTCAGAGATGAGAGCACTGGGGGTGGAAAATTCCAGAAGACAGTCTCCTGCCCCAGTGGGTTTCCTAGCAGGCGGTGGCCCCCAGGATGGGTCACTTGGCCTCTGACTAAATTTGGCCTTTGACTCTGACAGATCTGCAGCCTCATGCGAGGGGGAATAGCAGAGAGAGGAGGCGTCCGCGTGGGACACCGCATCATTGAAATCAACGGGCAGAGTGTGGTGGCCACCCCACATGAGAAGATCGTCCACATCCTCTCCAACGCCGTGGGGGAGGTAGGGGAGGAGCCCGGGGTGGGAGTCCCCTGGCACCCCTCATCCCAGCCAGGAAGCCCTCCTGAGAGTTCTTCCATATCCTGAACACATCTCCACAACCGAACTGTCTTGGACCAGAATTGAAACCCAGTAACAAGTGGTTGTCTGAGAGCTGTTCGTCAAAAACATCATCACATCACCTCAGCCTTCTCCTTTGGCAGCATCTACCCACCTCCTCTTCTAGTTCTCTAATCTGGGCATATTCTCTCCGTGGCTACCCAGTTTTCTCCATTTTTCCCAGCTAATCCCACCAAATGAGCCTGCAAGATTAAAGTCTCAGATTCAAGTCTAATCCGCAGCTCCCTGGTACAGCCAGGCTGAACAGGGGTCTGAACAGCTGGGGGAGGGAGGGAGGCAGGAGCAGCCGAAACCCCCCAGTTGTCCTCCTCCTGTTTTAAGGGGTTTTCTCCTAAAACAAAAACAAGCCAAAGCCTGGTGAGAGCCAGAGCTTTGGGCAGAGTAGAGCATACTGGTTTTCAGTCTTCACTCTCGGTCACCCCTGTTTTAGAAGGCCCATGGATTCTGCTCTTCCTGGAGGCTGCCTGGGTCAGATCCGTGTTAGAAATGGGGTGAGGGGGAAGAGGGGTGTACCTTGAAAGGCGCCCCAGCCGTGCGGCGGCCCCCACACAGCGCCGGAGCCCCAGCCCGCCGCTGACGTGTGTTTCTGCCTACAGATCCACATGAAGACGATGCCGGCTGCCATGTACAGACTGCTGACTGCCCAGGAGCAGCCCGTCTACATCTGAGGCCGCGCCCCGCGGTGGCATGCATGGAGGCCTCTCCTCACTTGTGGTTGTGTTTCTCGTGCTGCATCTGTGTGCCCACCGAGACCTTCCCCTCTCACGCCCAGCACTCGGTTTGACACGGAGGAAGAGAACCCACAGCGACCTCCCTCTCTCTCTCTCCGGTTTGCTTTGTTTTAAATGCCAGGGAAGTTTTGTATACACTCCTTTGAGGCTGGAGAGCAGGTCAAAGCCACCCAGAATCCGCCGAGGACCTTCCTGAAGGGCCCTTGCGGGAGGGGGCCTGAGGAGGGTTGTCACCACCCCGCACCCTCCCTTTCCAGGAGGTGCAGACCTCTTCGGAGGAGCCCCTAGGGACGGTGAAGAAGCCGATTCCGCAGTGCCTACGATCCAGTGGCTGACTCTGCTCTCTTCCAGTCAGTTCATGGGAATATGGTAGTAATGGGGGGGCCGGCCCACCATGTACTTGAGGCATCATGTGCTATTTCCTCCCAGAATTTCTGAGCCAACCTTATGCCTCTTCTATAGCTAGTTTTAGTTTCAACATAATTATATTTTCTAATGTGAACCTTTTCACCCGGGATAGAAGGGGAACTACTGGGACACAGATACCTGTGCAGAGAACTGAGCGATTCCCACGGTTACCAACTGTTAGATAAACACAGGCAGGTACTTACTTCTGCCTTCTTCTACACCACACGTACGTACACACGTCTCACTTGCATATATGCCACCCTGCCCTCCTACCCGCCGCCAGTGAGGCACCCAGAGCCCCTGGAAAACCCACATGGCCTCTCTGTGAGGCCCCTTCCCCCACAGGTGAGGGCCACAGGGGCTGGTGAGCCCTGCCCAGAGAGAGACAGCCCTCTGAGGCTGAGGTCTGGCCCTGCCAGCAGCTCCTTGGCTCAGGGGGTTCTGGTGGACTCCCATGCACCCCCCAACCCCCACACACACACCCCACACACACTGGGAGTCTGGACAGGGTGGACTGCTCCCCTTGAAGATGAGGACCCTGGTGTGATTGTGTTACGCTTCCTGGTCCAAAGTGGGACCAGCCTCCTCTTCTCAGGACCACGAGGCAGGATGTGACATTTAAGAGGCCAGCACGGTACATAGACCACCAAACTAAGGGGACAGTCATGACCTCCAGCGATGCCTAAGAATCCCCAGATGAATTCCAAAAACATCTTGCTGCCTCGGGGGCCTAAAAAAGCTTTCACTTGGTGTGGGATGTTACGTGTCCTCATCCGGCGCCTCGCTTCCGTGGGTTTCGTTCGTCTCAGTTCAGTGCAGATGTTTTTGTAATACCATGATTCTGAGCCAGTCTTCACTTACTCTTGGTCCAAAGAGCACTTTTGTTTCCATGTGGGTGGGGTGTGGCTTCGTTTGGTTTTCGTTTTGTTCCGTGTGTGACCTCCACCGAGACAGGGTAAGAGAAACTATTTTGTGATATTATTATAGTCCCTGTTCTCAACATCTGGGCTATTTATGTTGTGTCTGTGGAACTAGCAACCTGGTGAGCACATGTTGGGTAGTATGGATTTATACCTCGAACAGAGGGATTTCAGGGAGGGAGAAAGTGAATGAGAAAAGACTGGGAACGAGAGACTTCTGCAGAGAGGTTGTGCAGTCTGGGATCTCTGTGCTGAGTTTTCTGCTTAGGCAGGAAAGCCAGGTGCTTCAGTGGCATTAGTGGCTGGACCCCCAGTGTGACCATGGATCAGACCCTGCCAAAGAGGGGCTATGCTGCCCACACATCCCCCCTGGGAAGGGGCTGCCCCTTCTCCAAGGGTCCAAGGTGGGCAGTACGGGACCCCTGGACAACTTTTGAGGACAATTAGCTGAATGTTGCTAAGTAGGAGACCAGCCCCAAGGCTAACCCACTGTGAACATGAGGAGCCACGAACCTCAATACCATTTACCGAACTGTAGTGTCTGATGACATACAATTAAATACTAAAGAGTCCTGAGTTCACCTTACCTTTGCCAGAGAGAGTGGGTAAAACAGGAATGCAGCTTTCTGGGTGATATTGGGATATAACCGGGAGAGGCTCGTACCATTTTCTCCCAGGTGAACTCTCGAGCAGCCTGCCCCCATGCCCATTCAGAGGCGTCGGTGATCGGCCACTGGACAGGAACCCTGCCAGCACATCCCTGTGCAGCCCCCCAAGTCATTACGATGCAGTGTCTTCACCCAAAGGAGAGGAGGAGGCAGGCTACACTTCTATTGCTATTGCACAAAAATCTGGAAAGTCTGATGGGTGTTTTTGCCAGTTTGGTAAACTGTCCTAGGAGACTAACGTTTTAGTATAAGATTATCTCACCACATACCTTTGTGTCAATAAGAGTGGCTCCTCATGCCCGGATAGCCAGATCTCTAGCTTGGTGGAGGTTCAGTCAGCTGTAGCGTATTCTTACCTGCCTGGCTGCATGAGGGGAGTCAGCCCATCTTCAGAAGTTAACCAAGAGGCAGGATCTTAACAGTAACTCCGTTTGGGAAGTCTCACGGGAAGTGATGGCCTGTTTCCCTCTGACATCCCAGTATATATAGTTACATATGTAAATATCTGAAAACCCTGTGTAATGGTGAAGACTGTGTACAGAGCAGCCTTCCCAAACGTGGCCCTAGGCAAAAAGCCACTCTTGCCACTTGGCTTGGACGTGCTGGTGACTCAGCTTTGGGGATAGATTCCCAGATCCATCTACTCTTCCTGGTCCAGCCAGGATGCGCCAGAACCTGCCCTGCCTCTGCCTTCTCAAATGTGACCATTTCAGGGAGCCACCCTCAGCCTTGGGTTCACGAGAGGATGAAGCCCCCAGAGACCAGTGCCTGGAGCCTGCTGCCCTAGGCCTGGAGCCCATCACGGGGCACTGGACTCAGTCCCTGCATCCGGGTCTGCATTCCCAACATTGCCCATCAGCCCCGGCCTCAGAGAGTCCCAGAGTAACCTACTACCTCCCCATCGCTCCCGCTATCCCGGTCACACCCGCAACCCTGTCTGCACGCAGATGAGACCCGCCCCCGAGCCCAGCAGTGAGGCTGTTACTAATGTTTACAATTAGGGGCACCTCCTCTGAGGCAAACGTGTTTACTCTCCCACTCCCAAGGCCACTTGCTGGTTTGAGTTTCATGTCTGTCTGCCCCTTCCCTGGTTGAGGCCAACTTAAACAGACAACCCTGATCTTACGTCCCGACCCTCCATCAAGGCCATGGTGAGGACTGTGTGGGAAGGATATTTCTTGTACATACTCAGCACAGCCCCTAGAGTTTGGACTTGTACTATTGTTCTGTAAAGAGGGTGAAATAGAGCTTATTGTAAAGCGTTGGGAGAAGTATAGTATTGTATTTGTAACAATATGGTTCTTTGTATACACAAAACTCAATGATCTCTATATATAATTATAAATATATATAAATAAGATATATATACACGTGAGCCTGGAATGTTGATGCCGCACACCCACTGAATGTATTTCCCCTGACAGTCTGGTCACTGGGCTGGCCTGCCCTCCCCTCCTCCGTACTGTTTTGGGGGTTGTGATGTATTTAATGTGTTCTCTTCTTTATTTAACTGAACGCTAATGTCTGTAAGAGTTGCCGCAACAATAAACAAGAACGTCACCTCTTGGCCCTGGCTGAGCGTGTTCATGTTTCAGGGGAGGGACAAGACTGAAAGTGGGAGAAAGATGTCATCATCCCAAAGGCCACCTCCTACTCATCCCGTGGGGCTCAGTGCTCAGAGCCCATTGCCTAAACGGGCAGTTTCTGTGAATCAACTCGGCTACAGAACACAAGCAGCTGCGTCAGCTGTTAGAAAGCCCACTGTCTCCTTCTCCTGGGAGCACACTGAATGCGACACAGGAACCCTCAGGGCTTCTCAGTGAGAGAAGGGAAGTAGAAGTGAATTACCTCCCCCAAGAAATCTCCAGGGAGGGGAGGTAGCCCTGCTTAAGTGGAACACAGAAGGAAAAGCTCCCTGTCCCTTCCCCCGCCCCATCACAGAGGACGGAGGAGCCTGACAGGTTGCAGTCCATGGAGTGGCAGGAGCCGGACGCGACTTGGTGACAGAACACTAACTGAATCACTGCTGCACAGCAAAAATTAACATTGTAACTAAACTATAACAACAAAAATCTGACTCCTACAAATATAGAATGAACATGTTATCACATATAGAATGAACATGTATCAAAAATTTATTAACTCACTAATTGATAACATCCGCTGGATCATCAAAAAAGCAAGAGAGTTCCAGAAAAACATCTATTTCTGCTTTATTGATTATGCCAAAGCCTTTGACTGTGTGGATCACAATAAACCGTGGAGAATTCTGAAAGAGACGGGAATACCAGACCACCTGACCTGCCTCTTGAGAAACCTATATGCAGGTCAGGAAGCAACAGTTAGAACTGGACATGGAACAACAGACTGGTTCCAAATAGGAAAAGGAGTATGTCAAGGCTGTATATTGTCAGCCTGCTTCTTTAACTTACATGCAGAGTACATCATGAGAAACACTGGGCTGGAAGAAGCACAAGCTGGAATCAAGATTGCCAGGAGAAATATCAATAATCTCAGATATGCAGATGACACCCCCGTTATGGCAGAAAGTGAAGAGGAACTAAAAAGCCTCTTGGTGAAAGAGGAGAGTGAAAAAGTTGGCTTAAAGATCAACATTCAGAAAACGAACATCATGGCATCCGGTTCCATCACTTCATGGGAAATAGATGGGGAAACAGTGGAAAAAGTGTCAGCCTATTTGCGGGGGCGNTATGGTTTTTCCAGTAGTCATGTATGGATGTGAGAGCTGGGCTATGAAGAAAGCTGAGTGCCAAAGAATTGATGCTTTTGAACTGTGGTGTTGGAGAAGACTCTTGAGGGTCCCTTGGACTGCAAGGAGATCCAACCAGTCCATTCTGAAGGAGATCAGCCCTGGGGTTTCTTTGGAAGGAATGATGCTAAAGCTGAAACTCCAGTACTTTGGCCACCTCATGCGAAGAGTTGACTCATTGGAAAAGACTGATGCTGGGAGAGACTGGGGGCAGGAGGAGAAGGGGACAACAGAGGATGAGATGGCTGGATGGCATCACCGACTCGATGGACGTGAGTCTGAATGAACTCCAGGAGTTGGTGATGGACAGGGAGGCCTGGCATGCTGCGATTCATGGGGTCACAAAGAGTCAGACACGACTGAGCGACTGACCTGAATTGATGAAACAGGTAAGATGGGAAGAGTATTTTGAAAAGCTAAGTATTAAGTTTTTTAAAAGGATTTAGAATGAAACCTCTAGGTTAGATATAATTGGTTAATGTCCTTTAAGGCCCTATTACTATCACCTTTGGAATCTCTTTTCTAAGCAGAAATCATTTGCATCTCTAGTTGGGGGTACAGGGAAGACTGTTCGACGATAATAAAAGCCATGCAGAAGAATAAAGCATGAAAAAAATCGAAAGCAGGAGCTCCAACAGATATTTGTGCACCCATGTTCATGGCAACTTAATACACAATAGTCATACTGGAAGCAACCAAATCTATCAAGGGATGAATGAATACCCAAGATGTATGCATATAAAATGGACAATTATACAGCCTTAATAAGCAAATTCTGACACATGTTGATGTTTGAAGACAAACATGCTAAGTAAAATAAGCTAGTCAAAAAGGAACAAATATTGAATGATTCGACTTACATGAGCTATCTAGAGTAGACACATTCATAGACACAGGAAGAAGAATGGTGGTTGCTAAGGGCTGAGGGAGGGCAGAATGGAGAGCTATTGTTTCATGGATATAGTTTCCATTTAGGATGAGGGAGAATATTCTGGACATGGGTGGTGGTTATAGTTGCACAACAATGAGAATGTACTTAATGCCTCAGAATTTTAACCTTAAAAATACTTAAAAAGGTAAATTATGTATTATATTTTACCAAATTTTTCTAAAGAAAAGTGCACAAACATGGAATGAGTTTAAAGGTACTGTTTCACATGGGATAGTTAGAGAAGGCCTCACTGAGAGGAAGAGGGGCCTGTGGATGTCTAGGGTGAGGGTTCCGAGCTGCAGGGGACAGCACACAGAGGCCTGAGGGAGCCGGAGGCCAGTGCTGCTGGAGCAGAGAGGGGGCAGCAGCGGCTGGAGATGAAGGCAGGGGGTGGCGTGTGATAGTGGTAAACGTCGGTGGTGGTGGAAGAACTCTGGTGACGCACACATGCACGCGCGCGCGCGCACACACCCCTTGAGTGGTTTTGTTTCCACTCAAACCCACACACTCCATCACACTCCTCATCAGCTCCTCTGAGCTCTCATCACTAGCAAGAACCAGGATTTGGCGCCCTCTTGTGCCTAAATAAGAAAAGGAGTACATCAAGGTTGTATATTGTCACCCTGCTTATTTAACTTCTATGCAGTACATCATGAGAATCACTGGACTGGAAGAAACACAAGCTAGAATCAAGATTGCCAGGAGAAATATCAATAACCTCAGATATGCAGATGACACCACCGTTATGGCAGAAAGTGAAGAGGAACTAAAAAGCCTCTTGATGAAAGTGAAAGAGGAGAGTGAAAAAGTTGGCTTAAAGCTCAACATTCAGAAAATGAAGATCATGTCATCAGAACCCATCACTTCATGGGAAATAGATGGGGAAACAGTGGAAACAATGGCTGACTTTATTTTGGGGGGCTCCAAAATCACTGCAGATGGTGACTGCAGCCATGAAATTAAAAGACGCTTACTCCTTGGAAGAAAAGCTATGACCAACCTAGACAGCATATTCAAAAGCAGAGACATTACTTTGCCGACTAAGGTCCGTCTAGTCAAGGCTATGGTTTTTCCAGTGGTCATGTAGGGATGTGAGAGTTGGACTGTGAAGAAGGCTGAGCGCCGAAGAATTGATGCTTTTGAACTGTGGTGTTGGAGAAGACTCTTGAGAGTCCCTTGGACTGCAAGGAGATCCAACCAGTCCATTCTGAAGGAGATCAGCCCTGGGATTTCTTTGAAAGGAATGATGCTAAAGCTGGAACTCTAGTACTTTGGTCACCTCATGTGAAGAGTTGACTCATTGGAAAAGACTCTGATGCTGGGAGGGATTGTGGGCAGGAGGAGAAGGGGACGACAGAGGATGAGATGGCTGGATGGCATCCCTGACTCAATGGACATGAGTCTGAGTGAACTCCAGGAGTTGGTGATGGACAGGGAGGCCTGGCATGCTGTGATTCATGGGGTCGCAAAGAGTCGGACATGATTGAGCAACTGAACTGAACTGAACTGTGCCTAATAACCTTGGAAATACCAAATCCAGACAAGCTAGAATCTCAGATAGTGATTAAGGGAATGAGGAATCTTGGCCACCCATTACAGGCCCCTTGTCTTCCAAATAAGGAAACAAATGTCCTAAACAAGAATAGGACTCACAGAAAGCCACACAGTGAGTAGTCAGCTAGATCCGCACTCCCTGGCTCCCTGGCTCCCAGGCTCCCGCTCCTTGGTCTAATCCCAGCTGCTGACCCTTGGGGTGAGGGGAGTATTCTCTCCCTACTGGCCAGGCTGGGGGCAGCCTGGAGACAGGCTCAGCACTGCTGTGACCTCAGCCTTGGGCCACCTCCAGAGCCTTTGTGAGAGCTAGACAGAAAAGCCCAACAAACTACTGGTTCGCCAACCGTCCTGCTAGGCTGGGAGAAGCCACGCCTGGAGGGCTGGGGGTGCTGTCATGAGAAAGAGAGAAGGGAGGAGGCGAGAAGCACAGCCTCGTCACTACTGTGCTCCCCTTTCCCAGAGCCCACTGCACGCTCTGCTCATACTGGCCATCTCATCAGCTGTCCAGCTACACGACAGCTCTGGTCCCCTCCACTACATAGTTGCTTATGGGTAGGGACCTAATTTTTCTCAACTTTCTAGTCATGACAGGTTATAATTAGAAGAGTCACAGACATGATGTAAATTATAGCTCAGCTGTTATATTACTTATATTCTCCCTGTGTGACCCTGGGCAAGTTAATTAACTACTCTGAGCTACTATTTCTTCATTTATAAAATAGGCACAGCTAGGCTGAGTTCTTAAGATTAGAGATTCTGTTCTTGAACTTTAGCAAGTGCAGTATAGGCAGTCATCCCGTACAAAGTACAGATGGTCCTGGAGGGAAAGCATCGGGGAATTCTTCTCGGGGAGGTAATATTTCTGGCAATAGGAGTTTGCCAGGTGCCATGGTTGGGAAGATCATTCCATGAAGAGGCATAGAGGCCTGGAAGAATGTGTTAAGAGAATCCAAAAGCACTTGGGGTTTTTCCCTGGTGGTTCAGTGGCTAAGACTCCATGCTCCCTATCAGGGGCTCAGGGTTTGATCCTCGGTCAGGAAATTAGATACCCACATGCCCCAATTAAGAGTTCACACGGTATAATTAAAAGATTCCGCAAGCCACAATTCAGACCATGTACAGCCAAAGAAATAAACATATTTAAAAAAACAAAACAAAACAGAAGCACTTGGTACTATGGAAGTGTGCTGGTTGCCTTTACACTGAGTCAGTTTAGCTAAGACTTAATGTAGTCTTGGTTTTCAAGACTTCCCTTCCCTGTGTGATTCCAGGAGAAGTTGGTTGACCACAAGAGAAGTCAGCGTGAGATCTGGAGGGCAGACAGGAAGCATTAGCCAAAACACCCTGAGAGTAGGCGGAGAGCTGGATGCTGCCACAGCGCACACACAGGGTCACTGGGCTCTGGGTCCACCGTCAGCTCAGGGTGGGGCCCTTCAACAGCTCCTCCAGTCTGAGTCCTGAGCTAGGTCTACACAGTCAGTCCCGTACATACGAACTTGCAAAGATGCAAATGTACCTTTGCTTCCAGCAACGCCAAACCAGAACCTGTGCCAGCAGGGCTGGCATTGGTGAAACTGCAGCTTGCCCTCCATCTCCTATGGCTGACAGCCCTTCAGCTCCACCATCTCCCAGCTCCTCGCCCTCCTCCAGTCAGTAACTCTTGCCTGTTCACTCGACCCCCTATATGCCAGCTGGTGTACTGCACTACTGTAATTTTCAAGGGACTATACTGTAAGATTTTAAATGTCTATTTTTATGTTTTTTAATGTATTATTTCTGTGAAAAGTATTATAAACCTATTACAGTACTATATAGCTGATTCTGTTAGTTGGGTACCTAGTCTAACTTCATTGGATTTATGAGCAAATTGGACGACTTATGAATGTGCTCTTGGAATGGAATTCATTTGCGTGTAGGGGGCTTACTGAATTTACAATACATATGTGCACATATGTGTATGTATGTGTGTGGCTATGCACACATTCATGTTTCCACCAGAGAGCCGGTTGTTAAGCCCTTACCAGCACACTTGCTCCAATCCAGCTTCTCCAGTTGGCTTGGGTCACTTCCAAGCTTACTTGTGGAGAGTTAACCTGCAAATCTTTATTTGCAAAACGAAACACTCACCACTCACCAGGGTTTGATAAATTCCAACCAGCCCCGCTAACCAGTCACAGTGAAAACTTGCATCCTTAGACCGCCTCGAAGATGCAGGCAGAGGAGTTGCATGTATGTTAGTTACATCATTTCATCACACAGCAGTATCCCAAAGCAGCTATGAGGAAAGATATGAACTCAAGGAAGTTGCCCAGCATACCAGAGTGATGACTTCATGTCAGTCCTGGCTAAGCATAACCATCCACTCTCCCTGCAGGGGGGTGTGGTCAGGGGCATGGCCTCCATGTACACAGGTATGTGGACTGCCAAGCAGGATGCCCAAGCTTGGCGGTGGGGGATGTGGTTGGGGCGAGGACGGAGGGTTGAGATAGATGTGCAGCCACTTTAGAGGAAGGGGTTAGGATCAGGAGGTGTGGGGAAAAGTCAAGTCACGGCGCAGCTGGAAAGGTTGACTAGACTCAAATTTTGAGGCCCACTCACTGCAGCCGGGAGCAAGGCCATTTGCAACTTCATGTGATTTCCCTCTTCACTACAGAAGAGCTCTAGGGGAGGGCACACAGAAATTCTACCTGTACTGATACTTGCCAGTTTCCATTCTCACCCTTGAGACTTCCTTGGTTCATTTCTTCAACTTCTGGGCACGGCTTGGTGCCACCACTGTGCTGGGAACTGAGGGAACAGGGGAACTGGGCCCGAGGGGCCATCGGTGCCGGGGGCTCAGTCGGGACCTGGCCCCGGCTGTGTGGTGGGATGTAAGTGCGCGGTGAGTTCTAGTTCCCTCACTACCTGGGCCCTTAACAGCAGGGAAGTGTTGCTAAGTTACTTCATCTCCTCTTCAGGCTTCTACAGTGAGTGAAGACAGAGCATGGAGTACACACTTTGCATTCTATTGCTTTGCTCATGTTCAGTTCAGTTCAGTCGCTCAGTCATGTGGCCTCCCTGTCCATCACCAACTCCTGGAGTTCACTCAAACTCAGGTCCATCGAGTCGTTGATGCCATCCAGCCATCTCATCCTCTGTCATCCCCTTCTCCTCCTGCCCCCAATCCCTCCCAGCATCAGAGTTTTTTCCAATGAGTCAACTCTTCG
>SJYQ01001080.1:2040745-2080158 GCA_006410935.1 Redunca redunca | reverse complement strand
CCATACATGACTACTGGAAAAACCATAGCCTTGACTAGACGGACCTTAGTCGGCAAAGTAATGTCTCTGCTTTTGAATATGCTGTCTAGGTTGGTCATAACTTTTCTTCCAAGGGGTAAGCGTCTTTTAATTTCATGGCTGCAGTCACCATCTGCAGTGATTTACTTCCATACAAAAATAGATTAGGTGCATACAGAATGAAGTCAGAAAGAGAAAAACTTATATATTAACATATATATGTGGAATCTAGAAAAATGGTATAGATGATCTTATTTGCAAAGCAGAAATAGACACACAGATGTAGAGAACAAAAGTATGGACATCAAGTGGGGAAGAGAGGACTGAATTGGGAGAAGGGATTGACATATATGTGTTATTGATACTATGTTTAAAATAGATAAATCATGAGAATTTACCGTATAGCACAGGAACCCTACTCAGTGTTCTGTGGTGACCAAAATGGGACGGAAATTCAAAAAAGAGGGGATACGTGTATACATGCATACATACAGCTGATTCACCTTGCTGTACAACGGAAGTTAACACCACACTGTAAAGCAACTCTGGTGGCTGTTAAGTCGCTAAGTCACGTCCAACCCTTTTGCAATCCCATGGACTATAGCCCATCAGGCTCCTCTGTCCATGAGACTTTCCAGGCAAAAAACTGGAATGGATTGCCATTTCCTTTTGCAGGGCATCTTCCCAACCCAGGGATCGAACCCATGTCTCCTGAGTTGGCAGGTGGATTCTTTACCACTGAGCCACCAGGGAAGCTCAAGAACAACTATACTCCAGTAAAAATTAACTTTAAAAAAATAAATAGAGAGGAAATATCTGGCTCGAAGCGGGAGGCAGAGGTGAGGTCTCCAAGAACCCCACCCTGAGTTCCAGAACCCTCCATCCAGCACAGTGGCTCTCATTGACCAAGATTCCAGGGGTCTGGGCCAGTCCAGCTGGGGCGGGGGTGTTTTTCCTGGGCTGGGACTCTGCAGCTTTTGACACTAAAAGCAAGGGACACCACCTCGGATGCCACAAGCACACTGCAAGCCGGGTGCTTTAACATCGGCCTAGAGTCGCTTTCTCAGTGGAGGCTGGGTATTGATGCCAGGAACCCCCCCAAGGGAAAACCACTGATGCCACCCTTGGACTAGCACTTCTTCAACCCAGAACCAGTCCCAAAGTTGCTACCAAAGACCAGGGTTTGGGGGGGATGGAAACATGGATAGGTATGACTGAGTCCCTCAGCTGTTCACCTGAAACTATCACGACATTGTTAACTGGCCATACCCCAGTACGAGATGTTTTGGTGTTTAAAAAAACATGTAAATTAAGTTTTTTTAAAAAGTGCTACCAGAGCATCCAGCGCACCGCGCTGGGTCAAGCACACCAAAGATGGCGCTTTCACATGCTCTTGGCAATCCTGGGCTCCCCACCTCAGCCATCTACCTCCAACCCTAATTTCTAAGCCACAAATAGAGTTAGGTTATTCCTGGGGGAAAAAAAAAGAAATCAGCAAACAAAATCATGTGGGAATAAAATTCTTTTTAATGGACTCTAAATGCACCAAGAAGTCTAACCATCTAATAGCCTTTACTAAACAATGGTAAATCTGATGGTCTTTTGGGGGTAAATGGAATGTTTTGGGTTCTTTATTTAGATTATGGGCATTCATTCAGTCAAATAGCACTTATTTATGGTTAATTCTGTGCCCCAGAAACTGGGGAGACCATAGCAAACAATACAGATAAAATTCCTGCTCTCCTGCAATTTACATTCCAGTGAAAGAGACAAAAATGTAAATAAAATGTATAGTTAATTTAAAATCATGATGTATGATAGGGAGAAAAATTAAGCAGAAAGAACATTGGAATGCCAGAGAGTTACCGTTTGGCAGTGGGGGGTGGGGGGGAGTCGGGGGGAGGCAGAAAGGCTTCACTGATAAGGAGATGTTTAAAACATGATGGAGGTAAGGGGGCAAGTGATAGGAAACCGTTCCCAGCAGAGAGAGGGCAGGTACCAAAGCTCAGGGGTAGGAACACATGGATATGTTTCGAAATATGGAGGGAGTCAAAGCAGCCTGAGCAGAGGGAGGAAGGGACTGGGGGAGAGGGTAAGAGAGGACCAAGCCACAGATAACCCCAGGGTGGGTGTCACCTGTAGCTTGGTGGGGCCCTATTAGTGACTCTCGGATTCTGGCTTTTATTCTGAGCCAGATGGGAACCAGTAGAGGGTTATGCCCAGAGGAATGTTTTCACAGGATTACTCCGGCTGCTGCATGGAGCAGGACTGAAAACACAATGCCTTTACTGCTTACAATAGCCAAGTCATGGAAGAAATCTAAACGTTCATCAACAGAGGAATGGATAGAGAAGATGTGGTGCACATATACAATGGACTATTATTCAGCCATTAAAAAGAAGGAGATAACACCGTTTGCAGCAAAATAGATGGACCTAGAGATTATCATCGGAGAAGGCAGTGACACCCCACTCCAGTACTCTTGCCTGGAAAATCCCATGGGTGGAGGAGCTGGTAGGCTGCAGTCCATGGGGTCGTGAAGAGTCGGACCCGACTGAGCAACTTTCACTTTTCACTTTCCTGCATTGGAGGAGGAAATGGCAACCCACTCCAGGGTTCTTGCCTGGAGAATCCCAGGGATGGGGGAGCCTGGTGGGCTGCCGTCTATGGGGTCGCACAGAGTCAGACACGACTGAAGTGACTTAGCAGCAGCAGCAGAGATTGTCATACTGAGTGAAGTAAGTCAGACAGAGAAGGAGAAATATTGTGTGACATCTTTTATGTGTGGAACCTAAAAAGAAATGATACAAATGAATTTTCCTACAAAAGAGAGACTCACAGACTTAGAGAATGTGCTTATGGTTACCAGGGGAAAGGATGGGTAGAAGAAATAGTTAAGGAGTTTGGGGTGGACATGTACACACTGCTATATTTAGAAGAGATAACCAGCAGAACTTACTGTATAGCGCAGGGAACTCTGCTCAGTGTTATGTGGCAGACTGGATGGGAGGGGAGTTTGGGGGAGAACAGATACATATATGGCTGAGTCCCTTTGCTGTTTACCTGAAACTATCGCAACATTGTTCATCGGCTATACTCTAATATAAAATTAAAAGTTAAAGAAAAAAAAGAAAGAAAACATGATGCTTTAGTCATCTTGTAGTCTTTCCCCCACATTACATCAGCCAGCAAGTTTTCCCAGTTCTGCTTCCAGAGTATGTAGTCCTCCAAATCAGCTTAAGGCCAGGCTTTTCATTTTTATTAATATAAATTTATTTATTTTAATTGGAGGTTAATTACTTTACAATATTGTATTGGTTTTGCCATACATCAACATGACATTAAGTCATTATTTAATTCTTAATTTTTATTTATTACCAGTTCTTCTGATTATAAAACTGATGCATATTCATGTGAAATTTTTCAAAAATGTAGAAAAGGGGAAAAAATGGCAATCACGTGTAGTCTCAGTACCCAGAGAGAATCACTGGGGAATTTTCCTTTCTGACTGTGTAATGTGCATTGCACTGTATTCCTAGATCCTACTTCTTTCATTTAACACATCATAAACTCTTTCCCAGGCTGGTAAGAATTCACTGAAAATATATTTAATGGCAATATACTATTTTATCACACATATAGTTTTTTTCATTTTAATGCAAAATATTTTAACTAGTCGTCTTGCTGAACGGAAGGCCTATTTTCATTTTTTCTTGGTATTTCAAATTGTGCTGCAATTATTATCTTTGCTCAGAAATTCTAAACCTATCCTGAAGAATTAGCAATAACATCTTATTTTTTTTTTTAGCAATAACATTTCAAAAGGAATTCGTATTTCCAATTTTTCCACGCTCATCTATACTCCCTGCTGCCTGTGGGCTCTGTTCGGGGCTCCTATGTGTCCCCAGGATAAAGTCCAGTGGCCATAGCGAGGTGTTCCAGGGCCTTTACAAGCCTGGTTCTGCATCCTGCCTCACCTTCTGCAGCTCCTGCTTTTCTCTGCTTCTGCATACTGGCTTTTCTCCACATACAGCTTTTCCCATTGCCACTTTATTCTCTGCCTGTAACACCCTTCCTGCCTGAGGAAACCCTCTTCAACCATCTGTGCCTCCAGAATGACTTGGTTGCTGTGGTGTGATGTCTTGAGTACCTTTTACCACCCTTATCTCAATGTCCTGTATTATAACTCTAATCCATCACTCTTCTTCAATCCTGAATGCCTCATGGGTGGGGACTGTGTCCGTCTTGCTCACTTCCTTACCCGTCACACCTAACAGAGTGCCTGGCACATGGTACAGAACACAGGTGTTTGTTCAAAGAATGGCCACCGATTGGCTAGAAATTTACTCAAGTGGCTGAAACTTGATTGTCTTAGGTCAGTGGCACCACTTCCTGGACAGAAATAGCTGAGGCAGGAGCCACATCTGAGTTCAACCATGTTAGACATGACCTCCACTGTGTCCTCCTTAGAACAAGCCACCACCATCCTTACCTCGATTAACACAGCAACCTGCTAACTGGTCCCTTGTTTTCATTCCTCTCCACTTCCCCCTCCAATCAGTAGGCAGAATAAAGCTATTAACATGGCAAAATCTTGTTAACTCCCTATTCAAATCCTTCCAACTGGGTCTCATCACATGTGGACTAAAACCCAGGGCATTCGATCCCTCCTACACTGTTGGTAAACCATGGTGGAAAGCAGTATGGAGGCTTCTCAAAAACTTAAAAATAGAACCACCATGAGACCCAGCAAGTCTACTCCAGCATAAATATCTGAAAAAGAAAACCACTAATTCATAAAGACATGCACCCAATGTTCATAGCAGTTTATTTACAATCGCTAAGATTTGAAGGCAACCTAAGTTTCCACTAACAGATGAATGAATCAGGAAAAATAAGGAAGATATGGAATATATACATACACACACATATGCATACAATGGACAACTACTGAGCCATAAAGAAAGAACAAAATTTTGCATTAGCAGCAGTATGGATGGACTTGGAAGGTATTATACTAAGTGAAATAATTCAGACAGATAAAGAAAATATATGATATCACTTACATGTGGAATCTAAAAAATACAAGAAACTAGTGAACGTAACAGAAAAAGAAGCTCATTCATACACAGAGAACAAATTAGTAGCTTCCAGAGAGGAGAGAAGGGAGAGGGGCAAGATAGGGGTAGAGGATTAAGAGGTACAGATTATTATGTGTGAAGTAAACTACAAAGATATACTGTGCAACAGAGGGAATGTAGCCAATCTATTATAACAACTAATAACAATCAATGGATCACTGAAGAAATAAAAAAAAAACAAACAAAAAAAACCTAGAGAAAAAAGCACACCGACCCAAAGCCGAATGTAGTCCTAAGCGGAAGGTTAAAGACATTATTACCCCAGGAAACAAGAAAACTCTCATACAGACAACCTAACTTTATGCCTAGGGCAACTAGAAGAAGAAGAACAAACAACCCAGTTAGAAGACGAAAAGAGATCATAAAGATCAGAGAAGAAATAAATGAAATACAGATGAAGAAAACAATAGAAAAGATGAATAAAACTAAAAGCTGGTTCTTTGAAAAGAAACAAAGTTGATAAACCTTTAGCCAGACTCATCAAGAAAGAAGGGGAGAGGTCACATATCAATAAAATTAGAAAAGAAGAAGAAGTTCTAACAGATACCACAGACATACAGAGGATCATTAGACTACTACAAGCAACTATATGTCAATAAAATGGACAGCCGAGAAGAAATAGACAAATTCTTACAAAAGTATAACCTTCCAAGACTGAACTAGGAAGAAATAGAAAATATGAACAGACTAGTCACAAGCACTGAAATCAAAACTGTGGTTTAAAAACTTCCAATAGAGACTTCAGTGGTGGTACAGTAGGTAAGAATCCACTTGCCAATGCAGGGGATGGGTTTGATCCCTGGTCCAGGAAGATTCCATGTCCCAGGGAACAGCTAAGCCCCCGCACAACTACTGAACCTGCATCTAGAGCCTGAGAGCCAAAGGAACTGAAGCCTGCCAGCCTAGAGCCTGTGTCCCCCAACAAGAGAAGCCACTGAAGTACCACAATGGATAGCCCCCGCTCACCACCAGCATAGAAAGTCTGCCTGCAACAGTGAACACAGCATAACCAATAAATGTTAATTTGAAAAAAAAAAATGTCTGTTTGGGAATAAGCCAGCCAATGCAGGGGGCACGAGCTTGATCCCTGGTCCAGGAAGATTCCACACGCCATGGGGCAACTAAGCCTGTGCATCACCACTACTGAGCTCGTGCGCTGCAACTACTGAAGCCCAGGCGCCTAAAGCCTGTGCTCTGCAGCAAGAGAAGCCACCACCACGAGAAGCCTGTGAGCCACAGCTGGAAAAGACCCACATCCAGCAACCAAGACCTAGTGCAGCCGAAAAACGGAGAAACTCCCAACAAACAAAAGTCCAGGAGCACGTGACTTCACAGGCAAGTTCTAGCAAACATCTAGAGAAGAGTTAACACCTATCCTTCCGAAACCATTCCAGAGAATTGCAAAGGCAGGACACTCAGTCTATAAGGTTACACTGATGCCAAAAATAACACTCAAATAAGAAAATTATAGGCCAGTATCTCTGATGAACACAGATACAAAAATCTTCAACAAAACAATGGCAAATTGAATCCAACAATACCTTAACTGATTTTCGACCAGGGGATTTTTGCAGAAATGTATGTCTCAGGCTGGAAATTATTTTGGCCAGCCAAAAATTAATTATTATTTCACTAACACTGTGCAGGTTATCACCTTCAATGGTTACACTTGACACGCCTGTAAAGTCTTAATTTTCATGAAACATTGCCCTCAATTCACTGTTTTGCAGAAGCAAAGAAACATTCTCCAGCACCAGGAGTTTCATTTTCACTTCCCATATCAGAATCAATCACTAAGGCTTTTTGTCTTTTTGTTGGTCTAATATTCACATTGGCTGAATCAAAACTATATTCTGAACATCTATCATCTTCAGCTTTTATTTTTTAAATAAGTTTAATATAGTGAACAAGTATCATCTTTTGAGACACTAGTATATATGATGCTTGGACAATCAGAAAATATCTGCATACAATTCACTGAAAGATTTTTCTTTACTCATTATTTCATGATGCATCATTTTTGAAAATTTTACATTTATAATATACACAAAATTGGAACAAAAACCTAATGCAACAAAATGTGAATGATAATGACAATCACAAGTTGTATAACAAACCCTTGATCGATTTTAAACTCTTAACAACTTTGCATGGTGATGTTCATTGTATCGCTCTCTAAAAACATATTATTGACGCCTCCAGTCAATAATGTTCAGGTAACAAAAGATGTATTAATACATCTGCAGTCAATAATGTGTTAAAAGGAACATACATCAAGATAAAGGGGGATTTATCCCAAGGATGCAAGGATTCTTCAATATCCACAAATCAATCAGTGTGATTCACCACATTAGTAAACTGAAGATAAAAACTATGAACATTTCAATGGATGCTGTAAAACCTTTTGACAAAATTCAGCACCCATTTATGATAAAAGCTCTCCAGAAAGTGGAAACAGAGGAAATGGACCTAAACATAATATAGGTCATGTATGACAAACCCGCAACCAACATTCTCAACAGTGAAAAATTGAAAACATTCCCTCCGAGATGAGGAACTAGAGACAAAGGTGTCCACTGTTTGGGGGCTGGGAAGTACTTAATGTGGTCTCTTCCTTTATTTAACTGAACGCTAATGTCTGTGAGAGCTGCCGCAACAATAAACAAGAACTTCACCTCTTGGCTCTGGCTGAGTGTCTTCGTGTTTCAGGGGAGGGACAAGACAAAGTGGGGGAAAGATGTCATCAACACAAAAGGCCACCTCCTACCCATCCCGTGGGGCCTGCGCAGTGCCCAGAGCCCACTGCCTAAACGGGCAGGTTCCGTGAAGCAACTCAGCTAGAAAACACGAGCGGCTGCGTCAGCTGGTAAAGCAGAAAGTCCACTGTCTCGTCGACCTCCTGAGAGCACACTGAACGGGACACAGGAACCCTCTGGGCTTCTCAGTGAGGGAAGGGAAGTAGAAGTGAATTACCTTCCCCAAGAAATCTCCAGGGAGGGGAGGTAGCCCTGCTTAAGTGGACTGCAGAAGGAAAAGCTCCCTGTCCCATCTCCCCCACATCCACTGGCTCGGGGTTCTCCTGAGCTCTTGGCAGTTCTGCTTTTTGAAGTTTGCTGGGCATGACACGCCTTCTGCCAGTGGTGGGCTGGGGGCCCCCAGTGCACTAACACAGAGGATCTAGCCCTGTTTCTAAAGTAAAAAATGCCCGTGACATTTCTTCTCTGTGGACACCACTTTCTGCAGAGCCCAGTCCCAGCCCTTGATGGGCAGGTTCCCTTGGGGCTGCTGCAAGCCTTTGGGGATGGAACTGTGCCTTATACCAGAGGTCCTGGGGTAGCCTCCTGCAACCTGGCCCCAGGGGCCCCCACCCCTTTGTCCCCTCTCACAAAGGCAGATCTCATCACACAGAGATGTCCACTGTACAGGAAACTGGAAAGAAAACACATCTTACTGATGTGTGAAGAAGTCACAACTTGGAGAATAAGAAATAGCCCGTCTTTCAGCACCTTCTATGTGCCAGGCACTGTTTCAGCACTTTACAGATTAATTCAGTTAATCCCCACAGCGCCCTCAGGAGGTAGATTCCACTAGGTGCCCATCTTCTAGATGAGGAAACAGGCACAGAGAATTTGAGGACTTATGTTTATTTTTCCAGCTGCTCCAACTGTGTTAGGACTCCCCGTTCTGTCACAGCTGATGAACTCAGCATTATACCTTTTTCACTCTTGGTTCTTACAGCTTTCTTTCCAGGTTCCTATCTTTCGTAAACCTCAATGGCTATTCAGTCAAAGCTTCCCCACCTCTTAAAGAATTAAACATAAGACATGACACCATAAAATCCAGAGAACATAAGCAGAACATTCTCTAAACTCAATTGTACTAGTATGTTCTTAGGTCAGTTTCCCAAGGCAACAGAAATGAAAGCAAAAATAAATGGGACCTAATACACTTACAAGCTTAAAATGAAAACACAGCCTACAGAATGGGGGAAAATATTTGCAAATAATGCAACAAACAAGGGCTTAATTTCCAAAATATACAAACAGCTCATACAAGTCAACAAGAAAAACAACAAAAAATAAAACCCCTAAAACTGTATTCAAAAATGGGCAGAAGGCCTAAACCTCACAAGAAAAAATATAGATGGCCAATAGGCATATAAAAAGATGCTCAACATCACTAATTATTAGAGAACTACAAATCAAAACTACAATGAGATACAACCTCACACCAGTCAGAATGGCCATCATTAAAAAGTCTACAAATAACAACGTCTGGAGAAGGTGTACAGAAAAGGGAACCCTCCTACACTGTTGGTGGGAATATAAATTGATGCAGCCACTGTGGAGAACAGTATGGAGGTTACTCAGAAAACTAAAAATAGAATTACCATATGATCCAGATATCCTATTCCTGGGCATATATACAGACAAAAACTATAATTCAAAAAGATACATGCACCCCTATGTTCCTGGCAGCAATAGTCACAATAGCCAAGAAATGGAAACAATCTAAATACCCATGAACAGATGAATGAATAAAGATGATGTGGTATATATACACTATGGAATACTACATAGCCATAAAAAGATCAAGTAATGCCATTTGCAGCAACATGGATCAACCAGAGATTATCATACTAAGTACGTTAGAAAGAAATACCTTCTAATATCATTTATACATGGAATCCAAAATAAGACACAAATCAACCTATCTATGAAACAGAAACAGAATCACTGACATAGAGAACCACTGCTGGTTGCCAAGGGGGATGGGGTTGGGGGAGGAATGGAGTGGGAGGTCTGGGTTAGCAGATATAGTTTCTATATACAGAATGGATAATCAACAGGGCCCTACTGTATAGTACAGAGGACTATATTCAGCATCCTGTGATAAACCATAATGGAAACGACTAAAAAAAAGAATGTACAGGTATGTATACCTGATTCACTTTGCCATACAGTAGTAATTAACACAACATTGCAAACAGGATGCGCTTCAATTTAAAAAAAAAAAAAGCTGCCCCACCTGCAGGCTAGACTCTGCTCTAGGTGCTGGAGGCGAGGCTTAGGTCCCCTTCTCCCTCCCTCTCTGCACAGACCCTTTAAAAAGGAATTAGAATGAAACTGCTAGGTTAGGTATAATTGGTTAATGTCCTTTAAAGCCCCATAATTATCACCTTTGGAATTCTCTTTTCTAAGCAGAAATCATTTGCATCTCTAGTTGGGGTGAGAAGGAGGACTGTTAGATGATAATAAAAGCCAGGCAGAAAAACAAAGTACAGAAAAAACCAAAAAGCAGGGACTCCAACAGATATTTGTGCACCCAGGTTCATAGCAGGTTTATACACAGTAGGCAAAGTGGAAGCAAACTCAAGTATCTATCAAGGGATGAATGAATAAACAAAATGTGGTATACATATAAAATGAAATATTATACAGCCTTACTAAGGAAGCAAATTCTGAAACATGTACAACATGGACAAAGCTTAAAGACAAGCAAGCGACAAATATTATATGAATCCACTTTAATGAGCTAACTAGAATAGATAAATTCATAGACACAGGAAGAATGGTAGTTGCTAAGGGATGAGGGAAGGCAGATTGGGGAGTTATTGGTTAATGGATACGGAATTTCAGTTTAGAAGATGAAGAAATGCTCTAGACATGGATGGTAGTTATAGTTGCACATTTATGGGGACGTACTTAATGCTAGAAAACTTTACACTTAAAAAATACCTATAGGTAAATTTCATATTATGTACATTTTACCAAACTTTTCTAAATAAAAATACACAAACATGGGCTGAGTTTGGTGGTGTCATTTTATATGAGACAAAATTAGATAACTTTAGTTAGACAAAATTAGTTAGATAAGATTCGTTAGTATGAGAAGGCTTCACTGAGGGAAAGTAAGGGGGCCCTGTGGATGTGTAGGGTGAGGGTTCTGAGCTTCAGGGGACAGCACACAGAGGCCTGAGGGAGCCGGAGGCCAGAGCTGCGGGGGCAGAGAGGGGGCAGCAGCGGCTGGAGATGAAGGCAGGGGGTGGGGTGTGATAGTGGTAAATGTAGGTGGTGGAAGAATTCTGGTGACACACACACACACACACGACACACACACACGACACACACACACGACATACACACACGACATACACACACGACATACACACACGACACACACACGACACACACACACACCCTTCAAACTTCCATTACACTCAGCTCACACTTCTCATCAGCTCCTCTGAGCGCTCATCACTAGCAAGAGCTGGGATTTGGCGCCCTCTGGTGACACCACTTTGGAAATGCCAAATCCAGACAGGTTAAAATCTCAGTGTTTGAGCAAAGGAGGAATCTTAGACACACTTCACAGGCCCCCTGTTTTCCAAGTGAGTGCAGTTGTTCAGTCGTGTCCGACTCTTTCTGACCCCATGGACTGTAGCCTACCAGGGTCCTCTGTCCATGGGATTTTCTAGGTAAGAATACTGGAGTGTATTGCCATTTCCTTCTCCAAATAAGGAAACAAATGTCCTAAACAGGAATAGGACTCAGCGAAAGCCATACAGTGAGTAGTCAGCTAGGACCTCACTCCCTGGCTCCCAGGTACCATGCCTTGGTCTAATCCTAGCTGCTGACCCATGGGGTAAGGGGAGTCTCATCTCTCTACTGGCCAGGCTGGCAAAAGTAGCCTAAGCAGGAAGGTTAGACATCAAGAAAAGTTCAGGAAACAAGAAAAGTTTCATGCAGACAACCTAAGGTTACACCTAAAGCAACTCGAGAAAGAAGAACAAACAGAAGCCAGTTAGTAGAAGGAAAGAAATCAAAGATCAAACCAGAAATAAATGAAATACAGATGAAGAAAACAGTACAACAGATCAATGAAATAAAAGTTGATTCTTTGAAAAGATAAAACTGATCCAAGTTTAGCCAGACTCATCAAGAAAAAATGGGACAGGGCATAAATCAATAAAATTAGAACTGAGAAAAGCTACAGTGGACTCCACAGAAATACAAAGGCTCCTAAGAGATTACTTCAAGCAACTACATGTCAATAAAATGGACAACTCAGAAAAAATGGACAATTTCTTAGAAAGGTACACTCTCCCAAGACTGAACCAGGAAGAAATAGAAAATACGAACAGACCAAACAGAAGTACTGATATTGAAATTGTGGTTTAAAACCTTCCATCAGGGACTTCGCTGGTGGTCCAGTGGGTAAGAATCCATCTGCCAGTGCGGGGGACACGGGTTTGATTCCTGGCCCGGGAAGATTCCACATGCCAGGGGACAGCTGAGCCCATGCGCCGCAACTACTGCACCTGAACTGCAGCCCAGGTGTCTAGGGCCTGCACTCTGCAACAAGAGAAAGCACTGAAGCCTGCGCACGGCAATGGAGAGAAGCCCCCGCTCACCACAACTAGAAAAAGCCCTGCACAGCAACGAAGACCCAGTGCAACCAAAGACAAATAAAATCAAATTTTTAAAAACTTCCAACAAACAGAAGTCCAGGAGCAGATGGCTTCATAGGCAAATTCTATCAAACATCCAGAGTTAACACCTATCCTTCTGACGCTATTCCAAAGAATTGCGAGGAAGGAACACTCCCAAACTCATTCTATGAGGCTACCCTGATACCAAAACCAGTCACAGATAACACAAAAAAAGAAAATTACAGACCAATATCCCTGATGAACATAGATGGAAAAATCTTCAACAAAATATTAGCGAATCGAATCCAACAATACATTAACTCATTGGGGGGATTTTTTGCAGAAATTAATGCCTGTGGCCGGCAACTGTTATTTTGACCAGCCAAAAATTAATTGTTATTTCACTACACTGTATGGGTTATTACATTCAATGGTTACACCTGACACACCTGTAAAGTTTTTTTAATTTTCATGAAATATCTCAATTCAGGCATCTGCAGAAGCAAAAGAACATTCTCCAGTATCATCAGTTTCATTTTCACTTTCTGTATCGGAATCAATCACTAAGGTTTTTTGTCTTTTTGTTGTTCTAATATTCACATTGTTTGAATCAGGACTATATTCTGAAGAACTATCATGCTCTGAAACACTAGTATATATGTTGCTCAGACAATCAGAGACAGTATTTGCATAAAATTCACCGAAAAATTCTTCACTCATAATTTCATGATGCATCATATTTTGAAAGTTTACATTTATTATATATACAAGATTGGATCAAAAACCTAATGGAGCAAAATGTGAATGATAATGACAATCATAAGTTGTATAATAAACCCTTGATCAATTTTAAACTCTTAACAACTTTGCATAGTCATGTTAATTGCATCCCTCTCTAAAAACATGTTGATACTTCTCCAGTCAATAATGTTCAGGTAACAAAAGATGTATTAATACATCTCCAGTCAATAATGTGTTAAAAGGATCATACATTGTGATAACCTGGGATTTATCCCAGGAATGCGAGGATTCTTCAATATCTGCACATCAATCAGTGTGATTCATCACATTAACAAAACTGAAGAATAAAAACAAGTATGATCATGTCAATAGATGCAATAAAAGCTTTTAGTAAAATTCAACTCCCATCTATGATAAAAGTTCTCCAGAAAGTGGAAATAGAGTGAACTTAGCATAATGAAGACCACATACAACAAACCCACAGCCAACACCATTCTCAACAGTGAAAAGCTCAAAGTGTTCAGATGTCCACTTTGGCCACTTTTATTCAACAGAGTTTTGGAAGTCCTAGTTACAGCAATCAGAGAAGAAAAATAATAATAATATAATAATAATAATAAAAGGAATCCAAACTGGAAAAGAAGTAAAACTTTCACTGTTTGCAAATGACATGATACTATACCTAGGAAATCCTAAAGATGCTGCCAGAAATCTACCAGAGCTCATCAGTGAATTCAGTAAAGTTGCAGGATGCAAAATTAACACACACATAAATCTCTTGCATTCCTATACACTGACAATGAAAGATCAGAAAAAGAAATGAAGGAAACAACCTCATTTACCATTGCATCAAAAAGAATAAAATACCTTAGGAATAAACCTACCTAATGCAAAAGACTGTACTCCAAAAACTATAAGACTCTGATGGAAGAAATCAAAGATGACACAGATGGAAAGATATACCATGTTCTTGGACTGGAATAATCAATACTGTCAAAATGACTATAATACCCAAGGCAATCTACAGATTCAAGGCAATCCCTGTCAAATTACCAAGGGCATTTTTCACAGAACTAGAATTTAGTCTTTTTTAATTTGCATGGAAACACAAAAGACTTCAAATAGCCAAAGTAATCTTAAGAAAGAAAAACAGCTGGAGGAATCAGACTCCCTGACTTTAAACCATACTGCAAAGCTACAGTCAGTATGGTACTGGCACAGAAACAGAAATATAGATCAATAGAACAGGCTAGAAAGCCCAGAAGTAAACCCATGCCCCCATGGTTGATTAATCTATGACAAAGGAGGCAAGAATATATCACAGAGAAATGACAGTCTTTTCAATAAGTGGTGCTGTGAAAACTGGACAGCTACATGTAAAAAAGTGAAATCATAACATTCTCTAACCTAAATATAAGGCCAGACACTATAAAATTCTTAGAGGAAAACACAGGCAGAACACTCTCTGACATAAATTGCAGCAATATCTTTTCCACCTCTGAGAGTAATGAAAATAAAAACAAAAATAAACAAATGGGACCTAATTAAAATTAAAAGCTTCTACACAGCAAAGGAAACCATAAATAAAACAGAAAGACAACCCACAGAATGGTAGAAAATATTTGCAAATGATGCAACCAATAAGAAATTAGTCTACAAAATTTATAAACAGCTCACTCAACTCTATGAGAAAAAAAAAATCAAAAAATGGGCATATCTAAACAGACATTTCTCCAAAGAAGACATACAGATGGCCAAAAAGCACATGAAAAGATACTCAACATCACTAATTATCAAAGAAATACAAACCAAAACTACAGTGAGGTATCACCTCATACCAGTTAGAATGGTCATCATCAAAAAGTCTACAAATAATAAATGCTGGAGATCCAATGGGGCACGAGCCTATGTTTCTTGCCCCTCACCCACCCCACGTCCTCTGCCTGCCTTTTGCCTGTGAACAACTTTAGTCAAATAGTAAGTTTAATCTGAGAGATAAGAACACACAAAAACAAAGGAAAACAGTCAGAGGAGACCAAATAATAATAATGTAGTCATGACTCAATGGACATGAGTCTGAGTGAACTCCGGGAGTTGCTGATGGACAGGGAGGCCTGGCGTGCTGCAGTCCATGGGGTCACAGAGTCAGACACGACTGAGCGACTGAACTGAACTAAGCATAGTCAAGGACCTTTCGTTCCTTCTCAAGGGCTTTTAGATAATATTCTGAGCTTTATCCTGTGAGCTGTCTTTTACAGATTCTGAAACCCCAGGTGGAGAAGTTAACTACATAATGACCAGACTATACCCATGATGTGAGCTGCCACAATTCCAAGAACTGGCCTCAAAGAAACGGAAACAAACCAAACCTGGGACTGAAGATTAACTGTATCTAAAACAACCAAGATGACACTGGTCAGACCACCGAAGACAAATTTGAAGATCACTGTCAGAGATGATTGTGCTGTTTTGGCATGTAGCCCCCCCTTTTCTGTCTATTAAAGCTCTTGCCCCCTGGTTGCCAGTCAGGGGGAGTCAGCCTTTGGACAGATGTCTGCCCTCCCTCTTAGTTGGTGGCATCTGAAATAAAGCACACTTGCCTTTCCACCAACCTGGCCTGTTTATTGGCTTTTGAGCAGCGAGCAGCTGGACCCCTCACCTTTCAGTAACAGAAAGGGCACAGAGAAAAGAGAATTCTCTTGCACTGCTGGCAGGAATGTAAACTGGTGCGGCCATTATGGACAACAGTATGGAGATTCCTTCAAGAACTAAAAACAGAGCTACCATATGACCCAGCAATCCCACTCCTGGGCATATATCTGGAGAAAACCATAATCTGAAAGGGCACATGCACCCCCATGTTCCTTGCAACACAATCTATGCTGTGCTCAGTTGCTCCAGTCATGTCCAATTCTTTGCAACCCCATGGACTGTAGCCCTTCAGGCTCCTCCATCCATGGAATTCTCCAGGCAAGAATGCTGGAGGCGGTTGCCATTTCCTCCTCCAGAGGATCATCCTGACCCAGGGATCAAACCCATGTCTCTTGCTTCTCCTGCATTAGCAGTCAGATTCTTTACCACTAGAACTACCTGGGAAGCCCTTCTTTGTCACAATAGCCAATATATGGAAGCAACCTAAATATTCATCAGCAGAGAAATGGATGAAGAATATGTGGTACATATATACAATGGAGTATTGCTCAGCCATTAAAAGAACAAAATCATGTCATCTGCAACATGGATGGACCTAGAGATCATCACACTAAGTAAATCAGGTGGAGAAAGACAAATATCATATGATATACCTCATGTGAAATTTTTTTTAATGATATAAATTATTTATAAAACAGAAACAGACTTACAGATATCGAAAACAAACTTATGGTTACCAAAGGAGAAACATGGAGGGGAGGGATGAATCAGTCACTTGCAATGAACACACACAACTACTATGTATAAGGTAGATAACCAGCAAGGACCTGTGGTACAGCTCAGGGAGCTCTACCCAATGCTCCGCAATGACCTATGAAAGAATCTAAAAACATGAACATATGTATATGCATAACTGAATCACTTTGCTATACATCTGAAACTAACACAACATTGCAAATCAGTTATCAATTTATACATCAATTAAAAAACAGATTAAAAAATATGTATAATTGAATCACTTTGCTATATACCTGAAACTAACACTTCAAATCAATTTATCAATTTATATGTCAATTAAAAAACAAAGACAAAAAACTAACTTAATTTACTTTCAAGTTTCTGAAATCTGGAGAAATTAGACAGACATTCCCAAAACATAATTATTCTTACAGAGTTCACCTTAAAAGTTCTCCCCCTCCCCCATGCCCTCACTCTTAGAGATCACTCATGGTTAAACTTCCTGAGAGTTCAGGTATATCACTTACATCACAAAGGCACAAGAGGATAAATACCAGTTTCTTCTAGAGAGCTAGCTTAACCAATTACAAAGCCTGGCATGCTGCAGTTTATAGGGTCGCAGAGTCGGACACGACTGAATGACTGCAATAACAACCCTTTGATACAATATCAGAGCCCATACAGACCATTGTTCCCCAGATCTGTCTCTTGGCAGTCCCCATTCATCAGGGACGGCCACCACAGGGCCCCACATACTAGGGGATGGCCATCCTGGGATTTCCCCAACTTTCAGGGTCACCCTTGGAACTTTTAGAACCCACGTGTTAATGGACACGTGGTTCTAATCCTGGCTACCCTAGGATTACACCTGCAACTTTCGTAACCAAGCAGGACCCTGTGGGGCCTTCCCAGGACTGGCCTTCCCCTGTATCCTCTGCTTCAGCTCCTCTCTGAAGTACGTAGATGATATTTGGTATATATTTCCTGAGTCGTTTTGCTGATGTTAAAAACCTCTCCCTCTCCAACAAATGGAAGATGTTAAATACTTGAGGACAGGAGCACAGAGCCCCAGGCCCCCTAGAGCCTAAGGACTGATAATGTTAACCCCTGTGACACCACCAGTCAATCAGAGAATTGTACACAAGCTGTTCACAGACCCTGCAACACCCCCTCCGTCACCTGGCTTTTAAAATTGCTTTGCTGAAAACCTTCAGGAGGCTCAAGGCTTTTTAGGACATGAGTCACCTCTCTCCCTGAACGGGCCTTTCAATAAACCTTTCTCTGCTTCAAACTCTGACTTTTCAAACTTGTGTTAACACTTCCGGGCCCCACATGCTAATGGACATTCCTGCCTCTGCCCCACGACATTTCATTCCCTGTCCTGTACTCCCCGACATCTCGGCGCTGGTGGGAGTCTTCTCTGTCATCAGCTTCTCCAATTCTTGGGATGCGCCCAACAAGCCTACAGCCTGTACTAGCCCAGCCTCAAGAAGGTAGAAAGAGTCCAGAGTCAGTGACAGAGACATCAATGGGGGGAGCTTACTTTTCTGAAGCAATATCCTGGAGCAACACCCCAACGTGTGTGGCCAGTGGTGGCCAGGACATGGCGGCAGACCTCACGCCCAAGTGGGAGAAGCCCTTCAATTTATAGGAGAATTGAAATCAGGTTGGCTCATTGGTTACCAGGGAAACCAGCAGAGGGGTCCGCCCCTCACTGCCCCCTTGATAAGAACAATCACCAGCTGGGGCCTGGGGGAATAGGTGAAAAGGTCAGTTGTGTGAGCAGAGTGTAGGTAAAGCAGGCACTGGTCATGCAGGGGATGTACAGAGAGCAAAAAGACAGCCATCGTGGGTGGCTGACCATGCGCTGAATTACGAAGGTTATCAGGAAAACTACCATAGTTAGTAAGGGAAGGGCTCGCAATAAATGTTAGTTATGATTACTACTTTGAAGTCATGTATTGGTGTTAATGTTTCAATTCCTATGAGTTCCAGTGGTATATTTCCTTTACCTTTCCATAGCTCTGCAGACAAAAAAGAATGTTACCTGCAATTCAGAAAACAAAGAATACTGCCTGCTATTCCAGTAAACAAGGGATATTACCTGCCATCAGCCACTGCACTGCAGCTGTCCCTAATTTTGTGCACAGAACTCAGAGTGGAGAAAAACAGGATATCAGGCCTAGATAGTTAGGATGCATGTCTAAAGAACAATGTCAAAGAGCCCAAATTCTTATATCCTCTTACACACTGAAAAACACCAAAACCGTTACCTTGAGATATGTTTTTTTGTAATCAGTCAGTAGTAATCTGTTGATATCATACTAGCTTTTTTTTTCCCCAACAATTACTCCTATACATCCTGGCATCTCCCTTACCTCTTTGGAATAGTCCCTCAGAACTATCAGCAGCAGTCAAGAGAAATGTTAATTTTGCAATTATTATTATTTGTGGTGTTAGTTGCTCAGTCATGTCCAACTCTTTGTGACCCCATGGACTGTAGCCCGCCAGGCTCCTCTGTCCATGGGATTTCCCAGGCAAGAATACTGGAATGGGTTGCCATGCCCTTCTCCAGGGGATCTTCCCATCGCAGGAATGGAACCAGGTGTCCTGCACTGCAGGCAGATTCTTTACCGTCTGAGTCACCAGGGAAGGTCTGTCCTTCTCCCCCTGCTCAGCATTCTCTCCTCAGTACCTGGCTCACTCCCTGCTACTCAGGAGCTCAATTAATACCTGCTGAAAGAGTGGGAAGATGAAGGCTCTGCAGAAAGAAATGCAAGACATGGCCCCAGACTTGGAGAGTCATAGGGAGAAAACTGACGTAAACAGAGATGCCCTTGTCCAGGCCCCTAATCTCAGCCACTTCGCCTGGGGAGGTGGAGATGCGCTCCTTGTTCTGCTTCCCCAGTTCCTCTGCTGCTGGGGGAAGGCCACAGCTGCCTTCTTCCTCTGCCAGTTCTTCCTGGTCCTAAAGGCCTCGCCAGCGTGTAGGACCATGGCACTACGGGCCTCTCTATGAGGGGAGCCTCAGCTGGCAGGCACCCTTGGAGACTCATGAACCCGGAGGCTGTCTGCCTGCCCTTCTTCTCCCGGGCCATCAGTTCCTCCCACTCCCTCAATGTGCACACGGAACCACACAGAACTGGCAGACTCAGGCTAGAGCGAGAACCCTGACCAGCACCATGCAAAGCGTGGGCTGCAGATCAGCCAAGAACTCTTTGTTCCTGATCCCTGACAAGAGCAAGTTCGGAAAATGAAGGTGTTTTGAAATGTTAGCTGGATAGAGTTCTATTATGACTGTTGAATCTAATAATTTAATAAGGGGGTCGAAGGAGTCATTAAGCCATGGAAAGATATGGAAGAAAGTTGCATGCATAATATTAAGTGAAAGAAGCTAATCTGAAGCAGCTTTCTATTCTGTGCTCCAACTACATGACATTTTGGAAAAAGCAAAACCATGGAGGCAGTAAAGGGACCATTGGTTGCCAGGGGTTGCAGGGAAGAGCACTAAGGATATTTAGGGCAAACAAAGTGTTCTGTATGATATTATAATGGTAGTTGGGTTTTCCCTGGTGGCTCAGTGCTAAAGAATCTGGCTGCCAAAGCAGGAGATGTGGGTTTGATCCCTGGGTAGGGAGGAGCCCCTGGAGCAGGAAATGACAACCCACTCCAGAATTCTTACTGAGATAATCCTGTGGACAGAGGAGCCTGACAGGTTACAGTCCACGGGGACACAGCTGAATGACTGAGCACATTATAATGGTAGATACATTCATTTGTTAAAACTCATAGACTACACAACACCAACAGTGAACCCCTGTATAAACTATGGACTTTGGGTGAGAATCACACCAATATCGGTTTGATTATGATGTATATACAACGCTGGTGAGGGATGTGGATTGTGGGTGTCTGTGCATGCGTTGGGGCAGGAAGTTTATGAGAATACTCGTTTTGCTGTGAACTCACAATTGCTCTTAAAAATAAAACCTAATACAAGGGGGCGGTTACATTTCATATACCTTTTTATAAATCACTGTTATTTCAGTTTCCTGGTAAATCACTGTGTCCTCATTCTGTCAGCTGTGTCCGACCCTTTGGGACCCCATGAACGGTAGCCAGCCAGGCTCCTCTGTCCAAGGAATTTTCCGGACAAGATTACTGGACTGGGTTGCCATCTCCTATTCCAGGGGGTCTTCCTGACCCAGGGGTCGAACCTGAGTCTCTTGCACTGACAGGCAGATTCTTTGCCACTGTGCCACCTGGGAAGCCCATGGTAAATCACTGAATGTTTACGGCCCCTCAAAATCCATCTGTTGAAGCCCTAATTCCGTGTCGTGGTAATTGTATGTAATTGGATGTGGGACCTTTGGCAGAGGACTGAGTTTAGATGAGGTCATGAGGGTGAAGCTGCCGTGATGAGATTAGTGCCCTCACAAGAAGATGAAGAGACCAGCGCTCACTCTCCACCAGGGAGGACACAGCAGGAGGCGGCTGTCTGTAAGCCAGGAAGGGGGCTTTTCTCACCAGATGCTGAATCACCTGGCACTTTGACCTCGGCCTTCCCGGCCTCTAGAACTGTGAGAAATATCTCCATTGTGTAAGCCACCCAATCTGCGGTATGCTGTTATGGCAGCCTGAGCTGCCATGACAGTTTACAGTCAGTTTGTTATAATTTACAACAGTTCTTGGTCTGAGGCAGGTTGGAAGGGAAACAGCTGGTTCTTCACCACAGTTGAGAAGCTCTGACCCACACCAGCAGCCCTGGTCTCCTGCCACTGTCCTGCACTTAGCTCTCTGCCTCAGTTTCTCCATCTGCCAACTGAAGAAGTAGTGTGGCCAGATCTGGTAAATGTGGCTGTTCGGCAAGTGCTGCTTCTTCCACTAAGTATGCACACCCTCAGGCAGTTAGGGGCCATAGACCCCTTCCCTATCCAGAACCGCTAGTTGGAACTTTCAAGAGAAAGCAAGTCTTGGGGAAATTCTGCCAGCCAGACACAAATACTCACTAGCAAGCCTGCACGGAACAGCTCATAAGCTTGGGAAAATCTCGCTCTGTCCTCAGACACTCGGACACACAAGTTGCATGAAAGGCTGAGGCAAAGACAACATTCTGAAGAAGCAGCCTGTGACCTGATCCATCTGTGACCTGATCCTGTGACTTGATCCGTGTGAAAGTCTTATGAACTGGAGACTAGGCTCTCATTCCACGCTGGTGCAGAACTGACTGTCCTATGCATTGGGTCAGCCAAGATCCTGAACATCATTTATTTCACCAGTGAAAAGACCCCTCGTGCCAATTAATCAATCTCTGGTATAATTTTGATAACTACTTTTGAGATGTTTTGTTACCACGTCTGGACTGGATTCTTAAGGTACTCTAAGTACAAAAGGGCTGCCTTCCCTGGTACATTTAATTACGCACGCACATGAATGCCGATGTACTTCAAAGTATATTACAGGGAACTATACTACTTTATAATAACCTATAAGAGAAAAGGATCTGAAAAAGAATATATATACATGTATACACATATATGTGTGCTAAGTCACTTCAGTTGTGTCCAACTCTTTGCAACCCTATGGACTGTAGCCTGCCAGGCTCCTCTGTCCATGGGATTCTCCAGGCAAGAATACTGGAGTGGGTTGCCATTTCCTTCTCCAGGGGTTCTTTCTGATCCAGGGATCAATATTGCATCTCTTACATCTCCTGCATTGGCAGGTGGGTTCTTCATCACTAGCGCCACCTGAGAAGCCCATTTATGTGTGTGTGTATATATATATGGGTGTATATATATAGATATAGCTGAATCACTTTTCCATACACCTGAAATCAACATTGTAAATCAACTATGAAAAAGAAAGTGAAAGTATTAGTTGCTCAGTTGTGTCCAGCTCTTTGCATAACTATTAAAATTTTTTAAATTAAAAATAAATAATTTTTGAAAGTATATCACACCCAGAAACCTCACAGGGAGATGAATTGCATGGCCTCTAAGTTCCCTCCCTGGGCAAATATATATTGTAATATACATTTTTTACTTTCACATTCCTTAAAGCCTGAGAAGCAAGGCAGAAGTCAGTTATCTGAGTTCACTAATACCCTGGAAATACATGGGACAGCCTTCAGGCTGCGGGTCAACTCTCCAAAGCTGAGGCAGGTCTTCATTTCCTCCTGATGTGCATCAGGTGATGCCCTCAGTCTTTGGGTTCCCCTTTCCTTTTCTGGTTGTTTCTGACTCTCCTTTTCTTCAGGACGGCTGGGACCACTCTGTGACTGTTCCCTGAAAGCTATAGGCAGAACTGTCCACACCTGCAGTCCCCACCTACCTTCGTGGAGCCTTCAAGGTACATGGTGAGGTCCGCAGTGGCAGGTGGAAGTGAGTGGGAAGGACTTTAGAAGAAAGATGGAAAGGGATGCTCTCCCATAAGCCTAGAAAGGTGAGAAAGGCTAGCCACGGCTGAGAGGGCCAAGGTGGTCCTTCTCTCCCCAGCCATGGAGTGAGAGCAGCAAATTGGTGACTGAGAGCTTGTGGACCTCATCTGGAGCCACAAGGTTGGGGAAAATAAACTGCAGTAAAGGAGAACAACCAGACGGGGCTACACAGGCAGTTTATGGAGATGGCGAGCTTGAGCGGGGGCTTGTACCACAGTGGAGACCCTTGAAGAGGGCAGGGGTTTGCGCCGGAGAAGTGGACCAAGCCCCAGCTACGATGCTGACAACGAGGGCTTCCAGGAAAGATTGCTCACTTGCATGGGGAATTCAGTGCCTGGGCACAAGCAGATGAGAAGGGAGAAACCGTCATTCTGGGAGGCCCCTATAAACCTCCACTACAAACACAGCCCGCTCCAGGAAAGCGGGCCAGGTCCCACCCTGGCTACAGCCCCCATCTCTCCCTCTTCTCCAGGTCTGCTGCTACAGCCTGCTTTCCACCCCAGCTCCATACCTCCAGTCTCTTCCCTCTTTTTAACTCAGTCCCAGGACCTCATCCCAGTTTCCACTCTGCCTGGTTTGCTGGCTTGCAACAGGGGGAGTCTGTGCTTTCACAAACCAGGCTAGAAGTCTCAGCAACCACTCTCTCATAGAAACATGAAATGGCAGACTGCTCCTACTTGGGAGGTCGAGGAATGGAGTGCTTCCTAGAGATGACTGGCTTGGGTGGCATCTCTAGCACTTAACTTTGAATTACTGAGCCTCATTTTCCTCATCTGTAAAATGGGGACAATCACAGCTTCCATCTCTTAGGCTGCTGTGAGGGTGACATGAGCCTGTAAAGCCCCCAGCACAGCACCTACAGCCCAGGTGGTGCCCAGGAAGGCCAGCCAGCCTCAGTGCACAGCCTCCGTGTTTAGCTCCTCACTGCCACTTTATTCCATATCCTGCCCTAAACTAGTCTCCACATGGCATGGTGATCATCTGAAATATAACTAAATCTGTACTCTTCTGCTGCTAACTCTCCCATCATACCTCACTGTTAGCAAAAAATCCAGCCTGTAGCTCTTCCTGCCTCTCCCCTCGCTATGGGCTGCAGTCACCATGGTCTCTAGCGCTGGGGGTCCTTCCACTGGCTGTTCCCTGCACCTCAAACACTCTTCCCTGACCCTCAAAATCAAGTTCAGCTCAAATGTCATTCCTCAAAGAAGCCCTCCCTAACGGCCCCCTTCCTTCTTGGCACTAATCCTTGACCTATAATCACCTTACTGATTGCTTGCTCATGGCCCCAGGAGAAGGC
This sequence comes from Redunca redunca, assembly GCA_006410935.1. NCBI lineage: Eukaryota > Metazoa > Chordata > Mammalia > Artiodactyla > Bovidae > Redunca > Redunca redunca. The sequence continues at coordinate 2,055,703 of SJYQ01001080.1, read as the reverse complement.
AGCTCCATGAAGCCCAGCACTGGCTGAATGGATGAAGGAAGCATTGTTATCCAAGGAGCTTGGGTGCTTTTGAGATTAAGCTGGTTTGGTGGCCTGCCCAGACCTACCCACCTGACTACCACTGCTCCAAGTCCCAAACCCATTGTAAAGATAAGGCCTGACCACCTACACATAAACAAATATTACACAGTGAGCCTGGGGGTCCAAGGTAAACATTTTTATTCTCAGTGCTGCCTTAGCTATCTCTAGTTTTACAAGCATGAATAAATGGAATCAACAAGAATTCTCTCCCAAATTTCTTTCATCAAAATTTGTCACCAAACAAGTTTCCTGTTTTCCCTAAGAAAATGTGATTTGAAAGTGATCTAACACGAGGCTTGAGGATCACAGAATATCGAGGTCCATCACCCTGCTTCTGGGCCAGTTCCACTTTCACTTGGCAGCAAATACATAGCAGCCAGCACTTCTGCCCTTCCATTCTGCCCTTCCAAAGAAGGCAAAGAGCTCAGCGCAGAAAAGACTCGTGAGGCGGGTACAGCAGGCACCAAATCCTGAGCCGCTTCTGCCCACAGCGGGGCAGACCCGGGCAGAGGAGCTTTGGGCTTCATTCACAGTCTCCCGCTCGGTGTATCCAAAAGATAAATGGGCCGGAAGAACTTGTCCTTCCCCCGTCAAGGGCCTGCAGCCAGCAGAAAGGAGGACCCGGGAGCCCAGGAGCAGGAATAAATGTTCTCCGGAGTGGCCCCCTCTTTCTGAGGAGAAGCCGGAAGGGCACCCTAACTCCCAGTCAGGAAACAGACAGGGAACCCGTCCCCTCAGGAGGCGCCCTGCCTTCCAGGGCCCACCTGTCTTCCTGCTCCTCAGGAGCCCCGGCCCTGCAGCCTCACAGGACAGTCTCTCGGATGACGCCGATGAGGCTGTGCGGCCTCTCGGCCTCGGCTCGCCGGGGCCTCCTCTCGGCCGGGGGCCTCCCCGCAGGGACGAAGGTGCTCAGATCTCCGCAGCTCCGCAGGTGCAGCACGCCAGGCTGTTTCCGCGAGGGCAGCACCAGGGCCCTGGAAGTGCTGGGCTGCATCGGGGCCATGATCTTTGGGAAAATAAACAGGGTGACAAGAGGTTAAACTTTACCTGATGCGGTCCTCAGACCTGCCTCCAATATCCACCCAGGTAAGGTTCCGTTTGGGGTAGAGGGCTCAGTGGTAAAGAATCTGCCTGCCAAGCAGGAGATGCAGGTTTGATCTCTGGATTGGGAAGATCCCCTGGAGAGGAAAATGGCAACCCACTCCAGTACTGTTGCCTGGAAGTCCCATAGAAAGAGAAGCCTAGTGGGCTACAATCCCCGGTGTCCCAAAGAGTTGGACACGATTTTAGTTGCCTTGGGGAAGAGAAAAGGGTGTTTTGCCAAAGTGGAACCCACTTGAAATTCCAAAGAGTCTTTTAACATACTGCTTCTTTTCTGAAGTTCCTAAGAAATTCCCCCAATTTTCTATTATTTCAACAGTAGACCTGCCACACTTATTGACTTATCTACTGCAACTTTCTGCTTTATATTTAACATTCTTCTTATCACCTTTTGTTCCAATTTCCCTGTGATTCTCACTGGGTCTGCAGATCACTGGAGAGGAGGGGAGCTTGTCAGAAACATAGAATCCCTGCTCCCCCCATAGCAGTTCTGACAGGGGAGTCTGGAACGGGTGTGGGCAACTGTATCATTAAAAGTGTATCACAAGGTGATACCGCTAAACCTGTAAATTTTATAACCATTGGTCTGGTTAAGTTTATGTCAACTTAAACCAATGTGTTTCTAACTGATCTGATAACACTTCAATAAAAAACATGATAAATCTCGTAAAAACTAGAACCATTTATTAATAACTCTTAAGAGTATTTCTACTGCTAGATCGATTTTGCAAGGTAGCACACACATAACTTCTAAATATACCATATAAAGGCAAAAATGGGTAATTTCTGATCCAGTTGAGACTAATAAGGGGAGAACCGTCAAATTTTTAAAATTACACAGTTATGTCTGTATGACATATTGCTGTAAGCACCTTGGAGAAAACTCAAGTGCTTTATTACCATCTAATATCACAGAACAATCATCAGGATGACTTGTCGTTTAGTTTGCACCATTCAGAGATTCTAAGGTCATTAAAAGTTTAATACCCCCAAAATATGGGACATTAAAATTTTCCAATACTCTATTATTATATTTGTCTCTATAGCTGTTTCCTGACTAAGAAGAAAATTCTAACATTCATAGATGTCTACTATTATTACATGGTTGTCTACTATTATTACATGGCAAGTTAGGACAAGTGGTTCTGATATTGGTAAAAATGTAAATGGAAATATAAAAACACATTCCAGGGACTTTCTGGCGGTCCAGTGGTTAAGATTTCACCTTCCAATGCAGGGGGTGCAGGTTCATCTCTGGTCAGGGAGCTAAGATCTCACATACCTCCTTGCCAAAAAAAAGCAGAATATAAACGACAGAAGCAATACTGTAACAAATTCAGTAAAGACTTTAAAAATGGTCCACATAAAAAAAACTTTAAAAAATAACATGTTTCAGTAATACTAGAGAAGGAGAAAAATGTGCAAAGCTGAGCAGAGTCAGAAATAAAAGCTCCCTTCCCCTTGTCCCTGCATCGTTCTCTCCAAGGAGTGATGTGGCCTTATGACACCTGACTACTGGGGTTCTATTCTGGAAGCCCCAACAGGTGGCACAAAGTCTATTATAATAATCTCGTACTTGAACTTTGACCCAATCTCCTTAGGAAGATCTAGCAAACATTTATAGTGATAGCACCTGCTGAGCTATTAGTAAAATCTATCAAAAAAGCTATCAGTGTCTGTTCTTTCTCCTCAAAGCCATCTTCCATCAAGCAAGACTTTGCAGAAGGTCCAGACCAACAGCTCCACAGACGCTCTAGCTCTCACCTCACCTGAATTTGGCAGCTCCAAACACTTGCTTCTGTTTATCAGGCAACTGGGGCTGAACACAAGGAAGGGGGCAGGGAGTGACATCTGGAGTAGACCAGGGACATGCAGATAGAAATCTCTCTTCTACACAGGCAACCAGCTGGAGCTGACCTAGGACCACTGTTGACCATTTTTTTAGAAAGCAAACAACAAGAGGGTCCATGGTTCATGTACCTCTTCACACAGCTGCTCTCCTACTGCCCACGTTCCCCAACAGACAGCACAGAATTTGGCTTCTGTAAGAAGAGGCCAGCAGGGGGGGAAAGGAACAGAGAAGAAAGCGAGATGGGGATTTGTTCAATCTGCCTCAAAAGCACACCCAGGGAAACAGTAGCTGGCAATGACCCTGAGAATCAGGCCAACTCAACTCAAGAAGTATCTGGGGGCTTTCCTGGTGGCTCAGTGGTAAAGACTCCGCCTGCCAATGCAGGAGAAACGGGCTCAGTCTCAGATCCAGGAGGGTCCCACATGCCGTGGAGCAACTAAGCCAGTGCGCCACAACTCTTCTTGAGCCTGTGCTCTGGGGCCCAGGAGCCACAGCTACAGATGCCCATGTGCCGAAACCAGAGCCCGTGAGGCCTAGAGCTCACACTCCCCAACAAGGGAAGCCACCAGTGAGATGCCCGAGCACAACTAGAGCACAACTAGAGAACAGACCCGTCTGATGCAACCAGAGAAAGCCCACACACAGCAATGAAGACCCAACACAGCCAAAAAGAAATAAATAAAATTATATAAAAAAGAAGTATCTGATGGGCATGTAACACCCTCAGGCACAGCCAAGTAACACCTATGAGCCACTATTCATTGAGGTCTCCAATGGCCACCCCAGACACAGAGGAACAGAGCAAATGTCCAAAGGTAAACACTGCTTTTGAAAGAGATGAGTGAGGGAAGCTGTGACCATTCTGACTTCTCATCAGAGGCAAATCCCATTCACTCAGAAATGCGGGTGTACAGACCACCCACTCCAACCCTTCACCTTCCAGATGAGAAGCCTGATACCCAAGTGGGATATTTACAGGTCCAGTTTTATCTTTTCACCTGCAACTTGTTTGGGGATTGCTATGTGGTTTTTGATCCCTGCAAAGGAAAAGGTGCTTATTCCTTTAAGTCTATCAGTTTAGGTAATCTCACCAAACATTTCATGGGAACGTGACCAGCCCCCAGAATCTTGTCAGTATTAAAATTCACGTGTTTCCATTATTGTCAAAGGGCTGAAAAAACATGCCAGATCAAGGGAAATTTTCAACTTAGGAAATGGAACGTTGCTCATACTCTACACTCCACAGAGCCCTTGCTTTCATCCTAGGCTGCTCCCTTTCTTTTTTCCCCAGGCATGCTTCCATTTTCCAGGAAAATCGTTTTCTCTTCTCTTGGGCCAAGAAGGCTGTGAAAAAGTCACCACTCCCAAAAGGAAAGCAGGTCCACTTCTTCCTCTCCCTCCCCAGACCTCCTAACCCCTTAATACAGCCCATTCCCCTTGAAACAGTCACATGGATTTCCTGTGTCTTGGGCAGGAAACCAGAGAAGCTGCCTCAGGTGCTATGGAAACGAGTTGTCTGACTTATGCCTGATATCAATAATAAAACTACCTGTTCTAGAAAACTGGCACTCGTGATAGCTTCCTCCATGTGCTCCTCATCAGACTTCAGAACAGATTTGATGTTTTCTACAAGTTCATGGATGTCCGGGGTCATGGTGCAGGAGGACTGCTCCAGGAACCTCGCCACCAGCAGCTTGGTGTCCATGTAAGACTTGTAATCTATCAAAGACCTCGGTCTGCATCTTGAAGCTCGGGACCTCAACCTTCTCCTCAAGGTCACTGCAGCCAAGTCCAGTCTTCCCTCAGTCTGAGTCGCAGCCTCACAGCTGAGCACAGGGATGGCTGTGGACAGAGACAAATAACATGTACCTGTTGGCCAAGTCCTGTGAACACATCTGTACCTGAAACAGCACAGACCATGAAACTCCACGTGGAAAGCATGTGACAGGTGCCAACAGCCATGCACGTCTTGCTTTTCCTCTTGCAGAAGAAAGAGGAAAGAAAGAAAAACCCAACGACTGCAACACGAGCTTGTTCCCTGAAGTATAACTTCAGTAGGACATGCCCCCCAAATATTTCACTGTGCCACATAAAAAAATAACCATCAGGGTAAACATAGCTGATAGAGAAGAGCATCCAGAATGCATATCATAATGGAACAATGGTTTCATGGGGTGATGACCAATATATGGGGATGGCTTGCACAGGCAGAAGAAACATGGTTGACCAAAGGAAGAACGTTCCAGCAGGTAGGATGAAGAAGCCACTGAAAGAGGGACCAAGGAGAGATGAGACCTGTGGGATGAATGGAACGCTCTGCTCACACTGACTGTACCTTTGTCCTAAACATCCTGGGGAGCACTGTCCTGACTTACAGTATCGACGTCACAGCATGACTGGCGGTGGCACGATGGCCGACTGTTACAGAAAGACAAATCTAGTGCAGAAATCTAGACCAGCACACGTCATTCTGGAAGTCCACAGCAGGCCTGGGAAATCCACCACAGGCTCTAATTTCCACAACTACCTGCTTCAGCAAGGGTATAAGGACTGGCAGGACGTTACTGCACCGGCAGGCAGGTGGGTGCAACAAAGTCAGGCCTGGTCTCCACGTGTTCATAAGCCAGCCAGCAGGCTTCAGTGTACACGACACGAGATTTTCAGTCTATGAGGGTCTGATATGCAGCAATTTAGATACTGAAGGAAGAAAGGAGGCAGGGGCTGGGAGAACAGGTAGAGGCAGGGGTGCATTCCTTTTCCTCTGGAGAAAGGTGTGAGGAGTTTTAAACAGGGGATGGCAGCCATCTTCCTTGGCTGCCACACGCACAACACAGAGGACAGGAGTCTTCCGGGACCACTTGCTAGAGACACTCATGTGTGAGGAAGACATCCAGGCACTGCACTGTCACTCGAAGGCGACCTGGCCACTTCCACCGCAGAGGCTCCAACAGGTAAACACGTGTTGTCCTCACCCCTGCAGTGCTGCAGAGGGGGAGCAGGTTCTAGAAAGAGGTGCAGACTAAGCTGTGCAGACAGCTGAGCTCCTGTGGAAACTGCAGGTGGCCATCTCAAGTCCTCAGCTTGCCGGTGGGCAGAGGACCCCAAGGTGAAGATGGGTCTGGGGAGCTGCCAGGGCCTGCGGGGGGCAGAGGGTGCTCAGTCCCAGGCAGGCCTCCTCCCTGCTCAGAAGCCACTGGAGAGATAAGAGGTGTGTCCTCTCTGGCTCCCACATGGTCAGTTCAGAGCTGTGGCAAACAACACAGGCTGTCAGAGGGATGGAACCCAACTAGGGGTGACATGGGGCCCAGGGCAGAGCAGGGCCAGAGGGTTTGCAAAGCTGTATTTGCACAGAGCTTGAAGAGAGCACAGGTCACCAAAAGAAGCCTCTGTTACTGGGATTACAGAAGATTTTCATTTTCTTCCTTTCTTTCCTCATTTTTTAAAATAATTTTCTACAATGAAGAAGTATTTGGAGATGTTCAAGTAGTCATATATTTAGAAAAGAAGATTCAAGATTATTTTCAAGGTTTTAAAAATGTCTGATTATTAAAATTTAAAATTATTCAAATACCATCTATACACAAACTGAAAACAGAAAGGGAAAGAGATGGAGTGTGACTTTCACTCTATCCAAAGTTCTTAGAGCAAGGTCAGATTTAAATAATTCAATTTACTCATACACAATAAAAAAAAATAATTAGTGTCAAATTATAGAAGAAGGGGGGAAAATAATACCCCTTTGACTTTTTCCTGGAGAGAGAATATTGGTTCCCACGAAACTTTGAGCATCTAGGGAATCAGACCTAGGTTTTACTGCCTTCTTCGTGTGGCACCAACACAGTATCACATGCAACCAAATGCTTGATACTGACTTGACAAGAAAAATTCCTACCAGCCGGAAAAGATGTGATAGATATCTATCCCTAAGATGCATGCAGAATTTGTTATTTTGCCAAGATCTCTTAGCCCCACTCCAAGCTTTGTCTTGAACCATAGAGCCTTGGGCGGCCAGAGCCACTCAGCACCTGTGGGCAAGTACGCACAGTGCCCTGCGGAGAGCCTGGGGGATGGCATCACCTCTCTCGGCGGAATGATGTAGCACAGGATCACTCTTGGATCTTGTCCTCAGGGGTCGGAGGGCTCTCCAGCTTCTCGCCGGACACAGCTGGTTTGTGTTGGGAGTTGGTATGGATGCGCTTTCTTCTCCAGGTGTGATAGGAATATCCCCACCTGATTGTTTTTTTAAGAGAAGAAACAGAAATTATTTCACCAGCTAGAGCCTTCAAAACGTTGGGCAGGAAACTCCTGTGAGCCCCAACCTGCTGGGACAAGCGTAGTCCAGTTAATTATATTTACTTAGGCGGTGGGCCCAGAACATTTTTATTTGGCAGCACTATGGGAAATGCTGCCTCCCCAAACTCCTACTTGTAAGCCCAAAACACACCTAAAACAAACAAACAAAAAACTATAGAACCAAGAGCAGAAAAACAAGCCATGCCCAAATGCCTAAAAAGGTGCTTAGAATCTTCTCCAATGAAGCATGCTGGTGTGGCACTGGAAAGGTCCCTGCCATTTCCCCTTTCTGACTATTCAGGCTGAGCTCGATTAGGTGGAAGGGAATACCGGTACAGGTGTACAGGTGAGATGGCTGCCCTGGGGCTGCAGGTCAAATACAGGCAGAGGAAGTGTCTGCAGACCGGGCTGTGAAACTCCTGGGAAGCCAGGTTACAGAGCTAGTGGCCATTAAACGATCAGTCAAACCACTCTGAAATTGGATGACTGCTGCTCAGGAAAATAAAATCCCATCATTTGTGAGCCTGAGTAGTACTCTAGGAAACTTTTAAGAAATGGGAGGATTAAAAACATACTTAGGAAACAGAACCCTGCTTCATAATTCTACTTAAGATGGAAGGTGAACAGAGCAGAAACCTATTCCAAATGTTGCTGCTGAAAAATCACCTCTGTCTAAAATAGCTGAGTTAATCCATTATTTATCACCATCTGCAATTTTATCCTGTGAACAATTCTCTGGGCCATTTAAAACCTCTCCAAAGAGAGAAAGCGGTAACAATGTGCCCTTAAGCTACAAGGATAAATGTAAACTGACTCTAGTATTTAATGGAGGATTGGGAATTGGCACTCAGTACATGTGAAGGCAGCATGACCTGGGTCCTGGGTTACAGATGACCGAATCACTTTGCAATAGACGAAACTCTCTTTGTCCCTTTAAAAGAGCTCATCTTTTTTTTTTTCTTTTTTTTTAAAAATTCTACTTTACAATCCTGTATTGGTTTTGCCATACATTGACATGAATCCACCACAGGTGTACATGAGTTCCCAACCCTGAACCCCCCTCCCACCACCCTCCCCATATCATCTCTCTGGGTCATCCCAGTGCACCAGCCCCAAGCATCCTGTATCCTATATCCAACCTAGACTAGTGATTCATTTCTTACATGATAGTACACATTTCAATGCCATTCTCCCAAATCATCCCACCCTCTCCCTCTCCCACAGAGTCCAAAAGTCTGTTCTTTACATCTGTGTCTCTTTTGCTGCCTCGCATACAGGGTTATCATTACCATCTAAAAGAGCTCATCTTATCTTAATGGGAGAAAAAAAAAATCTTAGATCAGAAAGTAAATGAATGCCAAATTATGGACCTAGAGAGTGTCATACTGAGTGAAGTATGTCAGACAGAGAAGGAGAAATAGCATATGCCATCCCTTCTATGTGGAATCAAAAAAGAAATGATACAAATGAACTTCCTCACAAAATAGAAATAGACTCATTGACTTCAAAAACAAACTTATGTTGTCAGTGGGGAAGGGATAGCTAGGGACTTTGGGAAGGTCATGTACATACTGCCATATTTAAAATGGATAACCAAAAAAGACCTATTGTATAGCACATGGAACTCTGCTCAGTGTTATGTGCCAGTGTGTGTGGGAGGGGGATTTGGGGGAGAAAGGATACACATATATGTATGGCCGAGTCCCTTCACTGTTCACTTGAAACTATCACAACATTGTTAATTGGCTGTACCCCAATACAAAATGTTTTGAGTGTTTAAAAAAAATAGATTAAAAATTTATAAAAAGAATGCCAAATTAAACTCTGAAATCCATTTCTGAAAATAGCCTGGTTATTCATAAAAGATTCTAACAATATCTTTATTTCTGTTCATATATTATCTCCTACTTGTAAGTCCTAAGAAGTTGATAATGCTTTTACATTTGGAAGAAAGAATGTAGCTTGAACCATCTGCTCCAAGAATATCTGACCTCCAACAAAATAACATATGGATCATTATTAATATCATTCCTAATCTACTGAATCGTGAGTCTGGGCAGCAGTCATGTATTTATTACCTTGAATCCCTGGCATGCAGATCGGTTCCAATGGGCTGGTGGAAACTTCTGATCCTTCTGGCATTTGGAATGACGATCCCTGCATCACAGGGGAAAAGGGTTATTTGTTGATATTCAACTCAACCATCAGCTGGAGTAAAGTGAACTTCTTACAAACATCTACAAGACATGGTCCCTCTCCCACCCTGTCCTTTGCAGCTGTTTTTCCTGCTTGCCATCAATGTACCAAAGAGAAACTCCACGGAGAGTACCTGCTGCTGGTCTGTCTGGCTCACCACAGCTTCATAGGGAGGTGGGGGGTCCAGAGGACAGAACACTTCCACTCCTTTGATTCGTGCTCCATAGATATGTGGCAGGGGAATAACATCAGGACCAGCCATCCTAGGAAGAGCATCTTGGCATCAGAAAGCTTGTTTCGGCTAGTTGATGCTGGTGGCTCTAGATTCTGGCCGATGACTCTGCAGCATTACCCACTGACAATGGGAAAAACCCCTTGCCCCTCCATGCTACAACCTCCTGGTCCAGGAGCAAGAGAATAATCAACTAAGCTGCTCACTGATGGAGTGCCCGGAATTCTTAGGCAAGGGACAATATAGAAGATGTAATACCATCATTCCTTTTAAATCCACTAGTCAAAAAGCGAACAGCAATCCATAAGAAAGAGAAAGCAAATTCATGGTTGCCCAGGGGACTGGGGAAAGGAGAGAATGGGGGTGACAGTTTAATGGATACAGGGTCTCCCTGTAGGTGATGAAAATGCTTTAGAACCAGGTGGAGCTGATGGTTGCACCATATTGTGAGTGTACTAAATGCCATTGAATTGTATTCTTCCAAATGGTTAACTTCATGTTATATGAATTTCATCTCAATAAAAAATAAACAAAAAACTAAGGATTCAGGGAAACTCAATTATTTACTATTTTTTTCTTTTTTTTACATTCAGTTCAGTTTAGTCACTCAGTCATGTCCAACTCTTTGCGACCCCATGAATCGCAGCACGCTAGGCCTCCCTGTCCATCACCAACTCCCAGAGTTCACTCAGACTCACGTCCATCGAGTCAGTGATGCCATCCAGCCATCTCATCCTCTGTCGTCCCCTTCTCTTTCTGCCCCCAATCCCTCCCAGCATCAGAGTTTTTTCCAATGAGTCAACTCTTCACATGAGGTGGCCAAAGTACTGGAGATTCAGCTTTAGCATCATTCCTTCCAAAGAAACCCCAGGGCTGATCTCCTTCAGAATGGACTGGTTGGATCTCCTTGCAGTCCAAGGGACTCTCAAGACTCTTCTCCAACACCACAGTTCAAAAGCATCAATTCTTTGGCGCTCACCCTTCTTCACAGTCCAACTCTAACATCCATACATGACCACAGGAAAAACCACAGCCTTGACTAGACGGACCTTAAACGGCAAAGTAATGTCTCTGCTTTTGAATATGCTATCTAGGTTGGTCATAACTTTTCTTCCCAGGAGTAAGCGTCTTTTAATTTCATGGCTGCAGTCACCATCTGCAGTGATTTTGGAGCCCAAAAAATAAAGTCTGACACTGTTTCCCCATCTAGTTCCCATGAAGTGATGGGACCGGATGCCATGATCTTCGTTTTCTGAATGTTGAGCTTTAAGCCAACTTTTTCACTCTCCTCTTTCACTTTCATAGAGAGGCTTTTTAGTTCCGCTTCACTTTCTGGCATGAGGGTGGTGTCATCTGCATATCTGAGGTTATTGATATTTTTCCCGGCAATCTTGGTTCTAGCTTGTGCTTCTTCCAGCCCAGCGTTTCTCATGATGTACTCTGCATAGAAGTTAAATAAGCAGGCTGACAATATACAGCCTTGACATACTCCTTTTCCTATTTGGAACCAGTCTGTTGTTCCATGTTTTTTACATTAGTACATGACAAAAGTTTCTTGCCTGTGTTTTCCTAATGTCCGATTAATGGCAGAAACTCACTACTTGTTAAATAAATACTTGAAACAATGAACACACACACACAAAAGCAAATAATGTCATAGCTCAGAGAAAAAGTAGCATGCCACTGAAGAAATCACTGTCTCTTCCTAAAGGTGGGTATTCAAGTGCTTGCTACATGCTAGGTACTATGCCTTTTGTCCTTTGAGATCAAAAAATAAAAACCAAAAATGCACAAGATTTCCTGCCAGCATTCATAGAAAATTATACAAACACACATACACATACAAATTGTCTAGATAACAAAGAACCTAAATTTGAAAATAACAGTTAAAAATACATGAAAGTTTATACACTGTGATAAAACATCCAGTGATAAAACATGTAAATAAGTCCTGGGGATGTAATTCAAGGCATGGTGATCAGAGTTAATAATACTGCATGGTATACTTGATAGTTGCTATAAGAGTAGGTCTTAAAAGTTTTCATTACAAGAAACAAAAACTTGTAATTATATGCAGTGATGAATGTTAACTAGACCTACTGTGGTTATCATTTCATAATATATAAAGTATTGAATCATTACTTACAAGTCCACCTAAAACTAACATCATGTTATATGCCAATTATATCACAATTTAAAAAGTACACAAAAGAGAAGACCAAAAAAACCTGTACTCAGGCCATGAAGTGTTGGAGAATGAAAAAAAGAGACAATAGCAAAAGCTTAACGTATGCTCTTGAAACGCAATAATGGACATAAACTAAAGGAGACTGATGAAAAGACAAATTCTAGAGCCAGTTGGCTGCAGGGGCTGTTTTGTTTTTATAAAGGTGCTCTCTGCATTTATGATTGTTTCATTCGTGCCTATTTACAAAAACGCAATTGGTGGAAGAAAAAAAAAATTGAAAAAGATCTGATATTCTGTCTTCCTAACAAAAAAACTTCAGGAAGTTTGGGATTTAGAAGGATGACATTTCTGTAGCCTGAATGAAAAAGTGAGAAAGTGCTCCCCTTTTTTCCTGCATCTTTGGGTCAGAAGCAAGACCCTCAGCCCTGTTTTACCTGAGAAGGAAGGAGATGGTCATAGGCTAACACCCCAGGCAGGGATGCATGGGCTCAGTGCCTAACACAGGGCATATTCCAGGAGCAGAATCTGCAGGAATGGCTGCTCCCTGGCCTGCCTGGGAGGGGTCCTGTAAAGTTGTCAAGAAAGGGATATTCTTCTTCCTTAGAGTAGGACTTGCCCATGGGTTTCACACCAACTCTCTGTTTCAGCCAAAGCCATTTAAGAACTGTAAGCACCAAGTGACTCCAGGAATCCAGACTCTTCCTGGACCTGACTGGAGACTTTCCTGACCAATGAACAAGGCGGCATGCCTTACTCACTGAGACCTCTGCACTCCTGTCCTCTCCAGAGGTCCAGTCTTCAACCCTTAATTAGCATAACCCCATGCATCTTTCTAGCACTTACAAATCCCAGTCAGTACCCTCTCAGCCAAGTGTCCATGCATGTCTTCACTGCGGTGTCCTTGCCTGGAAAGTTCATCCCCCAGGTTGGTCTGTTAGCTCTGATGCTGTTTACTTCCTATTTCCAGTCCAGTGGCTGCCTGTGTGATCCTACAGAAGAGAGGGCTTGCTTAGGGCCAAGAAGTGGGAGGAACAGGCTCCACTTTAGATTTGACCTACTACAGAATCTCTTCAAGAAGGAAAACTGTGGGGAAAGAGGGACCACAAAATGAATGGCTTCTATGGTGGTTATTATATGACCAGAAAAGCCTCATGTAGATGGAAGATGCTGCTAGAGTTGATGCACGAGGTAAGTTCCCTTCCTATTAAGCAACTTTTCATTTGTACACTTTTGGGTAAATAAAGATCCACAGAAGGAAATGATTCTGCTCTCTCCTGTACCTTTTATTCCTGAGCCGTGTGATGCTCAACCCAGCTATAGAGAAGAATCACCTAGGAGCATTCCTATACTGGGTATGGCCCAGGCCTTACCTCTAGAAATTCTACCCTAGTTGCCTATGACAGGGCTGGGTATCTGTAGGCTGTCAGTGTTCCCAGGAGTTCCAAGGCCCAGCCAGGATTGAGACTGATGCTAAAGGAAATGGATTATGGTGGCTGAAATCTATAGTAGCTGAAATCAAAACCCTGTTATATGAGAGAAAGGTGATCAAACTTTTATTGAGAATGAGTGTCTTTAGACAACTGCTACCTGATAAGGCAGGGTAAGATTAGGGGCTGGGGTTTCCTAAGTGGCGCTAGTGGTAAAGACCCCACATGACAATGCATGAGACCAAACAGACACAGGTTTGAGCCCTGAATCGGGAAGATCCCCTGGAGAAGGGCATGGCAACCCACTCCGGTATTCTTGCCTGGAGAATTCCCATGGACCGAGGAGACTGGAGGGCTACAGTCCACAGGGTTGCAAAGAGTCAGACACCACTGAAGTGACTAAATAACAACAACAAAGATGAGGTGCTAAATGTTTCTTAAGAGTAAGACACATGCCAATAACATTTTAAACCATGCAACTAACAATGGTAGAACATGGTCTCAGCTTTTGTTTTTAGAAAGATTTTTTTTTTAGCCCATTATCTCATAACAAGCTCAGGAGCCATACGACAAGGTAGGTGAATGAAGAAACTGAGCTCTGAAATGGTTAAGAGACCCACCCGGGGGTGACCTTTTTAAGACTCCAAAATCTGGGTTGATGAAATTCATCCCAAAGTCTCCAGGAAACCTTTGCTGGTTCATGCCCATGAGATCTGAAGATGAACAGGAAACCCAAAAGGATCATGTGAAATATGTTCTGCTTTGATACTACAAATAGGACCTGAGAACTTATCCAAGGCTGATGAAGCAGCTAATATGACCTAGACCAAAGAATGATGCTCCTCTTTGTGCTGGGAAAGCTTGACCCTTCCATGGGGCATGTTTTGGAAGGAGTGTGGGAGGGGGGAGTGAGGCAGGGGCACTCAGCCCAACAACAGCAGAGTCCAGCCCTGGTGCAGCCCAGCTCCACTTGAGCTTGGGTTTTGAAGCTCATTTGTAAAGGAAATGGGTGGGCCAAAATGCCCAAGCCAACCTGATTCCCATGCCCTCATTTTCAGTTTTCTCTAGCAGGAAACATCCCCACAATACAGCCAGATCCACACTCATGAAATAGGTTCAGTTTAGTTCAGTTCAGTCGCTCAGTCATGTCCAACTCTTTGCGACCCCATGAATCGCAGCACGCCAGGCCTCCCTGTCCATCACCAACTCCCGGAGGTCACTCAGACTCACGTCCATCGAGTCAGTGACGCCATCCAGCCATCTCATCCTCTGTCGTCCCCTTCTCCTCCTGCTCCCAGTCCCTCCCAGCATCAAAGTCTTTTCCATTGAGTCAACTCTTCTCATGAGGTGGCCAAAGTACTGGAGTTTCAGCTTTAGCATCATTCCTTCCAAAGAAACCCCAGGGCTGATCTCCTTCAGAATGGACTGGTTGGATCTCCTTGCAGTCCAAGGGACTCTCAAGACTCTTCTCCAACACCACAGTTCAAAAGCATCAATTCTTTGGCGCTCACCCTTCTTCACAGTCCAACTCTCACATCCATACATGACCACAGGAAAAACCATAGCCTTGACTAGACGGACCTTAGTC
>SJYQ01001080.1:2029675-2040711 GCA_006410935.1 Redunca redunca | reverse complement strand
AGCGTCTTTTAATTTCATGGCTGCAGTCACCATCTGCAGTGATTTTGGAGCCCCCCAAAATAAAGTCTGACACCGTTTCCACTGTTTCCCCATCTATTTCCCATGAAGTGATGGGACTGGATGCCATGATCTTCGTTTTCTGAATGTTGAGCTTTAAGCCAACTTTTTCACTCTCCTCTTTCACTTTCATCAAAAGGCTTTTTAGTTCCTCTTCACTTTCTGGCATAAGAGTGGTGTCATCTGCATATCTGAGGTTAGTGATATTTCTACCGGCAATCTTGATTCCAGCTTGTGTTTCTTCAGCGTTTTTCCCAGAGTTTCTCATGATGTACTCTGCATATAAGTTAAATAAGCAGGCTGACAATATACAGCCTTGACATACTCCTTTTCCTATTTGGAGCCAGTCTGTTGTTCCATGTCCAGTTCTAACTGTTTTACAGACTCCTTTTTGTCTCCTGGCTCAAGCCAATTTCTGAGACTGGGGGACTCCCTGAGGAAATGAGGACATACAGCCCCCTTCTGTACTGACAAATTGATTCACAAAGTAGATAACCATCTTTAGATAGAAGCCTTAACTGCAATCAGGCTTCTGTTTATCACAGTAACTTAGGAAGTCCTTTCTCAAGGAGATACCAATGCATAAAATGGTTATATTTATAGAAGTTAAATAAATAAACCTCTTCTGAGAGGTCATAAAACCTCACAGGAAATAGGGAGCCTCTATTGCATGAAAACTCTTAGCATAACTGTTTATAGAAACATTAATGCAATCATTCTTGCCTGTCTGCTTATAAGAAAGTGAAGTCGCTCAGTGGTATCTGACTCTTTGGGATCCCATGGACTGTAGCCCACCAGGCTCCTCCAGCCATGGGATTTTCCAAGCAAGAGTACTGGAGTGGGCTGCCATTTCCTTCTCCAGGTGATCTTCCCAGACATAGGGATCGAACCTGGGTCTCCCGCATTGCAGGCAGACGCTTTACTGTCTGAGCCACCAGGGAAGCCCTGCTTATAAGAAAGAAAATTATCAATTGGGTTTATACAGCTAGTGCCTATGAAGTTGATTTATACTGAGAATCTAGCAAAGTTGGTCAAATTTTAAAATATCTCTGAGAGAATATGTATCTAAAAGTGAATACATTTAGCCATTTTAAAAAGAAAAGTGGACAAGGGGCATGGGGTTAGGAGATACAAAGTACTATGTATAAAATTTATAAGCAACAGGATATATTGTGTAGTCCAGGGAAATAATAGCCATTGTTTTATAACTTTAAATGGCGTATGCTGCTGCTAAGTTGCTTCAGTCATGTCCGACTCAGTGCGACCCCACAGACAGCAGCCCACCAGGCTCCCCCATCCCTGGCATTCTCCAGGCAAGAACACTGGAGTGGGTTGCCATTTCCTTCTCCAATGCATGAAAGTGAAAAGTGAAAGTGAAGTTGCTCAGTCATGTCCAACTCTTAGTGACCCCATGGACTGCAGCCCACCAGCCTCCTCCATCCATGGGATTCTCCAGCCATTGCCTTCTCCATAAGCTATAAAAATACTGAATCCTGGGATGACCCTGAGAGATGGGATGGAGAGTTAGGTGGGAGGGAGGGTCAGGATGGGGAACACATCTACACCCATGGCTGATTCATGTGAATGTATTGCAAAACCACCACAATACTGTAAAGTAATTAGCCTCCAATTAACATAAAAAGAAAAAATACTGAATCACCATGTTGTACATCTGAAAATGGGCTTCCCTAGTGGCTCAGTGGTAAAGAAACTGCCTGCCACTGCAGGAGACAAAAGACTCAGGTTCAATCCCTGGGTTGGGAAGATCCCCTGGAGGAGGAAATGGCAACCCCCTCTGGTATTCTTGCCTGGGAAATCCCACTGACAAAGGAGCCTGGCAGGCTAGCCTAGAGGGTCGTAAAGAGTTGGACATGATTTAGTGACTAAACAACAATAACACCTGAAAATAATATACTATTGTAAGCCAACTTCAATTATAAAAAAATACACAAAAGGTTAAAAAAAAATAAAGTGGGCTGCACTCAGATATTAGGGGAGTTTCTGAAAATGAGGGTGTTTGCCCATTGGAGTTATGAGCTAGGGCTCCAGGTATATACTTTAGATCTCAAGGGTATTCTGCCTTACCCCCTCCCCCACATTCCTCTCAGGAAGTTCTGGTTGGTAAAACCCTTGGTGAGACACTTGTCTGTCTTCTTCCAACTCAGATTTGGCCAGTGGGTGGCTGAGAACTCAGACGGGCAAGTCCAGAGATGCATCCAGATCCTCAAAGACCCACACTGATAAGCATGCCATGGCGGCGCAGAGAAGAGAAAGGAAAGAGAGGAGAAGGGAAGGCTGGAGCAGGAGATCCCATGGGTCAGCACAACTTCTAAACCCACATGAGTCACTTTCCCTTTCTGCCACTGCAGGAAATTAAATCCGTCTGTCGCCTCCACTTAGGTCAACCAAGTGTTCACCCACAACTTCAGAGAGCCAAGGAATTCTCCATGAAGAGGGCATTTCTCTCCCCATCCCATGAAATAACAAGCACGTCACTGTCCTTCAATGTGCCCTCTGTAGACAACCTGACATTGGGCTAAAGTTTTAGCAAATGTGTCCTATAGTACATAAAGAATATGTGTTTTGTTGCTATGTCCCTCTGGCCTCCGTAATTCTTGGTTTGTTTCCAAAAAGACTACAGAAGTCATCCTGACCCCTGAAGTTTCAAAATCCCAGCCCACCAGGCCCAGTACAACAGGGAGGCTGAGCTGTCCCCTGGGGCCATCTGGCAGCCAGCTGACACCCCCTCCAGCTTTGCGGTCATCTCTGCTTCCACTGAGGAGGGTGAGCAGGGAAGGGTCTGCAGCAGGGTTTAGATTTGATTCTGAGGGAAAATCAGGAGCGTAAACCATGGAAAAGAACGTGAACAGCATCTGAGTGGGAGCTGCCACTCGTGTCCTCTGAACATCACACGTGGCTGTCCTGGGCACTAGAAAATGGATTTCCAAAAGCCCCAAGCCTGACACCAAATTTGTTTGACAACTCTCCACATGTACCTCCGGGTTAAAAGTAGAAATTCCTGGCCCTCTCACTAGCAATGGAAAGACACTAGTCTTTCTTATAGAATTCTATGCTTTTCTTTCACAAGTTTAAATACAGGTGTGCTTTATCCTTTATATTCAGACTAAGAGCATCACTTCACACAGGAGGCCAACCCTAATGAGCTGACTCTTCCTTCAGTCTCTCCACAGCGCCCCCATCCTGCACTCAAAACCTCCTCCTGAGTACTACTACAATCCTTCCAACACTCAGTTTTAATGACCTAGACTGTGAGCTCCTTGTTAGGGGGAAGAAGTCAGTGTAACTCATTTTGAATATCAATAACCCAGTACACTGACTCCTAAGCAGTAGAGGATGGATTAAATGCTTGTTGAATGAATAAATGAAGTTTTATTTTTTAGAAAGGTACAATTCTACAAGTGGCTAACAATCAAATGAATGCATGTGGCATTTTGTTCTACAGATGATGATTTTAGAGATTTAAGAAACAAGACGATAAAATTTTGAGCTAGAATTTGAAAAGGAACATAAACATGGTATCTTTTTTTTTCCTAGACCAAGGAGATGTGATTAATAATTAATCTTTTTTTAATGGCTGGGAAGAATTTCATGATTTCAAGACCTGCTGATGGTGTTACAATGAATATCGATTCAGCCCAAATGAGAGTGTTTCCAGGGTAACAGCAGTTCTCAATCATGTCAAATTACAGTAGTTATCTCACTGGGTGTCAGTTTTCCTGGGAAGCTAATTGAAATTGAAAAACTATATCCTTAGGTCAAGGCTTGACTTTTCTTTGGTTTCATGTAATTTGTCAGACCAAAAAGGAGAGAAGAGGAAAAAAAAAAAAAAACCCAGGAGATCCTGGAAAATAACACGATGTCTACATTCTGGAGAGAAGTCAGAGCTCATGCCGTGAGTTCTGACCCTCGAGCCTCAAAACTGAGAGGATGGGTACGGGTACTAAGGAAGGATACCTGCGGTTCATCCGGGGTGTGCACGAGTAAAACGTGGCAAAATAGGAAGGGGGAGGCACTGGCGGCACGAAGTCATCAGGGTCTGGGACTCGTCTGTGCTCCTCCACTTCTTCTGCAGGAATCTGGGATTCATCCTAATTAAACAGCATCTGTTCAGTCAACATCCTTCGCTACAAAGGCTCAGGGAGAAAGGCCACAGATGACACAAAAAGATCTGAGGGTGGGCTCAGCGGCATCACCGATAGGCTGCCACCTTGTATGGACTTACGATGCAGGATCTTCTGGCTGCAAAGATCTGGAGGTAGCGAAGGGCGGCTGCCACCAAGCAGACGGTGGTGGTCAGGGCATTCAAGGCACACAGGGTGAAAAGGACTTTCTGGAACCAGGAAACAATGACGCATCTGAGTATCTCAAAACTGATGACCAGAATGCAACATTAAAACTTTCAAAAATTAATAACAACACTATCCTAGGAGGCCGATACTAATGTGAACATGCATGTAAAGGACTTACACGGTGTTTGGCTCACGCTAGGTGCCCAACAAATGCTGGGTGTTAATAAGACTGTCACACAACAGTGTGTACTTCTTAATTTTAAACCCTTATCTTAGAAGCTTCTTGCCCCGGGTAGACATGATATTATCATATTTCTGTTTGCATCAGAATCCTGTCTGGAAACGTCTCTTCCAGGAAGGTACTGAATTTTCCTTCTAAAGTTGGTGTCCCCAGTGATAGTGAGTCCAACCTCCATGCTCCCGCAGCCTCCCACCAGGACAACATGCTCCTTCATTGGGGGCCACAGATTCTATTTCAGGCACCACTGGCAGAGCTGCCCCGGGGAACCAACTAGGACAACACAGGGAGCAGGCCAGCCCGAGTGTAAACAGGGCTTGTCTCCTCTAAACACAAGCCTCAAAATAGCAGCAACGCCAATTCCAAAAGTTTCTGTTGCTCCAGTTCTGGCTTCTTAGTGGGGCTTTCCCCAAGCAAAGTCCTGGCTCAGAAAGTTTCGGGGTGACTCAGCTACCGAAAATCCAGAAGCCAAAGAAAGAAGGCCATTTTTACAGCCTCCATAAACTCTGAGAGCTGGCAGTTTCTCTATCTTTGCTTAGAGATTCCTCTTCTCCATGAAAAATAAACCCAAAACTAAGATCTAAAGGAAGCCATCAGTGAGGGACTAGCTATCTCAGGGTTTACCAACTGATCATGTTACTCACTGGACTAACAGACCTTAAGTCAGGACATGATTTTTATCCATTTCTCCAGTATTTTTTTCAGCTGGTTTCATTTGTTTTTCATATCTTAGTATGAAGATTAAACAAGAGGTAGTGTCTTGAATTTCTCCTTCATTTTTTGGCCAATACATCTCCTTAGCCTAAGCATCTTACAACAGCAACACTCAGTAGCCCACAAAGTTCATTTAGGTCAACAAAGGAGCATCAGAACAGTGACAAATGGGCATGCACTTCAGAGGTTCTGCTAAAACTACATCATACATGTGCAGCCACATCGTGGGATGTATGTGTGCATGTGTGTATATGTAAATTTATACACATGCACATATACATGTGTATGTATTTAGGCTCCTTTATCTTTCTTACTCGCTTATAATTCTGAACACAAATAAGCCATCTATTCATAACTTAAGAGGCAACAATAAATAACCTGTGGTCCCTTTTACTCTCCATTCTGACTCTGGGTCACTGATAAGGAGTCACTCATATCTGCTTTTAGCAGCATTATTTGAAGGAGGTAACAGAAGAGGGATATTTCAGGGAGCTTTGCCTTCCTCGGG
This sequence comes from Redunca redunca, assembly GCA_006410935.1. NCBI lineage: Eukaryota > Metazoa > Chordata > Mammalia > Artiodactyla > Bovidae > Redunca > Redunca redunca. The sequence continues at coordinate 2,034,884 of SJYQ01001080.1, read as the reverse complement.
GTCTCCGTGGTGTGTTTACTGGCTGGGAGTGGAATCCATTCCAGATACCTTGAGGAGAAGGTGAACAGCACTACAAGGCTGAACCGGAAANAAAAAAAAAAAAAAACCCAGGAGATCCTGGAAAATAACACGATGTCTACATTCTGGAGAGAAGTCAGAGCTCATGCCGTGAGTTCTGACCCTCGAGCCTCAAAACTGAGAGGATGGGTACGGGTACTAAGGAAGGATACCTGCGGTTCATCCGGGGTGTGCACGAGTAAAACGTGGCAAAATAGGAAGGGGGAGGCACTGGCGGCACGAAGTCATCAGGGTCTGGGACTCGTCTGTGCTCCTCCACTTCTTCTGCAGGAATCTGGGATTCATCCTAATTAAACAGCATCTGTTCAGTCAACATCCTTCGCTACAAAGGCTCAGGGAGAAAGGCCACAGATGACACAAAAAGATCTGAGGGTGGGCTCAGCGGCATCACCGATAGGCTGCCACCTTGTATGGACTTACGATGCAGGATCTTCTGGCTGCAAAGATCTGGAGGTAGCGAAGGGCGGCTGCCACCAAGCAGACGGTGGTGGTCAGGGCATTCAAGGCACACAGGGTGAAAAGGACTTTCTGGAACCAGGAAACAATGACGCATCTGAGTATCTCAAAACTGATGACCAGAATGCAACATTAAAACTTTCAAAAATTAATAACACTATCCTAGGAGGCCAATACTAATGTGAACATGCATGTAAAGGACTTACACGGTGTTTGGCTCACGCTAGGTGCCCAACAAATGCTGGGTGTTAATAAGACTGTCACACAACAGTATGTACTTCTTAATTTTAAACCCTTATCTTAGAAGCTTCTTGCCCCAGGTAGACATGATATTATCATATTTCTGTTTGCATCAGAATCCTGTCTGGAAACGTCTCTTCCAGGAAGGTACTGAATTTTCCTTCTAAAGTTGGTGTCCCCAGTGATAGTGAGTCCAACCTCCATGCTCCCGCAGCCTCCCACCAGGACAACATGCTCCTTCATTGGGGGCCACAGATTCTATTTCAGGCACCACTGGCAGAGCTGCCCCGGGGAACCAACTAGGACAACACAGGGAGCAGGCCAGCCCGAGTGTAAACAGGGCTTGTCTCCTCTAAACACATGCCTCAAAATAGCAGCAACGCCAATTCCAAAAGTTTCTGTTGCTCCAGTTCTGGCTTCTTAGTGGGGCTTTCCCCAAGCAAAGTCCTGGCTCAGAAAGTTTCGGGGTGACTCAGCTACCGAAAATCCAGAAGCCAAAGAAAGAAGGCCATTTTTACAGCCTCCATAAACTCTGAGAGCTGGCAGTTTCTCTATCTTTGCTTAGAGATTCCTCTTCTCCATGAAAAATAAACCCAAAACTAAGATCTAAAGGAAGCCATCAGTGAGGGACTAGCTATCTCAGGGTTTACCAACTGATCATGTTACTCACTGGACTAACAGACCTTAAGTCAGGACATGATTTTTATCCATTTCTCCAGTATTTTTTTCAGCTGGTTTCATTTGTTTTTCATATCTTAGTATGAAGATTAAACAAGAGGTAGTGTCTTGAATTTCTCCTTCATTTTTTGGCCAATACATCTCCTTAGCCTAAGCATCTTACAACAGCAACACTCAGTAGCCCACAAAGTTCATTTAGGTCAACAAAGGAGCATCAGAACACTGACAAATGGGCATGCACTTCAGAGGTTCTGCTAAAACTACATCATACATGTGCAGCCACATCGTGGGATGTATGTGTGCATGTGTGTATATGTAAATTTATACACATGCACATATACATGTGTATGTATTTAGGCTCCTTTATCTTTCTTACTCGCTTATAATTCTGAACACAAATAAGCCATCTATTCATAACTTAAGAGGCAACAATAAATAACCTGTGGTCCCTTTTACTCTCCATTCTGACTCTGGGTCACTGATAAGGAGTCACTCATATCTGCTTTTAGCAGCATTATTTGAAGGAGGTAACAGAAGAGGGATATTTCAGGGAGCTTTGCCTTCCTCGGGGTCTCCGTGGTGTGTTTACTGGCTGGGAGTGGAATCCATTCCAGATACCTTGAGGAGAAGGTGAACAGCACTACAAGGCTGAACCGGAAAGAGTTTCAAGGCATTTTCTTTGTCTGTGCATTTGGCTGGTTGAAATTCTTCACAACAGAAGCAAATCTTGCCTTCACCTAAGTCCACCTTAAGGGGGAAAGGCAGAAGAGTAATTTAATCATTAAGTAAAAATACACGGGCCACACCATGGAGCAGTAATATCACAGAATGAGTTATGGCTGGGTTCAGGGTCAGGCAATATCTACAGCAGTCAGGATAGGTTAGGTATGTTGTGGTTAAGAACCAGCCCCCAAATTTCAGTGGCTTCATCAACCAAGGTTATTTCCTGACTATCCTATATGTCCACTGCAGGTCAGCAGAGGGCTCTGCTCTTCATACTGCCGTGGGGTCCAAGGGTGACAGAGCATCCACTCAGAGGACTGAGGATTGCTATGCTAGACACATGGAGAGCACCTGATGAATTGTACACTCGCACTTATTAAAGCAGGGTTACAGGGTAAAAGGCAAGATGCTCAGTGAAATCTGAATTCAGATAAACAGATCATTCCTTAGAGTCAGTATGTCCCAAATATTGCACAAGTTTACAGTAAAAAAACAAAAACTATTAGCTGTTTATTTGAAATTCAAATTTAGTTGGATGCCTTTAGATTTGCTACTTCTGCTCACCCTAGCTTAAATCTTCTTAGGAAATGACACTCATTGCATGAACTCAGTTTCATTTCCAAAACAAATCATATGGTTCCACTTATCCAAGAGGGCAAGGAAGTTCAGTCTACTGTGTGCCTGGAATGAGCTCAGGGTCTGTGTGGTGAACAGCAGCCCTAAACCATGTAGGCTTAAAGAGATCTCTTAGTTCACATCTCTAGTACGCTCACAGATTCTTGCACAAGTTGTGTGATATCTGAAGTGATAACATCACTGATGAGTAATCTCATATGTTTTTAGTGAGATGCTTTGCAAACGTTTGGTCACTTTTCCAAGTTTCTATTGAGTCAGGTTGGGAACATACATATCAGCTGAACTGGGCTAATAAGACCCATAATTTGGGAACAGAGTTTCATTTTTACTTATTCTGCAGCTCGAGCTGTTAAAGTTGGCTATATCATTTTGGCTAAAAAGAAAGGCCACACCTCTTTCATACTTGTTAAAATACAGAGGCAGTTTTGACTTCACTAGCTGCAAAATTTTTCAGGCATCTTTAAGAATGACTGAATGTCTACAGCATTTTAGTTCAGTTCAGTTGCTCAGTCGTGTCTGGTGTTTTGCGACCTCATGGACTGCAGCACGCCAGGCTTCCCTGTCTATCACCAACTCCCAGAGCTTGCTCAAACTCATGTCCATTGAGTCGGTGATGCCATCCAACCATCTCATCTTCTGTCGTCCCCTTCTCCTCCTGCCTTCAATCTTTCCCAGCGTCAGGGTATTTTCCAATCTGTCAACTCTTCGCATGAGGTGGCCAAAGTATTGGAGCTTCAGCTTCAGCATCAGTCCTTAAAATGAATATTTAGGACTGATTTCCTTTAGGATGGATTGGTTGGATCTCCTTGTAGTTCAAAGGACTCTCAAGAGTCTTCTCCAACACCACAGTTCAAAAGCATCAATTCTTCGGCACTCAACTTTCTTTATAGTCCAACTCTCACATCCATACATGACTACTGGAAAAACCATAGCTTAGACTAGATGGACCTTTGTTGGCAAAGTAATGTCTCTGCTTTTTAGTTACTTAACAGAAAACTGTTTTAGTTACTTAACAGGAAAAAAAAATGTCTTTTTTCTGAGTAAGATTCTTACTGTCTAATCCTAGTGGCAAATTTCATGGTATTTTCCAAATTAGGAGGAAACTCGTGCTGTGTGCTAAGTCACATTAGTTGTGTCTGACTCTTTGCAATCCCATGGACTATAGCCTATCAGGCTCCACTGCCCTTTGAATTCTTCAGGCAAGTATACTGGAGTGGGTTGCCATGCCCTCCTCCAGGATATATTCCCCACCCAGGGATAGAACCAGTTTCTCTTACATCTCTTGCACTGGCAGGCAGGTTCTTTACCACTAGCACCACTTGGGAAGCCCAAGGAGGAAACTTATTTCCTTCTAATGCAACTTGACACGGAAGCCAAGGGGAGAAATTTATAACACCGGATTACACGTTTTTCGGTTTGGGTTTGTTCTTCTTTTGGATTACCGTGATATTGAATGGTTTGCCTTGGAAACGAACAGAGATCATTCTGTCGTTTTTGAGATTACATCCAAGTACTGCATTTCGGACTCTTTTGTTGACCATGATGGCTACTCCATTTCTTCTGAGGGATTCCTGCCCGTAGAAGTAGATATAATGGTCATCTGAGTTAAATTCACCCATTCCAGTCCATTTTAGTTCACTGATTCCTAGAATGTCGACCTTCACTCTTGCCATCTCCTGTTTGACCACTTCCAATTTGCCTTGATTCATGGACCTGACATTCCAGGTTCCTATGCAATATTGCTCTTTACAGCATTGGACCTTGCTTCTATCACCAGTCACAGCCACAGCTGGGTATTGTTTTTGCTTTGGCTCCATCCCTTCATTCTTTCTGGAGTTATTTCTCCACTTTTCTCCAATAGCATACTGGGCACCTAGTGACCTGCAAACCATTCAATATCACAGTAATCCAAGTCTATGCCCCAACCACTAACGCTAAAGAAGCTGAAGTTGAATGGTTCTATAAAGACCTACAAGACCTTTTAGAACTAACACCCAAAAAAGATGTCCTTTTCATTATAGGGGACTGGAATGCAAAAGTAGGAAGTCAAGAAACACCTGGAGTAACAGGCAAATTTGGCCTTAGAATGCGCAATGAAGCCGGGCAAAGACTAATAGAGTTTTGCCAAGAAAATGCACTGGTCATAGCAAATACCCTCTTCCAACAACACAAGAGAAGACTCTACACATGGACATCACCAGATGGTCAACACCGAAATCAGATTGATTATATTCTTTGCAGCCTAAGATGGAAAAGCTCTATACAGGAAACAAGAACAAGACCAGGAGCTGACTGTGGCTCAGATCATGAACTCCTTATTACCAAATTCAGACTTAAACTGAAGAAAGTAGGGAAAACCACTAGACCATTCAGGTATGACCTAAATCAAATCCCTTAT
>SJYQ01001080.1:1973105-2029019 GCA_006410935.1 Redunca redunca | reverse complement strand
AGATGACACCACCCTTATGGCAGAAAGTGAAGAGGAACTAAAAAGCCTCTTGATGAAAGTGAAAGAGGAGAGTGAAAAAGTTGGCTTAAAGCTCAACATTCAGAAAACGAAGATCATGGCATCTGATCCCATCACTTCATGGAATATAGATGGGGAAACAGTGAAAACAGTGTCAGACTTTATTTTTGGGGGCTCCAAAATCACTGCAGATGGTGACTGCAGCCATGAAATTAAAAGACACTTACTCCTTGGAAGGAAAGTTATGACCAACCTAGACAGCATATTCAAAAGCAGAGACATTACTTTGCCGTTTAAGGTCCATCTAGTCAAGGCTATGGTTTTTCCTGTGGTCATGTATGGATGTTAGAGTTGGACTGTGAAGAAGGGTGAGCGCCGAAGAATTGATGCTTTTGAACTGTGGTGTTGGAGAAGACTCTTGAGAGTCCCTTGGACTGCAAGGAGATCCAACCAGTCCATTCTGAAGGAGATCAGCTCTGGGATTTCTTTGGAAGGAATGATGCTAAAGCTGAAACTCCAGTACTTTGGCCATCTCGTGTGAAGAGTTGACTCACTGGAAAAACCCTGATGCTCTGAGGGATTAGGGGCAGGAGGAGAAGGGGATGACAGAGGATGAGATGGCTGGATGGCATCACCGACTCGATGGACGTGAGTCTGAGTGGACTCTGGGAGTTGGTGATGGACAGGGAGGCCTGGCGTGCTGCAATTCATGGGGTCGCAAAGAGTCGGACACGACTGAGTGACTGAACAAAACTGAACTGTTTTTCTTTTGAGCTGAAATCTAAGTACACACACAAAATTTACATACACAAATCATAAGCATACCATTCAAGAAATTTTGAGTCATGCGTATACCTCTGTAACCTAAACACTTAATAACATACAGAAGATCCTATCACCAGAGAAAATCCTTCATGCCCCTTCCCCATTGATCCATGCCCACACCCTCCTAAAGGCAACCACTGCTAGGATAATTTTTATATACAGATTAGTTTTGTCTCAGGAACTTCCCTGGTGGTCCAGTGGTTAAGACTGCACACCTTCACGACAGGGGGTGTGGGTTCAATCCCTGGTCGAGGAACCAAATCCCCACATGCCGCAAGGTGCAGCAAAGATCGAGAGAGAGAGATTAATTTTGCCTCTTCTAGAACTCCACGGGTCCTAGAACACTTTTTATTCCTTGTCCTTAAATCATATTTAAAGGGACACCTTACTGTATTAAACACTGATGCTGATTTTGATATAACTTTTGCCTCTGATAAAAAAAATTACAACTAGAGTTACCTCCATGGACTCCATAATGTATCAGTTCATAGACACTTGATTTCTGTCTTTCCCTGGTTTATCCACAGAGATTGTTACCTCAGCAATGTCCCCACACCTAGATCCACAACTCCACACACAAAGGCACAAAGCTGTTTGTATTTGAATTTTTCTTTCATTGTCTCACATTTTTGAAGGTACATCCTGCTGTTAATATCTATAAGAGATTCTTCCTTCTAAAGGAAAATTACTGTGGCCATTCACACAGGATTTCCCTCGGCAGGTGGGAACTATTCTTTCCCCTCAGGGATGGCTGACTTTCCCTTGGCCTTCTTCCACAATTAATAATATCAGGCTAAATTCAGAACGTAAATATTACTCCCAATGGGCTTCCTCCTTGAAAGTCTCTGGCTGAGAATTTCCTGTTTTAATACTAACAGCATTATTTAGTATAACAAAGCAGCAGCTAATAGAGATTATTCATTCTTCTCACATCTCCATTCTGTTCATGTACACAAGACCCTCCCTCCCCAAGCAGGAACCAAATTCATGTTTTTCAATGGGTCACAATGCAATTTCCATTACTTATTGCTGTGTAAGCCTCAAAATCTTACCTAGTTTTACCTCCCTCAGGTAACATTAGGTGTCATCTTACAAAGTACTCCCTTCCTACAAGACCATTCTTGACCCAAGGCTTTATAATAAGAGGGAAACCAGTCCTGTGTGGGCTGTACACACACTTGCATAATTCACACAACCCTGGGTATCCAAATATATAGAAACCTCAGCTATCTGAAACTTTTGGGGTGAGCCAGTTTGGATGGCAAAATTTTTCCAGATAAGTGAGAATTGATTCCTTTAAATAAGAGATAGTATCTGAAAGTTAATCATTATGCAAACAACAATGAATATCTATCACCTTGCCCAGTGAATACAGGAAAGCCCTTAGGCTCGTACAAAATGGTTCTAGGCAGCCATGCATTTTGTGTTCCTTGTTCTTCCTGTTTCTAATCCTTCTGCCTTCTTAATCCCATCTCTGCCCAATATTTCTGAAAATCTATTCAAACTTCTCTTCCATCTCTTAAGAATCTCCCCATTCTTAAATGAAAACCATCCATCTTTCAGACTTTCTGTAAGTCTTCGAATACCTTTGACAGCAACAATCATATGTGATGACTCTTCCTGATCTGATGACATCTAACAATCCTAAAATGGGCTGGTGCAATGCTTTGTACCTTAACTGTGGACATAATGTGACTTTTAACTTTGGTGATTGTTCTGTTTTTGCTGTTTGCTGCCTGCATCTGTAACTGTGTGACTGGATTTGTTTCTAGCCGCATGAAGGCTTTTAAGTTACAAATGGTTGCTCAAACTCCTGCCACTGGGGCAGCTTCCTCCAACTACTACTTGGGGCCCCTGGATTAGAGACCCTCAATATGAGAATATGTTGCCTCAACAATTTAGGGACGATGTACCTTTCCCTAGGCAACAGAATTCTCCTAAAAGAAAAGGGGGGAATGAGACAGTAACAGGTAGGAAGGCTGAAAGTGAAATCGCTCAGTCGTGTCCGATTCTTTGCGACCCCATGGACTATGGCCTACTAGGCTCCTCTGTCCATGGGATTTTTCCAGGCAATAGTACTGGAGTGGATTGCCATTTCCTTCTCCAGGGGATCTTCCCAACCCAGGGATTGAACCCAGGTCTCCCGCATTGTAGACAGACGCTTTACCATCTGAGCCACCAGGGAAGTCTAGGGGTCTCCAAATGGAGGAAATAGGCTGGCAAGTGTCAGACATCTTTTATCTCTCTCTTAAACGGCAGGAGGAAACAAACTACAGGTGTCAGATTTTTGGCTTCCCTGATAGCTCAGTTGGTAAAGAATCCCCCTGCCATGGAGGAGACCCCGGTTTGATTCCTGGGTTGGGAAGGTACCCTGGAGAAGGGATAGGCTATGCACCCCAGTATTCTTGGGCTTCCATTATTGCTCAGCTGGTAAAGAATCCACCCACAAAGCAGGAGACCTGGGTTCAATCCTTGGGTTGGGGAGATACCCTGGAGAAGGGATAGGCTACCCACTCCAGTATTCTGGCCTGGAGAATTCCATGGACTTAGTCCATAGGGTTGCAAAGAGTCGGACACGAATGAGCAACTTTAAATGTAAAATAGAAGATCTTCTTCCTCCCATCATCCATCAGTACTACAGTTCTCTACCCTAGCCACATATTAGAATTTCCTGTAACGTTTTCCCCAAAATGTTGTACCACCTCTATCAATCAGGAAACTGCAACTTAAAGTAACAGTGAGATCTGGACTCAGTCCCATCAGACTGGTAAAAATTAGAGTAACATGTAGGTGGAGGGTTACTGGTGGAAAAGTAAGTTAAAGCCTTTTAATTAAATATACTTATTTTCCATCTACTTCAGAAAACCATTTAGCAGTTCTTACAAAAATTTAACATACATTCACCACACAGCCCAATAATTCACACCTGTGTGCTCACTCAAGAGAAATGAAAACAGGTTGACCAAGAAAAACTACACAAAAATGTTCGCAACAGCTTTGTTCATAATACCCCCAAACTGGAAACAACCCAATTATCAGGAGAACTGATAAAACAAGTTACGGTATTTTTATAGCATGAAATATTGCCCTGGTTAAAAAAAATAAAGAGCACCTCCCAGAGTAATGGAAATAAAAGCAAAAATAAATGAATGGGACCTAATTACACTTAAAAGCTTTTGCATAATGAAGGAAACTATAAGCAAGGTGAAAAGACAGCCTTCAGAATGGGAGAAAATAATAGCAAATGAAGCAACTGACAAAGAATTAACCTCAAAAATATATAAGCAGCTCCTGCAGGTCAATTCCAGGAAAATAAAGGACCCAATCTAAAAATGGGCCAAAGAACTAAACAGACATGTCTCCAAAGAAGACATACAGATGGCTAACAAACACATGAAAAGATGCTCAACATCACTCATTATCAGAGAAATGCAAATCAAAACCACAGTGAGGTAACATCTCATGCCAGTCAGAATGGCTGCTATCAAAAAGTCTAAAACAATAAATGCTAGAGAGGGTGTGGAGAAAAGGGAACCCTCTTACACTGTTGGTGGAAATGCAAACTAGTACAGCCACTATGGAGAACAGTGTGGAGATTCCTTAAAAAACTGGAAATAGAACTGCCATATGACCCAGCAATCCCACTGCTGGGCATACACACCGAGGAAACCAGACTTGAAAGAGACACGTGTACCCCAATGTTCATCGCAGCACTGTTTACAATAGCCAGGACATAGAAGCAACCTAGATGTCCATCAGCAGATGAATGGATAAGAAAGCTGTGGTACATATACACAATGGAGTATTACTCAGCCATTAAAAAGAATGCATTTGAATCAGTTCTAATGAGGTGGATGAAACTGGAGCCTGTTATACAGAGTGAAGTAAGCCAGAAAGAAAAATACCAATACAGTATACTAACGCATATATATGGAATTTAGAAAGATAGTAATGATGACCCTATATGCAAGACAGCAAAAGAGACACAGGTGTAAAGAACAGTCTTTTGGACTCCATGGGAGAAGGCAAGGGTGGCATGATTTGAGAGAATAGCATTGAAACATGTATATTATCATATGTGAAACAGATTTCAAGTCAGGTTCAATGCATGATACAGGGTGCTTGGGGCTGGTGCACTGGGATGACCCTGAGGGATGGGATGGGGAGGGAGGTGGGAGGGGGGTTCAGGATGGGGAACCCATGGCTGATTCATGTAATGTATGGCAAAAACCACTACAATATTGTACAGCAATTAGCCTCCAATTAAAATAATTTTTTTTTAAAAAAAAGAGCAAACAACTGATATGACCCCCAAACCATGGATGAATCTCAAAAACATCATGCTGAGATAGACAGGTCAGACACAAAAAGGTACATACCACACGACTCCACTTGTGTGAAGTTCATGAACAGGCAAAACTAATCTATGGTGAACGAAACTGGAACAGTGGTTGCCTATGAGAAAGTTGAAATTGGCTGAAAGGAGGCAGCAAAGAACTCTCAGAAGTAATGAAAATGCTCCCTATCTTGTCTGAACAGGGGTGTATTTGTTATGATGAATATACACACTGGTCAAAACTTGATGACTGTTCACTTGAGACCTGGTCATTTAACTGTTGGCAAATTTTATCTTAATTTAAAAAAAAAAAAAAAGAATAAAATCATCAAATGGCTGAATGAGCTATAAAAAGATGAGACAAGCAGAAGAATAATCGCTGTCCTGGGAGACTAGCCCACTTAGGTCAACAGCTCCCGTGGGGATATGCAGAGTGGTATTCATAGCAGCATTGCTTTTATCGGCCAAAACCCAAACCACAACAGACAACAAGAAAACAGAGAACTGAGCTGCTCAAAGGGGAAAAAAAAGATGTTAGAGCTGTACCTCATGTAATTTTAAGTCAGAAAAACAATATACAGGTAAGTGGATACAACAGATTCCATGTTTGACAAATAAGTCATGGCAAACCTAGACAGCATATTAAAAAGCAGACATTACTTTGCCAACAAAGGTCCAAATAGGCAAAGCTATGATTTTTCCAGTAGTTATGTATGGATGTGAGAGTTGGACCATAAAGAAGGATGAGCGCTGAAGAACTGACGCTTTTGAACTGTGGTGTTGGAGAAGACTCTTGAGAGTCCCTTGAACTGCAAGAAGATCAAACCAGTCCATCCTAAAGGAGATCAGTCTTGAATATTCATCGGAAGGACAGATGCTGAAGGTGAAGCTCCAAGACTTGAGCCACCTGAAGTAAAGAGCTGACTCACTGGAAAAACCCTGATCCTGGGAACGACTGAAGGCAGGAGAAGAAGGGGACGACAGAGGACGAGATTGTTGGATGGCATCGCTGAGTCAATGGACATGAGTTTGAGCAAGCTCCAGGAGACAGTAAGGACAGGGAAGCCTGGCGTGCTGCAGGCCATGGGGTCACAAAGAGCTGGACATGACTGAGCAACTGAACAACAACAAAGCCCCACCCCAGACACATCTATGCAAGGTTACATGAGCGTGAAAACATGGAAGGAAACCCCCCAGCTTATTACTGTGCATTTGGAATGACATGTGGGTGGTGAGGCAAAGAGGGAAGGAAAACATCCCTTCCTCAGAAAGATCCCACTTGTCAAACAGGCTCCCTAGGGAAAACTAACTACAATATGGTCCTGTTGATGAATGTTTTTATTCATAGAGACACACCAAAAAAGCGTCAAGTGATTATCTATGATATCCCAGAATACTGCGGTTTCAAATGATTTTTAAGTTCCATCCCACACTTTTATGGATTGTCCAACTTTTACAATCATATAATCAGAAACAATCTCAGAGTTGGTTTTGTGATAGTGGGAAATTTTTTTAATTAAAAATATATTTAAAAGCTTTAAAAAAAATGCTGATGTCCAGGCCCCCACTTCAGGGTAACTGAGAATATCTGGGTATAGGGCCCAAACTTGGATATTCTTTTTAAAAAGTTCCCCAGGTGATTTTAATAGCAGTCAAGGTAGAGAACCACAGAATTTCTCAGAAAAGTCAATTGTATGGACCTTTACACCTTGCGATTTGGCTTCTGTTTGTTCCAGAGCCCCCAGGGATCTACCACTTGGGCTAACTTCTGACCACGGCACTCGGAATCTCCTCTCCTGGCTTCAACTCACTCCCTTTGCTTATTATCACTCAGGGCCCATCTCAAACACCGATGTCCCGGGTATCCTTTTCCCACCTTCCCAAGGGTCCCAGACCTTCTCTTTTGCATCCCCAGAACACCACGTCTCACTCTGATGGCTGCATGCAGTCTCCCTGGCTTTGCATGTGGGCGTTTATTCATTCCCTCCGCACACACTGATCAAGCACTTGCCGCAGTGACCCCACTCCCCGTGCTATGTGATAAACTTCTAGGTCAGAAATGATGCCTGACTTTTCTTTCTGCTCTCTGCAGTCTCTAGTATGGTGTCTTGCATAGAATAGATGCTACTCTTTTGTTGAATTATGACTTTTCACTTCTCTGCTGTGTCTGTTCTCTTTGTCCCTTCCAATTTTCTGTGTGATTAGTGACAGGGAGATCGAGCCTTGTTTAACATTTTTTTCTGAGAACTCTGTGTGTATATAAAGAAGTGTGTGAGGAGGTGCTGTTGAAAACTCCCCAGAAGATGGAGAGCCAAACACTGTCCTCAGGGAGATTCCAGAACAGGAAAAGACAGAAGACAAGTGTATGAACACCTTTAGCCCAAAAAAGAAATGTTTCAGAGATGGACAGACAGGAATTCCGGAAGATTATCTTCTCTGGGGATTAGGGACTACTTCCTTTAAAAGATAATCACTGAATGAGGCATTAAAAGGCCGATCCTATTTGGATGAACAGAGAAGTAAGGGACAGGGGATGGTCAGGAGAGAGGCATTGTCAGGAACAGCAAAGTAGGGCAGGAACCTAGGTGGCTTGTGGGCTTGGGCTTGATTACAGTGGGAGAGAGGGACAATGGCAAGTCATAGAGGGCCTTAAACATCAGGAAACACTGTGAGCCTGTGCTTCCAAAACTTAAGGTTATTAAGCAACGAAATGACAAAAACTTTTTTAAACCTGTGAAGGGTTGTTAAGAGCAACAAGTTTTTACTGAGTCCCCGAGGAATCTTCCCATCTGGGGAGACCATGAGCTTCCTGCTTGGATTCCATCACAGTGTTGTAGGAGACATGGTGGCCTTCACTTGCATCCTGCTGGTTATCACTGGGTGAGAATGCCATGGAACCAAGTTCCAAATAGATGAGGTTTACTATAACTCGTAAAGAGTCCACTTAGGGGGTGGGGGACATGTCGTGAGACATGCTGAATCTTAGTTTCCTGACCTGTGCCCCCCACATTGGGAGCATGGAGTCTTAACCACTGGATGGTCAGGGAATTCTCAGGAGTCCACTTCTTTTGCTTTTTGCCACAGGGAGATATTTGTGATGGAAAAGTCCTCTTAAAAAGTTCAGAGATGGCCAGAAATTTTACTTCTGGGCACATACTCCAGAGAATTGACCCATTTCTATGATAGCATTGTTTACAACAGCCAAAAGGTAGAAAGAATCCTAGTCCTCCAATGGATGAAGGGTACACACAACGTGACCTCCACATACAGTGAAATATTTATCATTCAGCCTTAAAAAGAAAGGACATTTTGACATACTACTATATGTGGATGTATTGAGGGTGTTATACTAAGTGAAATAAACACTTACTAAAAGACAAACACTGGGTGATCCCACTTATATCAGACAACCAGAGCAGTCAAATCCGTAGCATCATAAAGTAGAAGAGTGGTTGGCAGAGGCCAGAGGGAAGAGGGAATGGAGAGTAGCAGTTTAAAATATATAGTGTTGGATTTCCCTGGTGGTCAAGAACCCGCCCGCCATGCAGGGGACCTGGGTTTGATCCCTAGTCTGGGAAGACTCTACATGCAGTGGGGCAACTGCGCCCATGCACCACAACAAGAGAAGCCACCTCAATGAGAGGCCCACACACCGCGACTAGAGAGCAGCCCCCACCCTCTGCAACTGGAGAAAGCCAGTACGCAGCAATGAGACCCAGTGCAGCCATCAATAAATAAATAATTTTAAAATAAAATAAAATGTATAATGTCAGCTTTGCAAGATGGAAAGGGTTCTGAAGATTGGCTGCACCATGAGGTGAATGTATTTAACACTAATGAATGGTTAAGATGGTATATTTTATGCTATGTATATTTTACTACAATTAAAAATTAGAAAAAAAAAATGGGGATAGCACAGGTTCACAACCTCTTATCTATGATTCTGAAACCCCCAAAGCTCTGGACACCAAAAATTTTGATTACAGTCTGTTGTCTCCCAACTCCACTGAGTTGTTAAAGAATAAACAGTCTATATGTCACATTTATCTTCTAAAAATTGGAAAAACTCTGAATGCTGAAAGCCCTCCAGAAATTTCAGATAAAGGACTGCTAACCTGAATTCTGATAATATCCATCTTTCCTCTTAAGACGAGAACAGATAGATCCTGATTGTGGACAACTGGTACATCTATTCACTGACTAATGATGCATTATATTGCTGTGGTTTGCGGGTTCTACTGGCTGGTCCCTGCTTTAGAAAAACTAACCGACAATCTGAGTAAAATAATTAGCAGTTAGTTCTTTATTTTGTTTTCCCAATTCTGGTCCATCTATTCACTGACTAATGATGCATTATATTGCTGTGGTTTGGGGGTTCTACTGGCTGGTCCCTGCTTTAGAAAAACTAACCGACAATCTGAGTAAAATAATTAGCAGTTAGTTCTTTACTTTGTTTTCCCACTTCCTTTTACCAACTTCAGGTCTCACTTTAGGACACTGCGTGGTCCTGTGTCCTGACACACACTGGCACCCAAGAATGCTGGGCAGGCCACGGTTGGCACAGGCACAAAGTGATGTCTCAGGACAGCTTACCAGATCACACCTGGGCACACTGGACACAAACTGAGCACCCTGGCAGCCAAGAATAAATCCGGCTAAATTCAGGAGGACACACACCACAGACAGCAGTACAAAGAGATTCACCTGAAACAGCAAGAAAAGAGGCAGTTAGAGAAAAGATGATGGCTAAATTCAGAGACAGATTTTTTCTAAGTAAAAAGACTCATTCTTTTCCTAGAGAAAAAAAAGAAAAGTCAGAATCATGTTTTTAATGGGAAAACTCTCCCCCCCCCCCTTTTTAGAATGCTTTAAATTGTGCTAGGAATACCACTGACCCTCAAGTCTTCTCAATTTCAAGTCCCTATTTTTCTTCCTCTTTGCAAATAATAGAGTCCTGACTTTTAGCTGTACATGACATTAAGCCATGGCTATTTTCTCCTTGAGCCACTGTTATTTCTTCCAAATTTTACAGAATCATGGTAATTGGATAAATGGAGAAATCTAGAACATAAGTGGAACCCAGGAAAATCAAGGAGTTCTGAGCCATTACCAGCCAGAAATCATAGTATATGTGTAAAAATAAAATATAGGTGAGTCTTTTTTTCAGTTCCAAACACCATTGGTACTAAAGAAAAGGCATGCAATGATCTTCCAAGTACTTATCTCCAAAGTTAAATATTACAAATACTATGCTAAATGATTAAGAATGGACAGAAATCAATCAAGAAGCCAGTATTTACTTAGCACAGATTAGAAACTACAAAGGATTTTTCAACCTGATTTTTCAAACATCGTTCAGATTTTCAGTCTTTTAAAAATATGAAAGATTGAAATTAATGATTATCAGGTTTAGAACCAAGCATCATTTCAGGGAGTCAATATGTCAGGACTGGCTGGTAAATGAGTTAACATGTGAAGTCTAGAGAAAGCTCTTTCCTTACTACTGGTATTTCAAGAAGCTTGAAAGGATCTCCCAAGCCCAGCGTATGAGTCAATATTTAATATTACATGATGTCCCTTTGCTTAAGAGGAATTCTTTCCTCTCCAAGAAAAGTTTAAGAACTGTGAACAACAATGGAGTCTAAGAATCCAGACCCTTCCTGAACCTGACTGAAGACTCTTTCTTGACCGATGAACAAGGAGATTTGTTTTTCACCAAGTCTGGCTTCTGCTTCTCTCCTTTTTTGTTAACTGGTAAAAGGATTATGTGCCCTGTCACCAAATCTTGGGGAAAATGCTGGAAGTGGCCTCTGTGTTGCCTCCCAGGTAGATTCCTCCCTGTCAGTAAACTCGACTTGCACTGTGCTCCCATGCAAGAGTCCCCGTTTTTACTGTCATCCCTGATCATGCCTATGCTTTTCAGGAAATGAGAATTCATAACTGGCAAAAGACAGGACATGGTCTTCTTACATGGGTTTCTTCCATGTCCTGGCAGTTGCTACTCAAAGAGACCTAACACATCTGGAATCTTCACACTGAACAACACAATTATTGTTACTATGGGGAATCTTGAACTTGCCTTTGGAAATTTTCTTTTAATGAATATCAGATGACTTGAAAAGAAAACATAGTTATAATCCTTATACCCACCAGCCCACCACTAATCTTCATAACTGAAAATTAGCAGCATCAGATGTAGAATGGGTGAGAGTCTATTGCCCAACACTGGACCTCAAATCTCTTCATTAGAATCTTAAATCCAGCTCATCAAAAGACATCAGTAAGAAATCAATAGGCAAGCCACAGACTGGGAGAAAACATTTCATGCCTATATTGAATAAAGAAGCTATGTCTAGAATATACAAATAATATAATAATATAACTCAATAATAAAAAGACAAATAACTCAATTTAAAAAATCAGGCAAAAGACTTGAACAGAGATGTCACGAAACAAGATATAGGAATAGGCAGGAAGCAGATGAATAAGTGCTCAACATCAACAGTCATCACTGAATGCAAATTAAAACCACAGAGGGATTACCTCACACTAACTAGAATGGTTAAAATTAAAGACTGACAAGAGCAAGAGTTGGTGAGGATAAGGAGCATGTGGACTCTCAAACACTGTTTGTCCAAGTATAAAATAGTACCAACACTTTAGAAAACTATATGGGAAGAGGTGGGGGAGTAACTTTCCAGTGGGGAAACCCAACAGACAGTAAATTAATGAGGTGACCAAGGTTAATATTACTGATAACTGATATTGATATCCAACATTCTTGACATCCTCTGATAGAGTTGGCACTTTACTCTGTGATCTTCCTCACGCAAATTCATAAAAACCTCAGTCTAATCATGAGAAAACATTGGATAATCCCAACTGAAATACATTCTAAAAAATACCTGACCAGTATTCCGCAAACAGTCAAGGTCCTCAAAACTTGAAAGTTTGAGAAACTGTTACAGCCAGGAGGATCCCAAGGAGCTATGACACTTAAACATAATATGGTGTCCTGGGATGGAATCATAGACAGAAAAAGGACAGTGGGCAAAAACTAAGGAACTCTGAAGAGTATAGACCTTAGTTAAT
Organism: Redunca redunca; assembly: GCA_006410935.1. NCBI lineage: Eukaryota > Metazoa > Chordata > Mammalia > Artiodactyla > Bovidae > Redunca > Redunca redunca. The sequence continues at coordinate 2,016,748 of SJYQ01001080.1, read as the reverse complement.
ATATCAATGGAGTTCCCTGGTGGCTGAGACGGTAAAGAATCTACCCGCAATGCAGGAGAAAAGGGTTCGATCCCTGGATTGGAAAGATCCCCTGGAGAAGGAAATGGCAACCCACTCTAATTTCTTGCCTGAATTCCATGGACAGAGGAGCCTTGAGGGCTACAGTGCACAGGGATGCAAAGAGTTGGACACAACTGAGTGCCTAGCACTTGCACTTTTCACTTTCAATAATCAATACTGGTTCATTAATGGTGCCAAATGTACCATACCAATGTCAGATATCAATAATAAAGGAAACTAGGTATGGGGTATACAGGACCATGCTGTACTATCTGTGCAATTTTTCTATGAAACTGTGCTTACACAGTTGTGTCTGACTCTCTGAGACCCTGTGGACTGTAGCCTACCAGGATCCTCTTTCCATGGAATTTTCCAGGCAAGAATACTGGAATGAGCTGCCATTTCCTACTCCAGGGGATCTTCCCAACCCAAGGATCGAACACTCGTCTCCTGCATCTCCTGCATTGGCAGGTGGATTCTTTACCATTAGCGTCACCTGGGAAACACTTCTGTAAAACTAAAACCATTGTAAAAAAAAAAACAAAAAACAGATGGCTAATAAATATGTGAAAAGATGCTCAACATCACTCATCATTAGAGAAATATAAGTCAAAACCACAAGGAGGTATCATCTCACACTGGTCAGAATGGCCATCGTCAAAAGTTTAAAAGTCTACAAACAGTAAATGCTGGAGAGAGTGTGAAGAAAAAGGAAACCTCTTACACTGCTGGTGGGAATGCAAACTGGTATAGCTGCTATGGAGAACAGTGTGGAGATTCCTTTAAAAACTGGGAATAGAAATGCCATATGACCCAGCTTTAAAAAGCTGGCTTAAAATTCAACATTCAAAAAATTAAGATCATGGCATCCGGTCCCATCACTTCATGGCAAATAGATGTGGAAACAATGGAAACAGTGACAGACTTTATTTTCTTGGGCTCCAAAATCACTGCAAATGCTGACTGCAACCATGAAATTAAAAGACGCTTAGTTCTCGGAAGAAAAGCTATGACCAATCTAGACAGCATATTAAAAGCAGAGACATTGCTTTGCCAATAAAGGTCCATATAGTGAAAGCTATGGTTTTTCCAATAGTCATGTATGGATGTGAGAGCTGGACCATAAAGAAGGATGAGCACCGAAAAATTGATGCTTTTGAACTGTAGTGTTGCAGAAGACTCTTGAGAGACCCTTGCACTGCAAGGAGATCAAACCAGTCCATCCTAAAGGAAATCAATCTTGAATATTCACTGGAAGGACCAATGCTGAAGCTGATGCTCCAATACTTTGGCTACCTGATTCAGGAAATCAATCCTGAATATTCATTGGAAGGACCAATGCTGAAGCTGAAGCTCCAATACTGTGGCCACCTGATGTGAATACTTTACCAACTCATTAGAAAAGACCTTGATGCTAGGAAAGACTGAAAGCAGGAGGAGAAGGGGATGACAATGGACAAGATGGTTGGATGGCTCACTGACTCAGTGGACATGAGTTTGAGCAAGCTCCAGGACATGGTGAAGGACAGGAAAGTCTGGCATGCTGCCATCCATGGCATCACAAAGAGTCAGACATGACTGAGAAACTGAATAACAAAGAAAGATGGTAGCTACAATCCTACATGCAGGGCGACAAAGGAGACACAGATGTAAAGAACAGACTTTTGGACTCAGTGGGAGAAGGTGAGGGTGGGATGATTTGCGAGAATAGCATTGAAACATGTACATCACCATATATAAAATGATAATCAGTGCAAATTCAGTGCATGAAGCAAGACACCCAGAATCAGTGCTCTGGGACAACCCAGAGGGACAGGGTGGGAAGGGAGGTGGGAGGAGGGTTCCGGATGGGGGGACACATGTATACCCACAGCTGATTCATGTTGATGTATGGCAAAAATCATCACAATATTAAAAAGCAATTATCCTCCAATTAAAATAAATAAATATTTTTTTAACTGCAAAAAATCTGAACATATACCTATAATTTCCCTGCTAGGAATAGACCAAAGAAATAAATGCAATTGCCCACAAAAGAACTTACAAAAGGATGTTTACATTAGCATTATTCAAACTGGGCCAAAGATGAAAAGATGAAAAGAGCTCAAACAACCCACAACAGAAGAATATATAAACAAATTATGGTACTTTTAAATGATGGAATACCTCCAGCAAAAAACAAAAACAAAAAAAACCAAAACACTGGTGATACACAAAAACAACAAGCAGTTCAAAGACATTACATTGAGTAAAACAGGCCAGATACTGTATGATTCCACTTACATGAAGTTCAAGAACAGACAAACAATCATGGCGAGAGAAATCAGAAGAGCAGTTGCCCTCCCAGAAGAGGTGTGATGTGAGGGGACTGATTAAGAAGACAGAAGGGAACTTTCTGGAGTGATAAAAATGTTTTCTCTCTTGTTTTGGATATTGGCTACATGGGTATGTCCAGCTGTCAAAGCTTAGCTAACTGAATACTTATGATCTGGGGCTTACATAAATTATACTTAATATGCATTTTTTAAATAAGGAAGAAAATTGTGAGTCCAGCTGTCAAGACAGCAGGGTGAGATCATATAATGTTAGAACAACAAATACGAGAGAAGGCCCAGGGGTTCACTGCCTAATGGGTTTGCCTCTCTTCTACAGCGGAGGGGCTGCTAATGAGCAGTGAAAGTCACATCACCAGAATGGCCACCTGCAAACCCCAGAATAAAGACCTGCCCCAAGGCACACAGGCTATGTACAAAATTGCCATGCACTCTTTCCCAAATTTATTCCTGATATGGATTTTTTATTACTATTATTATAACTCTGGCCAAACATTGGCCAAACGGTCACCTAATCACTCTAGTGTAGATCACTGTAGCATATATCAGACATGGTGACTATTAGGATACCAAGCACATGTCTTTCAGAGATTAAATCATGCTCAACTGTATGAAATATTGGAGTTATACGGGACTCAGGATTTAAACGGACCTTCAGAATGGACTCATCTAGCTTTTACCTAGTTATAATGGTATAACTTCCAAGACTCAAATATCCACCCCATCTATCACCAGATGGAGTCCTCTCAAACAGAAGACAGTAAAACATCAGCTACTAGTAAGGAGCATCATAGTCAAAAGCCCACTCAGCTATACCTTGAAAGCAGAATTTCTTATACTGGTATTTTCTTCTATTGTCAACAATTCTTGCTTTTAAAAAATCATTGCATGTGATCTGGGTTTTTCTTTGAGGAAGGCACCTGAATTTTTCATCAGGACACTTGGTTCAAATTCAGGCTTTCCCCTCGCTTGCCGTGTTATCTTAGACAATCTCTATCTCTATAAGACTTGCTTTTCTCATCTGTTAGAAAGGTCTATTGTCCTACTGGGAGAAAATACATGCAAATGATACAACCAACAAGTGCTTAATTTTCAAAATAAACAAGTAGCTCATACAACTCAACAACAACAAAACACCCTATTAAAAAGTGGGCAGAAGATCTAAACTGGAATTTTTCCAAATAAGACATACAGATGGCCAACATGCACATGAAAAGATGCTTAACATCACTGGTTATTAGAGAAATGCACATCAAAATTACGATGAGGTACCCATCTCACACCAGTCAAAAAGTCTACAAACCACAAATCTTGGAGAGGCTGCGGAGAAAAGGGAATCCTCCTACAGTGTTGGTAGCGATGTAAATTGGTGCAGCCACTATGGAAAACAGCAGGGAGGTTTTTCAAAAAATAGAGTTACCATATAATCCAGCAATCGCACTTGGGGCATATTCTGGACAGAATTATAATTTGAAAAAAATACATGCATCTCTGTGTTAATAGCAGCACTATTTACAATATGCAAGACATGGAAACAACCGTTCATCTACAGATGAGCGGATAAAGACAATGTGGTAGATATATACAATGGAATACTGCTCAGTCATAAAAAAGAAAGAAAGAAGGTCATCTGCAATAACATAGATGGACCTAGGGATTATCATGCTAAGTGAAGTAAGTGTGAGAGAGACAAATATCATGATAGTACTTATACGTGGAATCTAAAATATGACAAAAATGAATTTACCTATGAAACAGAAACAGACTCACAGACATAAAGAACAGACTTGTGGTTGCCAAGCAGGAGAGAGGGTAAAGGAGAGATGGACTGGGAGTTTGGGATTAGCAGATGCAAACCATTATATATAGAATAAATAAACAATAAGGTTCTACTGTATAACACGGGGAGCTATAGTCAATATCCTATGATAAACCATAATGGAAAAGAATATGAAAAATAATGTACTTATATGTATAATTAAACCACTTTGCTCTATACCAGAAATTAACACAACACTGTAAATCAACCATATATCAATATAATGTTTTAAAAAAAAGATCTATCATCCCAGGTACTTCCCAAGATTAATGAGAGAATAACACAAAATGATGTACATGGAAATCTTTTATATGCTGCAAAATACTACGCAGCCAGTTTTACTACTGCTAACAACAGGCGTTTTGCCTTTGTGGGGAAGACTTTTTACTATAAAATGAATTTCACAAAATGTGTTTCACCAGTTTCCAGTAGCAGGAACTTGTTCTTATACTTGTGATGCATAACTGCCCCCCCACCCCGAATTTATGGCAGCTGGGAAGGATAGTCAGTTACTACAGTCCACCTGTAATAATCTGTAGGTATATTATTTCCAAAACTCTTCCATAAATTCTCTCTGCAGCCTGCTTTAGGAACTCACTCCACCATGCTGACCATCGACACGTGTGTGAGGTGTCTCCTACTGGCCCCTCCAGATCCTCTCTCTGCTCCCCACACTTCCCCCCTCCTCTCGGGGAGACTGATCTGAAGACTCTATCTATCAGTGGGGCTCCTCTGCCCTCTGGTGTCTGGTTTGGTTCAGTCAGTGGGCGCCCTGGGAGAAGACCCAAGGGAGAGAGGAGGATGAGGTTGGAGTAATTATTCTCCTGGTTCCTTCTCTGCAGCTTCAGGCTGGCTGTGTCCCTCATGAAAAGCCACAGGTCTTCTCAAGGGCTCCTCAGTACATGATCCCAAATTCTAGACTCTGACTACCTTCCCCTGTCAGGACTACACCCTGCACAGATCTTTGTGAACTGGCCCTTAATGAACTTTTTGTCAGGTTATCATTATAGCATTTTAGCAAGACCTTCTCTATAAAATTTTTCCATATATTTAACCTGATTTTTTCCCTGCTCTTTAAGCCTATCTCCTATTGCTCTCACTTCCGACTGGAATATCACTTGCTCAATGAAGTGAACCCCATGGGTTACAGTCCCTGAATTCTACTGAAGCCAGTTCCTCACTGTGACTTACCAACACGTGTGTGTGCTTGCATGCTAAGTCACTTCAGTCGTGTCCGACTCTGTGCAACCCTATGGACTATAGCCCATCAGGCTCCTCTGTTCATGCAAATTCTCCAGGCAGGAATACTGGAGTGGGTTGCCATGCCTTCCTCCAGGGGTTCTTCTCAACTCAGGGACCAAACTCGCATCTCTTTCAACCCCTGCATTGGCACGTGGGTTCTTTACCACTAACGCCACCTAGGAAGTTGGGATTTACCAACAAGAAACAGAAAAGCCCAGCGTTCATGGAGAAAAGTCTTTCTAGAATTCATATTTTAGCCATGAAAGACTGAGGGACCCAAGAAGTAGAGAGTTTGCCTCATTGCATCCTGTGGCTTTCAAGAGCAAAATGCAAAATCCAAGATCCAAAGAGGTGGTCCTTTCACAAGGACTGGCAATATGAGTTAAGCCTTTTACAGTTTCAGTTTCATTGTTACTAACTTGAATCATATGTATTTTCTGATGCTTATACACCAGGTAGCTTGCCACAAAAGGTATGTTTGTCTTTTCTATTTTTGGGCCACCCCACACAGTATGTGGGGTCTTAAATGTCCTCTCCAGGGATGGAACCTATTCCCCTGTAATGTAAGTGTGGAGTTCCCTGGACCTCCCAGGGAAGTCCTTGGAAGTATGTTTTTCAATTCAGTATTTGGAATTCACCTTAACACTGATCTCTTGAAAATGTGTCCCCAGTCCATTCCAGGTCTCAATTAAGTGACCCAATAAAAGAATCAGCCTGGGGAAGCCATCCAATAAAAAACATCACCTGCAATTTACTTATTCCAACCTGCTGAAAGTTCTTCATAATTTCCATCACATTGTTGTTGTTCAGTCACTCAGCCGTGTGCAACTCTTTGTGACCCCATGGACTGCAGCATGCCAGGCTTCCCTGTCCTTCACCATCTCCCAGAGTTTGTTCAAACTTATGTCCATTGAGTCAGTGATGCCATTCAGTCAGAGATGTCATCCTCTGTCATCCACTTCTCCTCCTGCCCTCAATCGCTCCCAGCATCAGGGTCTTTCCCAATGAGTCAGTTCTTTGCATCAGGTGGCCAAAGTACTGGAGCTTCAGCTTCAGCATCAGTCCTTCCAGTGAATATTCAGGGTAGAAATCTTTAGAATTGACTGGTTTGATCTCCTTGCTGTCCAAGGGACTCTCAAGAGTCTTCTCCAACACCACAATTCTAAAGCATCTATTCTTCATCACTTAGCTTTCTTTATGGTCCAACTCTCACATCTGTACATGACTACTGGAAAAACCAGAGCTCTGATTATACAGACCTTTGTCAGCAAAATGATACTTCTTCTTTTCAATACACTGTCTAGGTTTGTTATAACTTTTCTCACATAACATCATTAAATAATTATGGCTATCACAGCTTGGTATTGTTGAGCCCTTTTTGATACAATATTTCTATCTCTAAATAGACTGACCTTTCCCTGCTGCTTAAGGAGTTTTATTTTGCTTCTTAGTTCCCTACTGCTCTAAACTTAAGGTTCACCTGAAAATAAACTATGTATCTTTAAATAAATAGTTTCACTAATTGTGTGAAGGTAGAGTAGCTTAAAATGAATAGGTTTAAAATAGTGAATTGAACATAAGCATTTAGTTCTACTAAGTCCTGAAAACCCATTAAATTGACAATACAGGAAATATTTTTAATGCAGAAATTCATAAGGACCAAGAGGAAAAATTTTAGAAGTTACAAAGCCAGTGTGCAAGCATGAATTGACAGGGCTCCTAAGAAAACTGAATCCTACAACAGCAATGACGAAAGCCCAAACAAAAGAATTTATACCTCAGTCGCCACATGTTCAAAAATGGGTGGCAGCAGATACCTCTGGATGTAAAAGTGAGGCTAAAGATAGAACTGGCTGAGAGTCTAAGAAGCAATTAGAAAATGGTGCAACCACTATGGGAAACTAGTGGCAGTTTCTAGTGAAGTTAAGTATCTATCATCCTACGATTCAGCAGTTCACCTTAGGTACATACATTAATGTATATGCCCACAAAAAGACATGTACAAGAAAGGTCATAGCAACGGGTTCATAATAACCAAAAACTGGAAAACAACCCAAATGTCCAAGAATAGGAGAGTAGAGGAACAATTTGTAGTACCCTCTTAAATGAAATAAAACCCACTGCCATGGTTTGAATGTCTGTGTTCCCCCAAACTCATAAATCGAAATCCTAGCCCCAAAGTGACGGTACTAAGAGGTGGGGGTTTGGGGGAGGCAATTAGGTCATGATGGGCAAGCATACATTTACTCAGTGGTCCTGAGAAAACTGAATCTTACAACAGCGATGAGGAAAGCCAAAACAACAGAATTTATTTCTCATGAATGAGATTAGTAAATTTGTGTATGTATTTTTTTCTTTAAATATCAAAGGCTCACCAAATTATTTCCATTAGAAACTTCTCAAAAAGGTTTAATTCAAAAAATACTACTACTGCCTCAAAATTCTTTTCTTTCACACTTTCTTTCATCTTTTAATTTCCCAAGAAAACATCACTGGTACCCATTTAGTCATGATGCCTTATTTTTCCTCAGATGATGCTATTGAAAATAAATGAAAATCAGAACACACTTTTCTCCAGTGGGGTACAAAAACATAGGTCATCTTAAATATTACTGAATGAATGAACAAATCAATCAATGAATAAATGAAAGAAAGTTGACTCTTATGATAAACACTATTTGGAGGTATCATGCATCCTTATCAATATTGTGGAACATACACAGACAGGCCCTGAAAGGCAGTCACCAGACTGACTATCACTGCTTGCATGAAAATGGCTACTGCTATTGCTCCTGGTGGGAACTCACCACTTCCTGGGGAGCAAAGATGGGAAGGGCTGGGACTCCTTTCCCATCATGTCATAGGAACAAGTAGGGGTAGTGAGTGAGTGGGTGGAAGAACTAAGTACCCAGTGCATAGAATTCAGGTTACATTTTCCCACTGAAACAAGAACATTATGTGATCTGGCTGGGAATGTGACTGACATTCTAGCTTTTATGTTCTCAGAGACAAGAAGTCCCAGCTCCAAACTACTGATCAGTCACTGGTTAATAGGACAAATGTCATAGGACCTATGACAATGAACAAAAACACTTATTTGACTCTTAATATCCACAATTTTAATTCAGTTTGGAGAAGCATTTTAATACACAGATGTAGAGTCAAGGGGCCCTTGTAGGGCCAAGTTATATAAATACAACACACTGACACCAGGGGGGGAAAAAAGGAAGACCCAAACTAAAATCTTTCTGAACTAGCTTAGTAAAATGACTCTTCTGATAGACTGTTCAGCACCATGGCAACCAACAAAACATAATAAATCACAGTGACTCACAAAGCCCAGCCTCTGGCTGCTTTAACCCTGTTTCAGGAGCTCGCACACGCACTGACTTGGTTTGCAATGCGCTTTTAATCAACTCAGATCCCAAGAGAACCTGCTCCCGGGCTTCACTCCCTTGACATCTTTTAAACTTCTTCCAGAAGCCTGGCAGATATATTACCAACGTCCAGGCTGGTGCTCCCTGCCAACAAGCCAAACACAGGCCCGTTGCTGTGAACAGAAACAGCTGTCTCTCTTTCCTCTCTTTCCTCTCAGAGATGTTTAAGTGTCAGATTTGCTCATGTTATGGTTGTCCCAGACTCTCTTTTCATAAAATACCTAAAATATAATAACATTTATTTTGAATTCCTTTTTCAACAGGAGTGAAAGCCTCCTTCTTCTCCCAACCAATGAAAGACACAACTTTTCATTAGTTTGGAACAGTCTTGAGGTGAGCAAAAAATAATTACAACTGAGACTTGCAAATTCCTGATAAAAATACACAAATCTCAGGACTTCCCTGGTAGTCCAGTGGTTAAGACTCTGCACTGCCCATGCAGGGGCCCGGGGTTCAATCCCTGGTTGGGAAATAGATCTCTCATGTTGTGTGTCATGGCCAAAGGATAAATAAATAAATATACAGGCAAATACAGTATTTTGGTCATCTGATGCGAAGAGACGACTCAGTGGAAAAGTCCCTGATTCTGGAAAAGATTGAGGGCAGGAGGAGAAGGGGGTGTCAGCAGATGAGATGGCTGGATGGCATTACCAATGCAATGAACATGAACTTGGGCAGACTCCAGGAAATGGTGAGGGGCAGGGGAGCCTGGCATGCTGCAGTCCATGGAGTCGCAAACCGAATAACAACACACAAATACAAATCTCAGGGTACTTTTAAGGCTCCCAGCTCGTGAGAGGAAATTCTGCCTTTCCTGGGGTCCTCCCCACCGCCCTGTTCTCTTACAGATCCCCTGTGTCCCAGGGCTCCCTTTCTGCACAATGCCCCTCATTTCTCAGGAAAGCGACTCTTCTCATGACCTAAGCAACCAGCAGAGAAGGGGGTGAACTCATCATGTGTCTGGCTCCACAGTTCCCTGATATGACAGAGGAAGCTCTGTCACCTGAATTCAAAATGTTTTCGTCAGCAATGCAGCAGAGGACTAAGACGAAAACACCCTGATGAGAGTCTCAAGACAAAATAATCAGAGGATGATGTGACACCCTGAGATTTGCTCTTTGAACAAGGTGAAAGGCCCAGGATCATGTTCTGTTCTATCCCACAGGAGTAAGGTGGCAGAAGTAAATCTGGATTTGAAGATAAGAAAGGCAGCAGCAAGTTTTAAACAAAATTGCAGAGCTATGACTCTTGAGACATCACTTTCCTTCTCTGCTGTGCTTTTCTTTCATCTGTGTGTCACTCTTCCCCTGCTCCCAGCCCTTTCTCCAGGTTACATTTTCCCACTGAAACAAGAACACTGTGATCTTAGCTTCTTCTTTTAAAACAAACCAGTTTTTAAGATCTAATTTTATTTTATTTTTAAAACTTTTTGCCTGCATGGCAGGTGAGATCTTAGTTCCCCAACCAGGGAATCAAACCTGCACCCCCTGCATTGGAAGTTTGGAGTCTTAACCACTGGACCATCAGGGAAATCTCTACTTTCTGCTTCGTAAGAAGCTAAGTTAGAATCAGACTTTCTGACTCCCCAGTAATGAAGATCATGGCTCTAGAGACGTTACCTAGAGATAACAGTCCTCAAAGATGGCTTCCATCAAGTCCTTCCCTCTATACTTCACTGGCTGTTCCTCCTGTCAAGGGGTGAAGGCTAATATATACAATGAAATGTTATCCAACCTTAAAAACGAAGTACTGACATATACTACAGCATGAACGAACCTTGAAAACACTATGCTAAGTGAAATAAACCAGATACAAAAGGACATGTATGATTTCACTTACATGAGGTACCTAGAGTCGTCAGATTCATAGAGATAGAAAGCAGAACAGTAATTACCCAGGAAGAATTGGAGTTCTGGTTGAATGGATACAGACTTTCCATTGGGAATGATGAAAAAGTTCTGCAAATGGAGAGTACTGCTGATTACACAGCATTGTACTGTACTTGTACAATGTACTTAATGCCATTGAACTGTACACTTTTAAATGGCTAAAATCGTAAAATTTTAAATATGTATATTTTACCACAGTTTTTAAGAATCAAAAAATTGTTTCAAAAAGGAAAAGAGTTGGAGTCCAATTCCCAATTCACCTCCCCTTGATCCTAAGGTACCCATGGGAACTTGTTTGACCAAGAGAATTCAGCAGAGGTGATGTTCTGGGACATCCAGGCTAGGTGGTAAGACGCCTGAGCCACCTGGGCCTCCTGGAACACTGCTCACAGACATGCCCTCTCAGGAACCATGCTGGGTGGCTGTGACATGAGGAGGTCACATGTTCATACTCTAGCCAGCAGCCCTTGCTGGGCTCCCGGCCGTGTCTTTTATATGCACTGAAATATTTAAGGAGGAGATGCTATGAAGGCTGGGATCTAAGTGAAAACAACACAGTGGGGAGGGAGAGGAGGAATGGTTAGGGGCAGATGAGATGAGCTTGACTATGCGCAGCTGGGCAATGAGCATGGATGGGGTGGAGGCAGCTGTATTTCCCTCAAGTTAGGAGTATATCTGAAATTTTCCATAGCAAAGAAAGAAGAAAAAGGAGGAATAGGAGAAAATGAAAGAGGAGACAGAGAGGGGGGAGGAAGAGAAGGAGAAGAGGAGGAAAGGAGATGGGAGGGAATGAAGACTGAAGAAGCCAACTGGACTTACCTCTTCACAAACTTATGGAAAAAGAAAGAAAGTGGCAGGAAGAGTATTCTAGAATATAGAGGACTAAAGAGACAGGATAGTCCACTGAAATGACGGAAAACTGACTGAGTCCTGACTTTTGTAAAAAAGAACAGGTTTACATAGGAGTATTCACTTTTGGATGATTCATCAAGCTTTACACTCACACATATAAAAATGTGTACAAATCATATTTCAGCTGAAAAGTTTTCTGATTAATAAAAATTATATAACATTTTGGAATAATTGAGAAAATTTAAATATGGGCTGAATATTAGATGTCATTAAGAAATTACAAATAATTTTCTTAGTTATCATAATGTTACTATGGTGAGGTAGAAGAATGTCTTGTTTTTAGGAGATAACTCCTAAAGCAGATGGGGGTGAAGTACCACATGTCTGAAACTTCAAAATAGTTCTATATAAAATATTTTATATAAACACAGCAAGTAAGGCAAAATGTTAAAAGCTATTGAATCCAAGTAGAAGGTATATGAGAATTCATTATGTTCTTTGCTCAACTTTTCTGTAAGTTTGAGAATTTTCATAATAAAACCTTAAAAAATATATTGAAGAGGCTTTTGCAGGTGCAAAAGTAACAAGAAGCAGAAGCACGTGCCCATCAGCTATTACTAAAGAACTTCTTTCTAAAAGAACTGAGTCATCTACCTAGGGAAACAGACTCCTGATGGAACAGCCCCTCCAAGTCAAATCTTCTTTTTGGCATAAGCGGATTATCTGCTTCTCTCAAGCACACTTTAAACTAAAGCCTATCTACTCAGTATCACAGAGCTTCCAGGCAACCCTCCCACCCCTTAAGAGACAAGCCTGTTGTGAGAACAGACCCACAAAAGCAAGGGTAGTGATTAAGAGCATGGACTCTGGAGAGATGCCACCTAAAAATGTGTATCCCAACTCTGTCACTACTAGCTACGTGACCTTAGGCAAATTACATAACCTCTCTGTGTCTTGGTTTCCTCAGAATAAAGATACTAATAACATCTTACAGGATTAGTGGGTTAATATTAATACATACATCTCACTTGTGTGCTTATTATTATTACAAATTACTACAAACAGTAAAATACCACCAACCTAGTCCTTCAGTCATAATTAGAAAGAGTAATCAACAGACATTCAAAAACAAAACAGTCCCCAGAAAAGAAGGACCAAGATAGCAACCAGAACTACCCGCATGGAGAAAACATGCTCACTCACAGAACAGAAAAGAAAAAGACAAAGAAATAAAAAGTGTAAGACTTGGAAAAGTTAAGAAACAAAGTAGCTCAACTCAAGAGGTCCAACATCTGATTACTAGGTGTTCTAGAAAGAGCAGAGCAAAGGAGGGAAGGAAATAATCAAAGAAATAATAAAGGGAAACTGCTTCATGTTGGAAAAAAAAAGAAAGTGAAGTTGCTTTGTAATGTCCGGCTCTTTGCGACCCCATGGACTGTAAGCTACCACACTCCTCCGTCCAAGAAACATGTCTCAAATTTTAAAAAACTCAAGGGTAAAAATAGTCTGAAAGTATGAAGGAAAAAAGACCCACATCTAAACATACCTTTACATTATTTCAGAAGACTGCCAGAAAAATTATCAGAAACTTGGAAATCGGCAAAAGAAATTACTGGGTGTTCCATTTACCTATTCAGTTATTTGGCCATTTTACAACTCTGGAGAGGCAGAGCTTAACTCGTAGATTCTTTTTCAGTAAGGATGGAAACAAAGTCTGTCCAATGTAATAGAAAAACCTGGAGATTTACTGCTGGATATCTACCAGTTTTCTGTTTATCCCAGCAGTCTCCTTCTAACATCATCTGTGAACACTGAGGTTCTCAACTGCTTTGAACCAATTTTCCCTTGTTACTGACACATATTCATTTTGTACTGGCCTGAGAGTCATGGTTTTATCTTTTTGAAAATTAAACTTTATCAATACCATGGTAAAGAGAAGATCCTAAAAGCTTCCAGATAGAAAAAGAGGCTGCCCATTAAGGAACATGAAGAAGGAAATGGCAACTCACCCCAGTATTCTTGTTTGGAGAATCCTATGGATGGAGGAGGCTGGCGGGTTACAGTCCACGGGGTCACAAAGAGTTGGACACAACTGGGTGACTAACAGAACAATAACTAAGCAACAAGAATCAGATTTACATCAGTGACAATAGTCATCAAGCACTGCCTTTAAATTTTGGAAGGAAAATCATTTGAACCCAAAATGCTACATGCAGCCAAACTATCATGCAAATGGGAGAGCAAAACAAAGATACATCAAGCATTCAAACTCTTGGAGAGCTCCTTTCTCTCACATTCCTCGTGAAAATTTTGGTGGCTCAGTCAGTAAAGAATCCTCCTGCAGTGCAGGAGACCTGGGTTCGATCCCTGGTTCAGGAAGATCCCCTGGAGAAGGGTATGGCAACACACTCCAGTATTCTTCCCTGGAGAATCCCCATGGACAGAGGGGCCTGGCGGGCTGCAGTCGTGGGGTCACAAAGAGTCAGTCATGAATGAGTGACTAGGCACAACACAGCACATTTTCTGGCAAAATGAAAAAAGAATTCAAGAAAAAAGAATGTGTGAGGCATGAGATCTAAGAAACAATGTCTCTAATCCAATGATATAAAGAAAATATTTAGATGACATTTGTATAGGATACCTAGAAAGCAATTAAATCCAAACTAGAATAGGAAGTTAATAGTCTTTAAGAATGTCCAAAGGGGGAAATAAAACAACTAGCAGAAAGAGTATGATTAAGAAGCTAGATGAATAAAACTAAACAGAGTCAACAGATTTTCAATAAAGTTCCAAGATAATTCAATGAGGAAAGAACAGGCTGTTCAACAAGTGATGCTGGAACAACCGGATATCCACCCGCAAAAGAATGAACTTGGACTACTGATATAGGATATGCAAAAGTTAATTCAAAACAGATTATGGACCTAATCATAAGCTAAAACAATGTAACTCCTAGAAGAAAATATAGGAATAAATCTTCATGACCATGGGCTAGACCAGGCTTCTTATTATTAGATATGACAGTATAGCAACAAAAGAACTTCATCAAAATCAAAACCTTTTGTGCTTTAAAGGATGCCATCAAAAAAGCCAAAAGACAATTCACAGAATGAGAGAACATAGTTGCACGTCAACATCTGATAAGGGACTTGCAAAGGGAAACTGGATAATTCTCTTAGTTGTGATGATGTTATTATGACGAGGTCTAGTGAGCCAAAGACATGCAAATGGCCAACAAACACGTGAAAATGCTCAGCATCAAGTCAAAAACACAATGAAGTGCCACTTAACACCCCTAATGACGGCCATAATAAACAAGACAGACAGTGTAAGTGTTGACAAAGATGTAGACAAATTGAGACCTGCATGCACTGCTGATGGAAATATAAAATAAAAGTCATTTCAGAAAACCGGTCTTCAAAATGTTAAATGTGTACCATATGCCTCAGCAATTCCACCTCAAGGTTTATAGCCAAGAGAAATGAAAACATGCCCACAAATAAACTTGAACACTATTGTTCACAGCGGCATTATTCAGAGTAGACAGAAAGTGGAAATGTCTATCAACTGAGGAATAGAAAAATTAACTGTGGTATATCCATTAATGGAATATCATTCAACAATAGAAAGGGGGGAAAGTACTGATACATACTATAACATGAAGACCCTTAAAAATATTGTGCTTAAAAATTTGCTAAGTTAAAGAAACCAGTTACAAAGGATCACATATTATATGATTCTATTTGAAATACCAAAAATAGGCAATTTTATAGAGACAGATAATGGTTGCCTAGGGCTAGGAATATTGAGGGGAAATGAGTGACTTCTAATGGGTACAGGGTTCCTTTTGCGGGTGATCTGAAAATGTTCTACAATTGATGGTGGTGGTAGTTGTATATATCCGTGAACATGCTAACAACCATTGAACTGGACAGTTTAAAATGGGTAAATGTTATGGTGTGTCAATTATATCTCTACAAGGTGTTTAAAAATATAGGCTCAGTGGTAAAGAATCCACCTGCTGATGCAGGAGACATGGGTTTAATCCCTGGTGCAGGAGGATCGCACACGCCTTCAGCAGCTAAACCCATGAGCCACAACTATTGAGCCTGTGCTCCGGAGCCTGGGAGCCGCAGCCACTGAGCCAGCAAGCCCTACAGACAGCAGTCCACAACAAGAGATGCCACCACAGTGAGAAGCCCGGGCACTGCACCTAGAGGGTAGCCCCTGCTCTCTGCACCTGTGCAAAAGCCTGCGCAGCAACGAAGCCCCAACACAGCCAAGAATAAACAAATAAAGAACAAATTTAAAAAAATACAAGAAGCAGCTAGATGATCTCTGAGATTAGGTAACTTTTTCTTTTTTTGTCAACAAGAAAAAAGAATCACTTAAAAACTCTAGTAAAAACATAAATCTGCATATCAGAGTCATAGTCCAAAACTGAAGCAAACTAAACTATGACAAGATACCAAGCAAACAATAGAGAAAATAGAATAACAGATTTGACTTGGTGGCTCGAAACTGTTCTTAAACACAGTTTAAAATCCTTTAAACACAGGATTAAATTTCCTTCTCTCTAGATCCCATCATTTCTTCCCAGTGCTACAGAAAGTAATACAGCTGATCCCTCAAACAAGCAGGATTCATGGGCATCAACAGAAAACCACTTTGTTTTTTTTCCCTAATGTTGGTCACTCCTACTTTGTAGAGCTAGTTCTTCCTGACGGCTTAGATGAAATTTGAGGCTGGGCACATGATTCTTGTGAACAATATCAGTGACAAAAAGTCCTCCTCCAGGCACTTCGAGTCACAAAAAGTCCCATTTTGGTAATTAAAATATCCAGACCTGTGTCCCAGTCAAAACCTGAAACCACATTTAAGTTTCAGTTTCTTTCTGTCTCATCTTCTCATTGTAGGGAGCAAACAAGCCTGCAGTGGGAACGGCAGTGGAAAGAGACAATCTTTTCGATATCCCTGCTTTTTGTGTCCACTTCTCCTGAAGCCTGCCAGCTACAGCTCTGCCACCCTGGAGAGGAGGGAGCCAGAGCAGGCCAGGCCAAGCGGGTACACAGGTGAGGGGANGCAGAAAAATAACAGCTCTATTGCCAATAGATAAGCCCAAACCCAGTCTAGGTAACTTCATGATACCTAAATGCATATTTTGTTGCACAGATTACTTAATGACACACTAAACTGAGAGATCAGATCTTGGAGACTGATTTTATCAGTGAATGATGAAAAACAATGCATAATGTGCTTGCCTCCCCTTACATTTTGTAGTTTCCTGTCCATTCGTGTCTTTTGCTCCTCACTGAGATCCTGAGGGATGGTTGATTTCCCACTGTACAGATGAGGAAACTGAGTGGATAAATTCCTTATCCGCTCACTGATTGAAAGTGACAAGACTAAGTCCCAAAACTTGACCTTCTGTCACCTTCTGTCTGATATTTTTGAGTCAAGGGCAAAATTCCTTAAGCTTTTGCCACTTGGGAACGTGAAAAAAAAGTAGACAGTCAGCACTAAGGAAATAACTTATTTAAATTATGTTATACATACACAGCACTGTTGGCCACAGAGAAATATCTACTAATTTGCCAATGGAGGAGGTGAGGTACTAGCACTATGAAACAAGCCATGGACTAGGAATCAAAGCTCCTAGGTTCTTTCTAATAATAGTTCATCTGTTTGGGAAGAGGACAAGCCAGTTAACTCTTGAGCCACTGGTTCATTATCTACAAAACAAGTATAACACCTGCCATAGAAATCATACAAGAATAGTAAATGAAAGAACCTGGTAAACTCTTATGCATAACCCGGGTCTCCCGCATTGTAGACAGACGCTTTACCGTCTGAGCCACCAGGGAAGTCAGAGAGTAGTATAATAATTCTAAAGAGAGAGAAAATGTGAAGTCGCTCAGTTGTGTACGACTCTTTACGACCCCATGGACTGTAGCCTACCAGGCTCTTCCCTCCATAAAATTCTCCAGGCAAGAGTACTGGAGTGGATTGCCACCGAGAGAAAAGCCCTCCATATTTATGCCTTAAAACACCAAGTATGGGGACTTCCCTGGTGGTCTAGTGGTTAAGAATCCACGTTCCAATGCAGGGGACATGAGTTTGATACCTGGTTGGAGAACTAAGATCTCACACGCCCTGGAGCAACCCAGCCTGCTCAGCAACGAGAGAAGCCCAGGCACCACAACTATAGACGAGCCCACACGCCACGGCAAAGATCCAACATAGCCAAAAATAAAATACCAAGTGTGAAACAATCATAATATTTCAGTTTATACACAGGAGTTTATAATAACCTGGTGCAAGTAAACATTTAAAGTTAAAACACAATCCAGGTAACTAAAGAGGATTTGGGACACCTATAATATGAGAGCCAGAAGGACTCTTAAAGAGAGTGTTCTGAGTTCTCATTTTATAGAAGGGGAAATCAAGAGATTTCTCCAAGACCATCCACTAATTAGTGGTAACATGTCAGCATTAAAATGCAGGTTTCTTGAACTTTCAAACCAGGAGTTCATTCCAAATTATTAACAACCGTGAAATGTACCTGAAAGAACCAAGCTGCGCAAGCCAGAGCTTCAGAGCTCCTTTTATAAATGTGCAGATTCCTAAACTGTGCCGAAGTGTTCTGCCCTCCTCCTGTTCTTTATATCCTCAGGAATGAAAGGACTACTACCTATCCTGCACCATAACCCACCTATATGTATATTTCTGACGATCTAGTGATGCCAATTTGTCAGTCTCTTTTGACAAAAGGGTCTGGATGTTCCATTACTCTTCCTGTGAGGCACAATAAGATGGAAAGAAACTGAATCCCCAAACGGTTTCATGGAGAAGGACCATCTTACCAGTCTAGCGTACTGGGACCATTAGCTGAGGGGGAGTAAAATCTCTGTGTATGTTATGCATGCCACGTTTTGAGGCTCTTTGGGGAATGAGGTTTTACCCTAAATACTATAATCCTGAAGTTAGAAGAGAACCTGATGGATCGTTTTATAAAAAGAACCAATTCACTTACTTCTATTTTTAGCCTAGAGTTCAAATCCACAGGACTCACAGTTGAGAATAAACCACATACATAACCCCAGAACATCACTGGGGAAGAATCTTCTTCATTCTTGGTGCTAGAGAATAAAGCTGTCTTTGATAGTCACTGAAGGTCATATTCGTCCCCTCTGTTCCAAACTGACAAGAAAAATAAAAATAACTATAGCTCAAATTAGCACTTCATAAGCAACCAACACTGTGGGCAGCATGCCTGGCTGGGCTTTCACAGTGGCGACTCTTACCAAGTATACCACCAAAGAAAAGCACCAGTCACTGAGGTTGCCGCCTCAGAGTGAGACCGTTCCACTCCCTCACACAGAAACCAATGAGTCTTAATCTTTGAGTTTCAGGAGGAAGCTGCAAAGAAAAAAAGAAAAACAAACTAGCTGACCTCTAGTAGAACTTCAGCCTCACTATATGTTCGTTGTAAGGCATTAGCATGTTACGACACAACCACCAGAACCATGACACCTGATGATAGCCATGACCACTGGAAAAGCCCGCGTGAGGACTGAAGAGGAGAGCTGCATTAGTTCCGGGGCCCCTGGAACTTGTTACCCCGTTCTTAGATAACACATGGGTATTCTTTCCACCCTTTCCAATTCTCTCCCCTTTACTTCAACTCTCCAATATATTTGGTGTCTCTCACCCAAACTGGGTTGAGAAGTTGATTTGTGAACTAGGTTCCTTCTTCTCTATCCTCTGTCCATCAATTAAAGCTTGTACTATTCCAGTCTTAGCATGGTTTCATTACTGGCTGTGCAAATCCAATAAGAAAATAACTTCCCTGGCTGAGACAGGGGCTCTCTACCTGGGATATCAGGTCCAGTCAACCCATTCTGCAACTATCTTACCAAAACAACTCCATTTTCCAACTGAGGTGCCTAGATAAGACAGTCTTTGAGGTCATTCCCAGCACTGAATCTATGATTTCTAAACAAATCTATAATATTTTATTAGAATGAAAAAAATGAATGATAACTAGAAAAAAAAATAAGACCATCTTTTAAAAATATTTGGTCTTGATGGAAACTATACAAGTATTTTTGATAGAACACCCCCAGCATACACACACAAGTGCACGCACATGCCCATACCCCCAGTCCTAATTCCAGTCATAGCCAAAACAGATACAAACATCCACAAAGTACCTCCCAACACTGTATTTTGTTCTGGCATCTGAGTATTTTATCAATAAAAGGAAGAGGACTCAGTGAATGGAAGTTTCCAGCTCTGAGGTTCCATGAAAACTAGAGTTTGAAGGAACTAGGTCAAACCAACCCTTCTTTGTTCAAACCAGTATAAACCTGATGTCATCACTGAAACACACACTCAAAGGAGCACAGTTGCAAACAGCTCTCAAAAGGAAGTGCTCAAGGGCTCTAGACCAGTGTGCCCGCAGCAGCTCAAAACTGAGAGCAGCTTGCCACTGGAAGGCCCCCTCCCAAACTCTGCTGCCAAAATACTCCCCAACCCCCTAGAGTTAAAAGCGGGTAAACCCAAAGCTGGAGAACAAAAACAAATGAGACACATTTAAGACAAAAAGAGAAGCTTTGAGAACCGACCCAGAACCTAAACAGCTTACTGGTTGCCAGAGTAACCCCTCTGTTCAAAAATAAGTGTGTCTTGAGCCCACTGGTCCTGGGGAGAGACCCCTGTCCTCACAGAACTGACTGACCATCTACTGAGGGTCACAGGAGAGGTTCACCCAGGAAAGCACTCAGGCTGCTTTCAGACCGAGGAACCAGTACTCAGAGGTTGGGACCAGGTAAGGGACATGGAGGAGGGGCCACTCCATCAGGGTGGTTCAGGAAGGTATCTCTCTCAAAATGACTGCTGAGCTAAGACCCAGAAGAGGAGGTAGCTAAGCAAACAGCTCGGGGCAGATGGTCCTAGTCTCTGAAGGGCAGCCTGGCTGTGCCAGGGTCAGAAGGCACCCCTGTAGGTAGTGTGGGATGTGCAGGTGGGTAGGGCTGTAACTCGGACCAGCTCAGCTGGGGTCTGTGATGAAAACACATGGGCACTTCTGGTTTCTCTAATGAACATAGCCTCCCACTCAAATCATCCAACCACTGATTCCCTAAACTCACAAAGGGCGATGCTTGTGGGGTAAAAAAAAAAAAAAGTATCCCCTGAGGGTGGAGGTGGGGTGGCAGAGCCACCCCATGGTGTCACTAGAGTATCCTCTCTGTTCAGAAAAGAAAACTGGACACTGGAAAGTCTTGCACAGGGTGTCACAACTCTTCCACAGAAGAGCTAGGACTCAAACTAAGAGTGTCTGACTGGCACATCAGCTTTTTTCATTTTGCTTTTTAACATAACAACATCATTTGGCACAGGTTATAATGATATACAATTAAGATTCACACAGACTGTTTTTTTCCTTTATTATACTGACTAAGGTTCAAGGGGCTTCCCTGGTGACTCAGACGGTGAAGAATATGCCTGCAATGAAGGAGACCCAGGTTTGACTCCTGCATTGGGAAGATCCCTGGAGAAGGGCATGGCAACCAACTCCAGTGTTCTTGCCTGGAGAATCCCATGGACAGAGGAGCCTGGTGGGCTACAGTCCATGTCTAACTCGCAAAGAGTTAGACACAACTGATTAACACATACATAAGGCTCAAATGAACTAGTGATACACTCGGAAAGTTTTCCTTTGCACAATTCCTGTCAATTAACTATCTTCTTTATAAACTGATGTTAATTAACATTTCAAAATAATCACTAAATGGCCTTCTAAATACATATTCCTAACAGTCAAAACACAGAAGTTCAAATGTCCAACAGACTCAACAACCGAAGGTAATACAGAAATATGGCAAAAAGCTACTTAGCAATTGTAAGTGATAGGCATATGAAATCCTTGCTCAGGAAAACATAATAGCTACTGATATGAACTTAATTTAATATTAAACAGAAAAAGCAGGCACAACATGATATGCACAAACTGGTTACAACTTTGTGACAAAGTTCATATACTTATCAACAAAGATGAGAAATATACTTTTATTGGGGTTATTTTCAATTAAAATTGCTTGAGCTCACAGAATAAATTCACAAGGCACCTTTCCACAAGAAAACAGCGTTAAAGAAATGTTTTAAAAGGTGGACTTTCTTAATATCTATCTAGAACAAGCAGTCACTCTCTTCACCATTTGAAATTTTAAAAGTACAAATAGCATTAGATTAGCTAGTTTTCTGATTTTAATTTATTTAAATACATGAGGGTCACTGAGCATTTCAATAATGACCCAATGGAAAAGGACAGTGCAAAGAAGACACATATAGTGAAATACTAGCATAAACACTGAACACCACCAAACATTTTTCGACTGTAACCTAGAGAGTTGCTGCAAAACAAACCCCAGGCACACATAGCACATGCCACAAGATTCACCCAAAGCCTCCTTTTCTCCTATCCTGCTGTCTAATATATTAAAATACTGCATCAGTAATTTGTTCCTTCTGGAAATATTAGCAAAGAGATGTGAACTGTTATAAAATGTTGCATGCATTGTCTTCTGGGTCTGAAAACTTTCCAGGTTAGTTTTTCAAGACCATCAACACAGTACCATTATTCTCATTGTATTTTAAAATGTGCTTCTCCTCCTTGTATGTAAGAATTTAACTTAGTTTATATTTGTTACCCATCACATTGCAAACAGTAGTCTGAAGGACAGTCTGGCTGTATTAAGTATATTTACAGAATGAGTTTAGAAAATCATTTAACCCTATTTTGAAATGGATGGGAGGAAAATACGAAGAGATGCTATACAGAAAAAATAATTTTTAATTATACTTCATATCATATTCCTAGATCCTCTACCTCATCCTTGTACGTTAGCCTCTGCACATTTGTCTATTTTTTATAACATTTACTGATCAAAAGGACACAGCAAAAAAAACAAAGGATGAACTATATACTTTAAAATGGTTCATTTTATTCTATGTGAGTTTTACCTCAATACCTTAAAAGAGGGCAAAGTCTACTGCCATGAAAATATATGTGATAAAATATAACAGATGTGATAAAGAGAGAATATAGGGAATCTAAGCAAGGAATTTCTGAGATTATCCAACCAAAACATTATAACAATAAAAAATAACGTATTCATGATTGAAGCTGAGATTTCCTTTAAAAGAATGAGAAAGAAAAAGAATGTGGAGAACCTCCTCAAGACTGGCTAAGAGTTGATAATTGTTGAAGTTGAATGACTGGTACAGGGAATCCATTATATCATTCCCTCCACTTCTGTGTAGGTTCAAAATGTTCAGAGTAAGCCGTTTAGTTTTGCTTTGCTTTGTGTTTGTTATATCTTTACAATAGAGCTAATCCCGGAACTTGAAACACACGTATAGCAAACTATCATCTCACTTTACTGTTATGAGAACATCTGGATAATAGTGTCCATTGTTAACTTATTTTTTTAAGGAACAAGAAAGCTTTAGCATTTCAACAATTTGTCTCTATAGACTTCATAAATAGCACATTTTACAAAGGGTAAAAATTTATAAGATCAGTACATACCAGGAGTATCATAGGTCGCTTCCATGTTGTTAATCCTATGATTCCAGAGAGTATCACCTACAAGGATAAACAGTATCAGAAATCTAGAAAAGTTCCAATCACTAATCCCCAATCTCTAAAGTATATATTTTTTAAAATACATGAAATTTCAAAGGCTTCTACCTCAAACATTTAATATTCCTATTGATTACACGGGACCTGGTAGACCATCTTGGACTATCTTTCATGTCCATGGTCCTAAAATGTTTTCACTGACTGTATGTTTTTTCTTAAGGTCAGTTAAGAACACACAAACAGAAAGTAGCCTACCTTCTAATAAATGAAGGAATCAGTATTTCCCATCCAGGCTTCCGGCCCCCAGGAGCACCTAATCTGTAGCCAAAGTCAGCCTCATAAGAAGAACATCTGGGGCTTCCCTGGTGGCTCAAGGGTAAAGAATCTGCCCGTCAATGCAGGGGACAGGGGTTCAATTCCTGGTCCGGGAAGATCCCACATGCCATGGAACAACTAAGCCCATGCATCACAGCTACTGAGCCTGTGCTCTAGAGCCAGTGAGCCTCAACTACTGAAGCCCGCTCACCTGGAACCCATGCTCCATAGGAAAAACCGCTACAAGCCTGCATACCTCAACCAGAGAATAGGCCCTGTTCACCACAACTAGAGAAAGTCCAAGTGCAGCAACAAGACCCAGCGCAGCCATAAGTAAAAAAATAAAAGTCGTTTTTGTTTAAAAAAGAAGAGGAATGCCTGGCCACAACCCTCCCTTCATTAGGTGGGTACCCACCCTACATGCGTGCGTGCTAAGTCGCTTCAGTTGTTTCTGACTCTTTGCAACTGTAGGGATCACAGCCCTCCAGGCTCCTCTGTCCATGGGATTCTCCAGCAAGAATACTGGAGCAGGTTGCCATTTCCTTCTCCAAGGATCTTCCCAACTCAGGGATAGAACCCACGTCTCTTAAGTCTCGTGCACTGGCAGGTGGGTTCTTTACCACAAGTGCCACCTGGGAAGCCCCATCCTTCATGGGGCAAGTCAATTCCTCAAAATGGTAAACAAGGCCTTTCAGGATCTTCCCCTGCCTACTTCTCAATCCTGGTTTCCACATATCTCTGGTCCACTCACCACACACCCTCCTCCCAGGCATACTTGTCTTTCCTCAGACTGGCCAGGCTCTGGACATTCTAGGACTTTGTGCTTCTCTTTGCCACTGAAATCTCTCAACTCCCCTCCACTCTCCTGCCTGAGAACTCCTATGCATTTTGCAAGGCTCCAAGTCACAGTCACCTTCTCTGTTAAGCCTTATTAATCTCAACACCCCACCCTCCTAGAAGCCCTCTACACATAATTTTTCTCCCCCCAAAATATCGTATCATTTTTGTCTTGCCCACTGACTGTGAACTCCTGTCTTGTCTCTCTGAATCGCCAGCTCCTAGCATAGCACTTGTCACATGATTGGCAATTTGGAAAATGTTCTTGAACACTTATTCCACAAAGGGGGAGGGAATACAGTGAGAAATATCTCATGTTGCAGAATGATATGTCAGTAAACAACCTAAATATCCTCAGTAAAGAAGAACCAGCATTTTGCCAAAAATAACGTGGAAGCCACCATCAGCCCTTTGAATAACACAGTTCATAAGCAGGTCAGAAAAGATGAGCAAAGTAATTATTCAGCCCAGGGACATTCTGATGCCATCAGAACACATTTATCTTTGTGCATGCAGTAAAGTGAATCTCCTGAAGGCAGTTATGAGGATTTTCTTTCAAATTCACTTTTTACCAAAATCACTCAAATGCACTATTTCACAAGAACTTCTTATTTAACTCTAAGGATTACAGTGCTACTTGAAATCCAAAGCTCATAGGCCTGCTTGCAATACTCTCAATTCTCCATTTATTGATTGAGGGCAATCATTTCATAACAAATCAGCAGAGGACAAGTCTACCCACTTATATTGAGAATGAGAAATACATATGGGCAGACAGGGGACCGCTTCTTTGTATATATCTATGTTTAAACATACTATCGCAGCCTGTTTTGTGCACTATATACTTTCATCATCTTAAATTCAATAGGATATTTCCTTCCTTTAAATGATTTCTTCCAGGAAACATACTTGGTGGGGCTCATCTAGACCAGGGGTCCCCAACCTCTGGGTGAGTACTGGTCTGTGGCCTGTTGGGAACCAGGACACACAGCAGGAGGTAAGGGGCGGACCAGTGAATAAAGCTTCATTTGTATTTACAGCCACTCCCCACTGTTTGCATTACCGCCAGAGCTCTGCTTCCTGTTAGATCAGGGGTGGCATAATAAACGTAAAGAGGATCAGTCATTCTGAAATCATCCCCTCCCCATTCATGGGAAAAACTATCTTCCACAAAACCAGTTCCTGGTGCCCAAATTGTTGGGGACTGCTGATCTCGAGGGCCTGGGCTGCTTCTACTTACAACCTGGAACTTGAAATCCATGAGGCCTTGTGGTTCAGGTTCCTTACATGGATTTTAAGTATACACACACATGCACCGGGGTGTGACTCTTACCAAAAAAATCATAAAATACACTCTTCTTCCTCTTCTTTTTCTCTCAACAACTACTTCATTGGAAATCACTTCATGCTTATCAGACTAGCTCTCATTCATTTCCATTTAATGGCTACATAATATTCCTCTGATAGCTAGCACCTAATACATTCAATCATCTGCATATTCATGGGTATTCACTCTTTTTTCAATTTATTACCCTCACTAACAATGTTGCAATAAACATCATCGATATATATCCTTACAAACAAGTGCTTTTCATTTCTGGTTGACTAAAGTCCCGGGAGTAGTATTGCTAAAGTTGTAAGGAGCATATGTGTATAAATAAATAGATGAATAAATAAAATATTTTGATAGATTGTAACAAATACAATTTCAAATGAAGGGTCTCTGGGACAAAAGAACTAAGCTTTCTTTCTTTCTTCCTTTTAAGGAGAACTTAGCCTATATGAGCAAACTAAATTTAAAACATAATTGTTAAAAAAGTACAAAATGTATTTGACAAATAAGAAATATCAATAATCTCAAAATATATATGACAAAGAAACATAAGACCTCAGTAGGAAGAAATAAAACCTTATTGAACAATATTAAACAAAGATCCAAATAAATCAAGACCTATACCACATTCATGAGTTGGAAGACAAAATATTTAAAGATATCATTTCCATTTGAATTGTTCTGCAGACTTAGCACACACCCACTTTAAATTTTAGGAGGATTTTTGCAAACAACACTTTTTATGGATGCTTCAAGAAACTATATTCCAGTTATAGGTGGGGAGTTGTTCAGTCCTGAACCCTGCAACAAAGTCTCACAGCAGCTTCTACTCAGTTTATCCCTTTTTTTAAGCTTAAGTAAGCCTTAACACACAAGAGGAACTCTGTGACTGATGAGATGGAGAAAGGGGAAGCACAGGAAGTAGGACTGCATAGCTAGAAGCCCTGGAATGTTGACCCAAAGTGTTGCAGCTGGGGATGAATCCTTTAAGAGCTCAAGACTTAAGAAATGGAGGTTCACATTTTGGGGAAAGGTGTGGAATTCATGATTGGGGAGAGGGAATGGGGATGTGAAAAGGAAAACGTGGTGTATTCAGTGCCTCCACTCTCCTCAGGGGCAGCAGCAGCTGGACCTGCATCACAAGGGACTCAAGAAGGGCCCTAACACTATTATTTGTTCAATTGTGTTTTACACTCACTTGCAATCTCATGAGGACTTGGATCTCTGAATATTCACTCAAGTATCACTAAAGGCTCCTAGGGGCACTCAGTTAGTTATGGCAGGAGTCAATGAGTGAATGAGTGAATAAAGAATAAATGAATGAATGAAGGTCAAAAACAGGAGATCAACTTGCTCAAAGATGACTGTGTAAGCCTAAACACATTTTCACTCCTGTGCTTCTTAAAAGAGTACAGCAACAGTAAAAAGCAACTCCATTAGCATTCTTTCTGCCCAGTGCAAGATATAACATGCTCTGAATAAATAGGTAAGAACCTATTTTCTAATATGAAATTATCTCTATATTATTATAATGAGATTTATTACAATTTTGGTTTCACTCACTTGAAACCCATTCCTTATAGCTTATAGGGAAAAGCAGAGGCCTTTCTTTTTTTCTAATATTGCAAAGAAGGATGTTAAGATACTCCAGGCAAGAATCATTGTTACCCACCATATATTGTGAATGTGCCTGAACTTTTCAGCTTAAAAATCAAATTATTAAAGTCAAAAGCATATATTAATAATTCCACTACCCTATTCTTCCGTGTTAATCCATTAACACATGCGTACTCAGTCGCTTCAGTCACGTCTTTACAACCCCATGGACTGTAGCTCACCAGGCTCTTTTGTCCATGGAATTACCTGGCAAGAATACTGGAGTGGGTTGCCATTTCCTGCTCCAGGAATCCAATAACATGCTGTAGTGCAAAAATGTTCTGAATTCTGAATTGTTCATCAAAAGTTGCTCTATCTAAATACAGAGTTAAAAAGTGTCATGTTATAGACATCCCATATTTACCTTGTAAAAAAAACACAATATTCACACCTCTTAATAACCTATCTTGCCCTATAGCTTTTACACTGGGAATTTTTTTTTAATGTATATGTGCATGTATCATTTTTTATCTGCCCAGGGCAACTCAGTAAAAGATCCGACAAAGTGGACAACAGGGTATTTCTTGTGTATGCTTGTTGGTTACCACAATATCCCACAGAACAAAACACAAAAACTAACTAATCTGTTCACCTTACCTTAATTAAATATTGTCCTTATCTTTAAAAAACATTGACAGAAGTTCTAGTATGTACCAGGCCTGGTGCTAGGGCTCAGCAACAAAGCATTTTCCTAAATGTTCTCTAATTATACTTTAACAAAATCAACTCTGAGGCAAGAAACATCTCACTCCTTTTTATAGGTGAGTAACTGAGGCTGAGAGGCTGAACATTTGCTCAAGAACTTATGACTCTGCTGTTGTGCAAAATAAAGGACCAAAGAAAATGAAATTCATCTCAAAGGTTATACTTTAAAAAACTGCTGCAATATTAAAGTAGTACTTGATGACCATGACAGAAAAAATGTATTTACTATTGTTTGACTGGTAGAGATTTTAGAATTTTTGTGTTAGTTTCCCCTTTGAACCATTAATTTTTTACATTTTGTCATTGTAAAACTTTTTAAAGATTAACCGTGAGGTTCACCAATGTCTGTGACTTTATAAGGAACTGGAATCTTGCCAAAGAATCACAGAATCAAGGCGGGGTGGGGGGGTGGCGGTGACCATGAGTTCAGGTTAGTGACTTCAACACAGAGACATGGATGATGATAAATGCGATTAGGGTCCCCAGAGAAGAACAAAAAATAGTAACTAATTCTCTACCACTTGCCTGAAACATCTCCCAAGGATCATACATGTCATTAGGGTCAGGAATTTTGGTTTTTGAGGGAGACAGAAAACAAAGCAATTCTCTCTACTCTTTCATTAACCTGAAAGTGTGGTAGGCTGGTCTCTGTAATCCCAGTGGGATCTAAGTAGCATTAACTAACTATGCCTCCAAACCAGGAGCCCGGACAGCACGGACTGAACACGGACATTCAAATCCTCCCTGTGCCACCCACCTGGGTCAAACTTCAGTACGTTTTTAAAGTGTCTAATCTCTTAGCTTCATGAACTTCGGGAATAATAATAGATTGAGTCATTAGTCAAGGACACCAGCAAGGAAACAGATGATTATAGAGTGCCCCAAAACAATAAGCACATTAAAAACACTCCCTTCAAGTTGCTGAAAGTTAAGAATGTAAAGTATGGGGAAAGAGTCTTTGTCAGTTCAGTTCAGTTCAGTTGCTCAGTCGTGTCCGACTCTGCGACCCCATGAATCGCAGCACTCCGGGCCTCCCTGTCCATCACCAACTCCCAGAGTTCACTCAGACTCACGTCCATCGAGTCAGTGATGCCATCCAGCCATCTCATCCTCGGTCGTCCCCTTCTCCTCCTGCCCCCAATCCCTCCCAGCATCAGAGTATTTTCCCAGTGAGTCAACTCTTTGCATAAGGTGGCCAAAGTACTGGAGTTTCAGCTTTAGCATCATTCCTTCCAAAGAAATCCCAGGACTGATTTCCTTTAGGATGGACTGGTTGGATCTCCTTGAAGTCCTTGGGACTCTCAAGAGTCTTCTCCAACACCACAGTTCAAAAGCATCAATTCTTCGGCACTCAGCCTTCTTCACAGTCCAACTCTCACATCCATACGTGACCACTGGAAAAACCATAGCCTTGACTAGATGGACCTTTGTTGGCAAAGTAATGTCTCTGCTTTTGAATATGCTATCTAGGTTGGTCATAACTTTCCTTCCAAGGAGTAAGCATCTTTTAATTTCATGGCTGCAGTCACCATCTGCAGTGATTTTGGAGCCCAAGAAAATAAAGTCTGACACTGTTTCCACTGTTTCCCCATCTATTTCCCATGAAGTGATGGGACCAGATGCCATGATCTTCGTTTTCCGAATGTTGAGCTTTAAGCCAACTTTTTCACTCTCCTCTTTCACTTTCATCAAGAGGCTTTGTAGTTCCTCTTCACTTTCTGCCATAAGGGTGGTGTCATCTGCATATCTGAGGCTATTGACATTTCTCCCCACAATCTTGATTCCAGCTTGTCACAGCTGATCACAGCTGACTGCCTCAGTGCAGGAGCAGCTGAGAGGAGCTATCCCCTGCCTGAGGCCAGGGGCGGCGGCCGGCTGTTCGGGGCACAGGAGGGCCTAGAGGAGCTCTTCCACATTCAAGGTCAGGAGGGGCAGCAGTGAGGAGATACCCCTCCTCCAAGGTAAGGAGCAGCGGCTGCGCTTTGCTGGAGCAGCTGTGAAGAGATACCCCACGTCCAAGGTAAGAGAAACCCAAGTAAGACGGTAGGTGTTGCAAGAGGGCATCAGAGGGGAGACACACTGAAACCATAACCGCAGAAAACTAGTCAGTCTAATCACACTAGGACCACAGCCTTGTCTAACTCAATGAAACTAAGCCATGCCTGTGGGGCCACCCAAGACGGGCGGGTCATGGTGGAGAGGTCTGACAGAATGTGGTCCACTGGAGAAGGGAATGGCAAGCCACTTCAGTATTCTTGCCTTGAGAATCCCATGAACAGTATGAAAAAGCAAAATGATAGGATACTGAAAGAGGAACTCCCCAGGTCAGGAGGTGCCCAACACGCTACTGGAGATCAGTGGAGAAATAACTCCAGAAAGAATGAAGGGATGGAGCCAAAGCAAAAACAATACCCAGCTGTGGATGGGACTGGTGATAGAAGCAAGGTCCGATGCTGTAAAGAGCAATACTGCATAGGAACCTGGAATGTTAGGTCCATGAATCAAGGCAAATTGGAAGTGGTCAAACAGGAGATGGCAAGAGTGAACCCTGACATTCTAGGAATCAGTGAATTAAAATGGACTGGAATGGGTGAATTTAACTCAGATGACCATTATATCTACTACTGCGGGCAGGAATCCCTCAGAAGAAATGGAGTAGCCATCATGGTCAACAGAAGAGTCCGAAATGCAGTACTTGGATGCAATCTCAAAAACGACAGAATGATCTCTGTTCGTTTCCAAGGCAAACCATTCAATATCACAGTAATCCAAGTCTATGCCCCAACCAGTAACACTGAAGAAGCTGAAGTTGAATGGTTCTATGAAGACCTACAAGACCTTTTAGAACTAACACCCCCAAAAGATGTCCTTTTCATTGTAGGGGACTGGAATGCAAAAGTAGGAAATCAAGAAACACCTGGAGTAACAGGCAAATTTGGCCTTGGAATGCGGAATGAAGCAGGGCAAAGACTAATAGAGTTTTGCCAAGAGAACGCACTGGTCATAGCAAACACCCTCTTCCAACAACACAAGAGAAGACTCTACACATGGACATCACTAGATGGTCAACACCAAAATCAGACTGATTATATTCTTTGCAGCCAAAGATGGAGTAACTCTATACAGTCAACAAAAACAAGACCAGGAGCTGCCTGTGGCTCAGATCATGAACTCCTTATTGCCAAATTCAGACTGAAATTGAAGAGTCTTTATAGGACTTGCTAATTCTCAAATATATATTACAACAGGTAAAATATGCCTTCAAGGTTCAGACAAGTGAAGGAAGCCTCCAAATCTCAGGCTCAAGGTGAGACTAGTTACAGGAGTATACATGGAAAAACATTCTTGAACTACAGTGTGTTTAACAAAATGGTCCTTTCAAATGAATCTGTTATTGTTGTTTAGTCCCTCTCTTAATCATGTCCAACTCTTTGCAATCCCATGGAACACAGACTGCTGGGTTCCTCTGTCCATGGGATTTTCCAGACAATAACAGTGGAGTAGGTTGCCTTTTCCTTCTCCAGGGGATCTTCCTGACCCAGGGATTAAACCCAGGTCTCCTGCATTGCAGGCAGATTCTTCACCATCCAAGCCAACAGGAAAGCCACCAGGGAAGCCTCAGGTGAATATATTTGTCTCTTAATTTTGTATCAGATATATCAGCAAAACTTTTATTGAAGCCAAAAGATTTGCTGATTTAGTTGCTATAGCAGACTCAGGCATATACTGGTTACTCAAAACTCAAAATATGAGGATATCTTTCTACTGTGTTCTTACGTGGGTTTGAAGTAACCTTAGACTTAAGTTGGCACTGCCACTCAATTACCTACTTTCATATGCCGGTCAAAATTCTGAGTGATAAATAAAACATTATAGCCATACAAGGGATTCTCATTTGGTTATAAACAGGAATGAAGTACTGATACATGCCACAACATGGATGAACCTTGAAAATGTTATACCAAGTGAAAGAAGCCAGTCACAAATGACTCCATTTATATGAAAGGTCCAGAATAACAAATCCATAGAGACAGACAGTAAGTAGCTGCTTGCTGATAAGGGAGTAAGGGAGAAATGGAGTGTGACTGCTAATAGGTACAGGGTTTCTTTTGGGACGTGACAAAAATTTTCTAAAATTGATCATGGGGGTGGTGGCAAAACTGTGATTTAATAAAAGTCATTGAACTGCACACTTTAAATGGGTGATTTAAGTAGATATAAATGGAATGTGAATTATATCTCAACAAAAGTGTTCATTAAAAAAAATTCTGCAGCCTTCAAGTCATAATTTTTTTAAGTTTTCATAAAAATTTTAGCTGTAATTCAGTTAGTTACAATGTGCTATCAAGCCCCTCCCCTTTAACTATTAAGTCTCTTGCTTTTAGAAATACATTGTGAAATAGTTAATGTTGAAATTACAATGATGGAGATTTGCCTTAAAATAATCCAGTGGGTGTTACAAAGGGAGAATGAATCTGAGCATACAGTGATCATGTAAGTGTTGATAACTACTAAAGTTGGGTAATGAGTCACTGGTGGAGGGTGGTCATTACACTATTCTTTCGACATGTGTTGAAATTTAAAATTTTCACAATAAAATAGTAAAGTGGAGTGAGGTTCTTAAGACTTCCTGGTCACTTCTATGCTATCTCTCTAGTCCATTTAGATTTTCTTTTTAAAAATACAGATGTATTAAAATACAGATAAAATGATGTGATGTCTGATGTTTGTTTCACAAAAACATGGGAAGTGAATCTGACAGACTAGCGAGCATGCTGAAACTGATTTCTACCCTGCTTGGAAACCCCATCCTTCTGGAGTTAACAGAACACAGAGGGAACTCCCTGGTGGTCCAGTGGTTAGGACTCCACACTTTCCCTACCAAGGACCTGGGTTCAATCTCTGGTTGGGAAACTAAGATCCCACAAGCCACCCAGTGCAGGGAGAAGAAGAAGACACATAGAGCCAGCAACAGAACCAGGAAGAGGTACGGATAAAACAGTGTGCAACAACTGGGGTAGTGGCATATGAAAATTCACTGTACAGTTTTTGAATAAATTTAAACTTTTCCATAAAGAAGAGTTTTAAAAAAAAACACCTCTCACACACATAAATTCAAAAGGTATGCTACTGCTGAAACTCTTGTCCTGCAACAGAGTTATGGGACTGAAGGCCATTCTCAAATACTATTCCGTTGTTCTGGACATGCAGTATCTGTCGCTTCTGTTGTCACCGCAAATCCTGAAGACAACCTCAGAAACAGGCCACAAAAAAATAATAGCAGCAAGTTTCATATAGAGTTGGGGGGCACAGGGTGGAAAAAGGACCCTATAGAAGAGACTTAGTTCCAAATCACTGATTCTTTCCCTGCTCTGGTTTGCTGGGTCCTGGGGACAAGAACATGACCAGCCAGCAGGCCCAAACTAGTAACCTTTACCATCTGATGCATGCATGTGTGCTAAGTTGCTTCAGTCGTGTCCGACTCTTTGTAACCCTATGGACTGTAGCCCACCAGGTTCCTTTGTCCATGATATTCTCCGGGCAAGAATACTGGAGTGGTTAGTTCATCAAATCTAACCATGGCTCAACGGACATCTAAAATGCATTTCCCTCTGATATAATTCACAATAGTACACTGATTTAGGGGTTTAATTTTAGGACAGAAAAAATAGTTTTCAATAATCCTAAACTAGTTATCTTTGACAAGACAAGAGATTATGATTTTACAAAGAGCAAATCCCTAAAATGTATGCAAGAGTCACTTCTGGCCCAGGGTATTTAGAGAAATTAAATGCACCCATCATTTGGCTGAATTTAGTCTGACAAGTGGACTAAGGAGCAAGACAGAGCCAACCCCTACCTACCCTGTTGAGAATATTCCTCCTCCTGAAGTTTTAAAGAACTCCCAGAAGCCTGTGGGAGAGCCCAAGGGTAGGGCTAGAAGTGGGGATTTCTTTTATATGTTGCACAGATTGTGAATTCCACCCACCATAGCACAGGCCATACCACAAGATTATCCAGCATCAAAATAAGGAGAACAAACTGGCATCAGTTTAAGTATAAAAACCAAGCCAGGCTCTACATACCTAATGTTCTTACAGTTCTTATTCAAACAATTACTTTGGGTTCAATTCGTTCTCCCCATGATCTTAAAATTCTTTGGTTCCCATGTGGCTCCTTGATAAAGAATCCACCTGCTAATGCAGGAGAATGCAGGAGACCCTGATTGGATCCTTGGGTGGGGAATATTCCCTGGAGGAGGAAATGGCAACCCACTCCAGTATTCTTGCTTAGGAAATCCCAAGGACAGAGGAACCTGGTGGGCTATAGCCCATGGGATTGCAAAGAATCGACAGGAGTGAGCAACCACCACCACCATATTCTTAAAACTGGTCTTGAAAGTGGTTTTGTGTGGACTTGCAAGGACCACCCAATGTTTTTGGGTATCCTACATTCATTACAGATCTCAGTAAGAACTATAGGCATTGCCAGGCTTTTAGATTTAATTTAGAGAAAGACTGTTTGCTTTACATATTCATCTTCCACAATCACTTCACGAAGACCTGTTTCCAAGTCTCTCAATCCCCAACAAACCTCAAGACACTGGTTGCCTTAGAAGCTGTGAACTCTTTAGAGGCAGGGATGCTCCAGGGCAGCAGACTTTTGCCCCACATCAGCCTTCTCTGTTGGGAGGCGCTAGTCCGGTAGGGCCAGTGGCAGAGCCAGGCAGACATCTCCAAGCTCATCCACATGATGGCTTCCTGTTCTCAAGAACTAAATTCTGCCTAGTAGTTTGTGTGGCTCCAGGAACCCAGTGCGGGCCTAGGGCCCTCCTTTAACGACCAAGTACACGACGAGTTAACAAACTGTTATTACCTCTTGAGCTCGTCCCCAAACACAGTGGAGTTACTTTACACCAAACACTTCATGTTTACGTAAGTGCAGAATAAAATAAGTGACGTGCCCCAACCTGTCATTTCATCCATCCCACAAATATCCCTACTGTGTGCCTGGCACTGCTGATAAACTGGTGAACAAAATAGATCGAGAGCCTTGCCCTCCCGGTGCGGACGCTGTTAGCGAAGTAAACACTCAATGGCTAAAAGAAGTTTACTCATTTTCTTCCCGCTTTTTTGTTTTTTGTGTTTTTTTTTTTGCCACCGACCCCCATCCTTCCCATCTCGCCAAGGGCTGGAAATCAAGTTATCCTATTACTTTGACAGGAATAACAAAACCCTTTAGCCTACATGAAATAGACACTGTCCAGGTGCAACCCAATTCACCATGGAACGCCACTCTCTTTACGTCTTTTTTTTGTTTGTTTTCAGTCTCAACAGCCAAAAACTTCAACCGGTCTGAGAGGTTCTCCTCCCCAAGTGCAGCCCTGGGACGATCAATCACGAGGCAGTGGAGGGAACCGGCCCAAGATCCCTGCTCCCGCGGTGAGCGGGGCGCGCGCGCGGCACTCACCGAGGAGCCAGCCCAGAACGGGCACGAGTTCTTCACCTGCGGGGAGCTGCTCAGCGACAGTGCCCCAAAGCTGAGTGCCACCATGCAGCAGCCCAGGATCAGCTGCAGCAGACCGAGCGACAACAGCAGGCGAGCGGGCAGCACCGCGGAGCCCGGAGCCCCGGCCGCGGCGGCGGCCCGGCGGGAAGAGAGTGCAGGCGGCGCGGCCAGCACCCCGGCGGCGGTGGCCCCACAGCGAGGCCGCGCCGGGGGCTGCAGCGCAGCCCGGGGCCAGCGCGGCCGTAGTGGGGGCAGCGGCGGCTCCTGGGCGGCGGCGGCCGCGGCGCCCGGGCCCCCGGCCTGCGGCCCGCCGGAGAGCCCGGCCACCGGGCAGCAGGAGCCCGGGAGCACCACAGGCAGGGACATGGACAAGCAGGGAAGGAGCGGCCGCTGGCAGCGGGGAGAAGGCGCGGAGCTGAGCCGCCGGCGCCGCGCTCTGAGCACGCGGGCGGGCTCGGACGCGGAGGGGGCGGGAAGAAAATGCGCACGGCCCAACCACTTGCTGCCGCAGCAGCCGCCGCCGCCGCCGCCCCGGCTCCCGCCGGCCGCACCCACCTGCCAGCCGGCGGGTCGGCCTCCGGCCTCCCTGGCGCGCCCCACTCCCACACCCCGCCTCCAACACCACGCACGCCCTGAGGTCCCGCCGCGCAGCGCCTGCACCCTTTGGGGCCCCGCCAAACCGGCGCTCTCTCCTGGGGCTCTAGAAGAGGTGCCCCAATTTTAAAACAGGTTCCCTCAGGCTAGGAGGGAACTGCGGTCTGGGCGCGGAGGTACCGACAGCCGCCAAGCTGGGGCGCAACAGGAGGGCCGCAGGGGCGCTAGGGACCCTCGCCCCTTTCCGGTCCAGCCGCGAGCGCGACTCTGGCGACCTTTCATACGAAGGGAGACCGGCTTTAAACTTTTCCCCCGCCTAGAGGAAGGATGACGGGAAGAGAGCTGTGGGTGACTTGGGAAAAGTCTAAGCCTCAGGGTTTCGGGAAAGGACGACGCAGAGCAAAGTCACCGTTCGCGTGGGGCTTCCCGGCGCTGACTGCTCTGCAGCCCCTCCGCCTGGGAAGTTGGGAGGTGGGGAATGAGGGGTAGGGGTGCTTTCCTGGCACCAGCGTAGGAGTGGGCAGGAGGCCAGTTTCCTTGGAAGTATCCGGCATCCAGAAAGAGAACCCACGGCCTGGAGCGTTGGAAAGGGTTACACACACTCTGTGGCCGTCTCACCTTGACTCCTGAGCTGTATTAGGCATCATCTGGTAGAACGTAGAATCCCAGACTTTCAAAGAAATGGCCTCATAAAATTCTAATCTGTTTTTGGTAATTTATAAAATATATTTAGAACTTTTTAAAAAGAAATGATTTGCCTTTGTAAATTTTATTTCCTAATGGTAGAAATTCTTATGTGTGGAAAGTGTTCTTATGCATAAAATGATTATAATAGAATTTTTTCAGGTTAAGAACCAGAGCACTGTCACTCTGCAGAAAGTCAGTCTCAGTATTAGGTGAGTAATAAGTAAGGGGAGGGTATTTTATATCCTCCTGCCCACTAAACCAAAGGAAATGTGTATCTGTTTTTATGCTGTGCTTACAAAGGCTGTATTTATTTCGTTCATTACTTACTGCAACTCACAATGTAATGCACTCCCAATGTGCATATGTGTCTACATGTACACTTTGTGAATTATTAAAGCACCTGTGATTCATAATCTCAAGGACTTCTTTTACAAACTCCTCTTGGAAATAAACCTGAAATCCCGGGAAAAAAAAAGAAGTCTTTTAAAATAAACGTTTGAAGAATGTGATTTCATGCACTTTAAAACATCTTACGGTAGGTATTCTTAAATGGCAAGTAATGTTAAATTGAAAGTTTCTCGTGTGCCAGATTATACATTTTAATTTATGCACAAGCTTAAAGGTATTCAGTTTTTAACATTCTACTACATTGTGCAATGTAAAAAAGTCTGAGTCTTGAGAAACTGTGTCAGCTAATAAGTTTATTCCGCTGGTCAGTCTCTGACACCTGAAATGTACTGTCAAAAATGTCTTCTTTGGCTCTGTGTAGGTTGGTGCCAGAAATCAGATATCCTCCTTTCCTTTGGATGTTTAATGGCTGGAAAGGGAGAGCTGGTAACAGTCTGTCTCTTGGTGTGGATGCCAGTTCCATGGGTGAGACTCATTCTGAGAAAATCCATGGAGCTGTACTTTGTGCAGTGCTCTGTTTTTTATATTTAAATATTTTCAAATCTTTCTATGTACTTTACCCTTAAATTTTTGTCTGCTTCCCTATATAGAAACAGATGACAGCAAAGGTAACTAAAATCCATAGTTTTATCCAATAGCTTCATGTATTTTTTCAGGCCACTAAACCTTTTCCTAAGCTGCTAATTAAAAGTTGTTGCACAGAAATTTTCTTTTATGTTGTTATTGGCCATGTTTATAGCTGTGAGATTCTTTTCCATCAACCCAAATCCATGAAACTTTGTCCCAACTTTCAAGATTATGCCAAATAGCACTTTTGGGTATTTGAGCTTTGGGTTTTATAACTCAAGACTGATTCTTTGCATCCCCCCCAAACAATTGGTTACAGTAAGTCCTAAGTTATACCTGATCAGGCTGAGTTGTATGTTACTAAATTCTTACAGGATGATTCAGAGTCACTGACTTCATGTCGGCTTAAAAAAATTAAGTGAGGATTTTGGAAAACAGTCAGGCAATTCCTCAAAAGTTAAAGAATTATCATTTGACCCAATAATTCCATTCCTCAGTATATACCCAAGAGAAGTAAAACATATGTCCACATAAAAGCTTATACACAAATAGCATTATTCACAATAGCCCAAAAGGTAGAAGCAACCCAAGGTGGGTGAATAGATAAATGAAATGCAGTATTATGGATGAATAGATAAATGAAATGCAGGAGAGCCATACAATGGGATATTTTCAACAATATAAAGGGGTGAAGTACTGGTTCATGCTACAACATGAACGCATCTTGAAAACATCATGCTAAGGGAAAGAAGATAGTCTCATAAGATCATATATTATGTGATTCCATTCATATGAAATCTAGACAGCAGACAAATCCATAGAGACAGAAAGTAGATTAATGATTGCTTAGGAATTGGAATGGGGGGATAGTTAGAAGATTGAATGGGGGTTTATAGCTAAAAGGTCAGGTGACTTTTTGAAGTGAAAAAATCTTGAAGTCTATTTCGGTGATGATTGCACGACCTTGGGAATATACTAAAAACCAATGAGTCGAACAGTGAATGGGGGAACTGTATCTCAATAAATATTATAGGTGAATCTATCATTATCTCTTAATAAAGTCCTTACTAAGACATATTAAAAATAATTAAAATAAAGACAAACGTGAAAAATGTGACCAGGCATTTCATTAATGTGGGCGAAAATGCAAGGAAACAGTGGTTGTAGTATATTGTTGGGTGGAACCCAGCCGCCAGCTTTCCTCAATATCAAAGCCAAATTGCAAGGAGAAATTTACATCAACTCCTCCCTTCCGCATACTTCATTTTCCACTTCCCACACTCAAAGCCTTTTCTGCCCAGAAATTCAAATTCTTTCACTCAGGTTACACTGGACACCTTTATACAAACTCCTCAGTGCTTCCCACCATTCCTCAGAAGCCCCAGCCAGTCAGCTAATTAGAGTGCTAGGAGAAACATGTTCCCTGGCAACCTGCCTCCCGTACTTACATTTTACGAGGGGAAAAGCTTCTCTGAAGAAGGCAGAGTGGAATCCAGAAGTCCTCCTTTCATTTGGTGTCTCTGGAGCAGCTTTGCTAAGTTTGATTCATGGACTACAGAACCACTTAAAAGGTAGGTTGAAATGCAGGTTCATGGGCTACCTTTACACTCACAGAACCTGACAATCTGGAAAGAACTGGCAAATTGCATATTAAATTTTTTAAAATATGAATTGATAACCATGGTAGTAGTCAGACTCAAGAATCTTTACATGGGCATTTTTATATGGGAGGGGACTAGAAGTAGCTTAATAGTTGGAAGGGATTTGGCTTGAATACAAACTTAGATGTAAATATGTTGGAGGGAGAGTTTTTGCTGGGCCCCAGCCAGGCATTGCTGCCCAGATGATTTTTATGCATAGGAAGGACTGAAACCACTGGGTTCTACTGGAAAGGGGACCAAATTAGGAGCCAGACATCCCAGGTTCTAGTCCCTCCTCCACTCAGTGATCTTGAGCAGCTCCAAACTTCTCTAGCCTCTATTGCTTCCAAGGCCTGCGATTTTGAGATTCAGCCATTCTAATCACCATGATTTCTCAGGTGATCAGCATGAGAGCAGAGAGCAAGAAAAGCAGGTGAACTAAGGTGCGAAATAGTTAAACTTTCAGACCTAGAATAAAATGACAAAATGAAAAATGCTTCATTCTAAACTTTAAGGCCTCATGTTTTTCCCTGGTGAAAAACGTTTTTCCCTGAGGTACAATTTTGAACAAGGATTGTGTCCAGGAAATTGCGTGGCAACTTGCATTATAAAATTCATTTTGCAAAGAAAGCTGTGGAATTTTTTTTCTAATGAAGAGAGAGAGAGAACAAAAAAATGGAAAAAAAGAAAGCAACTTGAGCATAGCTGGGCAAACCAGGTACTCTTGTTTTTCTGAAATAATGGTACAGGTTGGTTGTTAAGGATTTCTAATGCTACTGGCCTCAAGACAGACTTTTCTATTAAACAGAAGGGCTGCAGCCATAACTTTTCTCTTTGAAATTAAATCCTGAAGAGCTTCTTATAATGCAAATCTCAAAAAATACAATTCAAGTCAATTGCTCTAAAAATTATTTATGGCTTGTAATTTTCTAGGAGAAATAAGCTACACAAATATATGTAATAAACTGTTTTATAAGCACATGTTTATGAGAGAGAATGTGAATATTCGCATGTGTGTGTGTGTTGTGAAACCTTGTAATCTCAGAGCTTCCTGGTTCAAGTTTCTGTAGACATTAAAGCTGTAATTCACCTTTGAGCACTTTTGAAGAAATCTCTTGAACAAATCTTTTACTTATACCAAATGTTAAGCCTAGAAGATGGTTAGGAATAACCTGGAGGATAACAAGAGAGGCTGTCCTTGCCTGGTGTGAGCAGAGTTCTCACCCTCCACTAAGGGGCTCTTGGTCTGAAGTGCTTGTCAGATCACTAAGGGAGCTTAAAAATATATACAACTTCTTCATCTATTCCACTCATCCCACACCTCCCATCCCCTCTGGCAACCACCTCTGAATAGGTGAGGAGATTAAGAGGTATACATTCCCAGTTAGAAAATAAATAAGTCACAGGGACATAGTATACAGCACAGGGAATAGAGTCAATAATATTGTGATAACTTTGTATGGTGACAGATGATAACCAGACTGACCGTGGTGATCATTTTATAATGCATAAAAATATTGAATCTCTGCTGTACACTTGAAACTAATATGTTAATTATACCTCAATAAGAAAAAAATAATTTGATATATATGTGTGTATCTATATATATAATTTCTAAGCCCCCAGTTGCGAAGATACTGATTTATAAGGTTTTGGTAAGGTCTATACATACTATATTTAGTAAAAGTTCCCCAGAAGTTGAAGATGCCCTCAAAAACTATGTCTCAGAGACCAATATACCTGTATGTGTGTGTGTGTGTGCATGTGTACGTGTACACATGTTCTTCTTTTTAGCAACTATTTACAGAAGATAAAACCTTGGGCCCTCAAAGACAGTCAAGAGGATGGGGTCCCTCCCTGTCAAATTAGAAGAGAGAGCATGAGGGGGATTTGGGCCAGGCTTAGCACAGCCCATGTGAACTGAGCTGTAGATGTCCCTGTGTATACATTTGGGAAATGTACAGATTCTATGGATTTAAAATCTTAGCCACTGACCTACTAAAGACCACTTAGTCACCCAGGAAGAAAGAGGTGGGGTCTCCCCTGCAGGGAGAGGGCATGACTGCTGCCAGCCCTCCAGGAGAGGTGGAACTGAGAGCAACGTGGAGCTCAAGATGCAGGAAGAAGAGCAACCTTGTTCTCTCTCTGAGCCTCCTTGTAACAGTAGCTACCAGCCTTCATGTTCTGCTATGACCAGGTTTGCGTGCATTATTTCTAATTCATCTCTGTGAGGTAGCTCCTTGGCTGAACTGGGCTGGAAAGGAAGAGAAAGAAGCAAAAGAAAAATCATTCATCTTTGAGCCTCTTTTGCTCATAGTCACTATCTGTCTTTCAACAGTCCAGAGCACAAAAATAAATTGCTCTCCATGAAATGGTGTGGTACTAAATCACTCTCCCACCTCTTCTGATCTGATGGGCTGCTCTTGATAACAGATGTGAGTTCTGTGCATTCAACTGTGTGCTTTCACACCTTGTTCTGATTATATAAATAAGTATCTTGACATATAGGGGTTCCCTGGTGGTTCATCAATGAAGAATCCACCTGCCAATGCAGGAGATGC
Source organism: Redunca redunca (assembly GCA_006410935.1). NCBI lineage: Eukaryota > Metazoa > Chordata > Mammalia > Artiodactyla > Bovidae > Redunca > Redunca redunca. The sequence goes on along the minus strand of SJYQ01001080.1, from coordinate 1,974,657 downwards.
AAGTTAGATCTCTGGGTCGAGAAGATCCCCTGGAGAAGGAAGTGGCAACCCACTCCAGTAATCTTGGCCTGGGAAATCCCATGGACAGAGGAGCCTGGCGGGCTACAGTCCAGGGAGGTTGCAAAAAGTCAGACGTGACTTAGCGACTGAATAACAACAACATTTTGACATATATCAGTCTTTTATCCCAGGCTCATTTTTACTTTTGGGGTTTTAAATGTGCTGTTCTCTCTGCCAAAAATACTGTTCTATGCCTACCTCCTTGATGCCTAACTTACATACACACATTCTCCCAGGATACCTCTACTCATCCCTAGGTTACAGACTGGAGCTTCTTTGCTCCAAAAAGTTGTCTTTGACATCCCCACAAGGCCACCTCCCCCACAGAGACCAGGTAGAGTGAACCTGCTTTGTGCTTCATTTTGCTCTCTACTTCGCACCATATTGTGACTGCCTGATTTCTTGTCTAGATTCCTATCTAGACTCTGCATGTGGGAGGGTGGGGGTGGTGCATTAGAGGTGGAGGGGTGTGTGTGGAGGAGCTGGAAGGCTTTAAGCAAATACTGAGAATGTATTTGCTCCACTCATTACAAAGGTTGGAAGCTGGAACGAGCATAACAAAGGGTTATGAGCGTTCACCAAGTGCCTAAGGCTGGGAACAGATAACGAAGGGTTATACAACAGGCCTTGAGGCATTCGAAGGCTTCCTTCTGACCACCTGTTTCTGGGAGCAAGGACTGTTGTTTCATGATAAGACTCCCTTTAGAGTTGGGCGGTGGGAACTGTATTTTATGCTTGAATGCTTTGATGTTTTATCGAGAAAGGCTACGTGCAAGTCTGCTTTATGCTCTGCTCCCTAAGACAATATATCTGTGAAAGCTGGATAATAAAATTTGTCAGTCCACTAGCGGCTATCTCTGAGTGTCCCCTTCAGAGTGCGGCCCTCCGAGCCTTACAGGTGTAGGGGAAGACACATAATAAAAACAACTTCAGAGACACTGGAATGCTCTACATCTTGATATGAGTGATAGAGTCTCCGATATATACATGCATAAAAATTCATCAAGCTGTGAATTTAAGATTTGTGTGTATCTCTGTATTATAACAAACACCACCACAACAACAAGGTTAGGATACATGAAAAAACTGCGTACTCACTCATTTTAAAACTAAACATTGACTCTTTTTTATTTCTTCTAGGTCCTTATTAAACCTTTCTTGCATCTTCTCAATCCTTGTCTCCAGGCTACTTATCTGTGCTTCCATTTTGATTTCCAGATTTTGGATCATTTTCACTATCAACATTCGGAATTCTTTCTCAGGTAGATTCCCTATCTCTTCCTCTTTTGTTGGGTTTGATGGTCTCTTCTCCTGTTCCTTTACCTGCTGAGTATTCCTCTGTCTCTTCATCTTGGTTATATTGCTGCGTTTGGGGTGGCCTCTCTATATTCTGGGAATTTGTGGAGTTTTCTTTATTATGGAGCTTCCTCACTGTGGGTAGGGTTGTATCAGTGGTTTGTCAAGATTTCCTGGTTAGGGAGGCTTGTGTTGG
>SJYQ01001080.1:1901634-1972173 GCA_006410935.1 Redunca redunca | reverse complement strand
GATGCAGAATGCTTGGGGCTGGTGCATGGGGAGGACCCAGAGAGATGTTATGGGGTGGGAGGTGGGAGGGGATTCATGTTTGGGAACACATGTACACTCGTGGTGAATTCATGTCAATGTTTGGCAAAACCAATACAGTATTGTAAAGTAAACCAAAGTTAAAATAAAAATTAAAAAAAAAACACTAAACATTAAACCTTAATTAAAATTTTAAAAACAACAATCTGATCTCCCAAGAGGGCTTGCCCTAGATCACTCGCTCAATAGAAGAACCAGTCTCCTGATTCCCACCTCAGAGCTGTTGCTATTATGCTACATGGAGGTATTGGGTCAGTGTCACATACATGGGGGAAACAAGTTCTGTTTTAACCTGGGCAGCATGGTGACTCTAGGTTTATATAGCAATCCTCACACCCGGACACGTTATGTGGTATAGGACACCCCTGATGATTCAGAGGCAGTCTGGTTTGATGAAGGAACTCTAGATGGCAAATTAAGCTGACTGTGGCTCAGATCATGAACTCCTTGTTACCAAATTCAGACTGAAATTGAAGAAAGTAGGGAAAACCGCTAGACCATTCAGGTATGACCTCAATCAAATCCCTTATGATTATACAGTGGAAGTGAGAAATAGATTTAAGGGCCTAGATCTGATAGATAGAGTGCCTGACGAACTCTGGACAGAGGTTTGTGACATTGTACAGGAGACAGGGATCAAGACCATCCCCATGGAGAAGAAAAGCAAAAAAGCAAAATGGCTGTCTGGGGAAGCCTTACAAATAGCTGTGAAAAGAAGAGAAGAGAAAAGCCAAGGAGAAAAGGAAAGATATAAGCATCTGAATGCAGAATTCCAAATAATAGCAAGAGATAAGAAAGCCTTCTTCAGCAATCAATGCAAAGAAATAGAGGAAAACAACAGAATGGGAAAGACTAGAGATCTCCTCAAGGACATTAGAGATACCAAGGGAACATTTCATGCAAAGACAGGCTCGATAAAGGACAGAAATGGTATGGACCTAACAGAAGCAGAAGATATTAAGAAGAGATGGCAAGAATACACAGAAGAACTACAAAAAGGATCTTCACGACCCGGATAATCATGATGGTGTGATCACTCATCTAGAGCCAGACATCCTGGAATGTGAAGTCAAGCGGGCCTTAGAAAGCATCACTACAAACAAAGCTAGTGGAGGTGATGGAATTCCAGCAGAGCTATTTCAAATCCTGAAAGATGATGCTGTGAAAGTGCTGCACTCAATATGCCAGCACATTTGGAAAACTCAGCAGTGGCCACAGGACTGGAAAAGGTCCGTTTTCATTCCAATCCCAAAGAAAAGCAATGCCAAGGAATGCTCAAAATACCGCACAATTGCACTCATCTCACATGCTAGTAAAGTAATGCTCAAAATTCTCCAAGCCAGGCTTCAGCAATATGTGAACTATGAACTTCCTGATGGTCAAGCTGGTTTTAGAAAAGGCAGAGGAACCAGAGATCAAATTGCCAACAACCGATGGATCATGGAAAAAGCAAGAGAGTTCCAGAAAAACATCTATTTCTGCTTTATGGACTATGCCAAAGCCTTTGACTGTGTGGATCACAATAAACTGTGGAAAATTCGGAAAGAGATGGGAATACCAGACCACCTGACCTGCCTCTTGAGAAATCTGTATGCAGGCCAGAAAGCAACAGTTAGAACTGGACATGAAAAACAGACTGGTTCCAAACAGGAAAAGGAGTATGTCAAGGCTGTATATTGTCAGCCTGCTTATTTAACTTAAATGCAGAGTACATCATGAGAAATGCTGGGGTGGAGGAAGCACAAGCTGGAATCAAGATTGCCGAGAGAAATATCAATAACCTCAGATATGCAGATGACACCACCCTCATGGCAGAAAGTGAGGAGGAACTAAAAAGTCTCTTGATGAAAGTGAAAGAGGAGAGTGAAAAAGTTGGCTTAAAGCTCAACATTCGGAAAACGAAGATCATGGCATCCTGTCCTATCACTTCATGGGAAATAGATGGGGAAACAGTGTCAGACTTTATTTTGGGGGGCTCCAAAATCACTGCAGATGGTGATTGCAGCCATGAAATTAAAAGACATTTACTCCTTGGAAGAAAAGTTACGAGCAACCTAGATAGTATATTCAAAAGCAGAGACATTACTCTGCCGACTAAAGTCCGTCTAGTCAAGGCTATGGTTTTTCCAGTAGTCATGTATGGATGTGAGAGTTTGACTGTGAAGAAGGCTGAGTGCCGAAGAAGTGATGCTTTGAGAGTCCCTTGGAGTGCAAGGAGATCCAACCCGTCCATTCTGAAGGAGATCAACCCTGGAATTTCTTTGAAGGAATGATGCTAAAACTGAAACTCCAATAATTTGGCCACCTCATGCGAAGAGTTGACTCATTGGAAAAGACTTTGATGCTGGGAGGGATTGGGGGCAGGAGGAGAAGGGGACGACAGAGGATGAGATGGCTGGATGGCATCACTGACTTGATGGTCGTGGGTCTGAGTGAACTCCGGGAGTTGGTGATGGACAGGGAGGCCTGGCATGCTGCGATTCATGGGGTCGCAAAGAGTCGGACATGACTGAGCGACTGAACTGAACTGAACTTACTAAACCAGGGCCTTTGCACTTTTGTTCTATCTGGAATTCTCTTCTCCCACATGTCTTGTCCCCTATTTCATTCACTTTTTAGAGAAATCACTCCTGACTTCCTTATCAAATGTGGCACTTTCCCACCTCCTTCATTCTCTATCCTCATATTCTAGATTTCTTCATGGTACTTATCACCATCTGACATTACATTGTATATTGTTTCCATGGCAATATGACAAATACAAGCTTCATGAGGCCAGGGACTTTGTGTGGAATAAGCCTATATTCTCTCCTAGAGCAGTGCCTGATAAATATGAATCAATAAAGTTTTATTGAATTAACAAATGATCTTTGTTTTTTCTCTCACTTGCTGTGTGATCTTAGACAATTACGTCACCTCAGTGGGCTTTAGTCTTTTCCATTAATGGGGAGTGGCATAGTGGGTGGGTAGGGAGATGTTTAGACTGGATTGTGTGCATGGTTCTTTCCAGTTCTGACAGAAAATTCTAAATGCCAGCATGTAGAATGCTGTCTTCTCCAAGTGCCTTGGTCTCCTTTAAAGAATATTCTGATTATGAATCATCTCAGTGTGAAAGTACAAAGAAAGGTGCGTTTGTACCTGTGTGTGTTCGTGTGTGTGTAAATGAAGCTGAAAGACAAGCCAGGGCCCCACAGCCCTGGTGTCAGGCTACTTGGTACCCACATATCAGGTGTCCCACTCATGGTGGCTATGTTACATGTCAGTGAGCAGAAGGTGTACCCCTCTTGAACTCACAGGTTCTGCAGCTTAGAATGTGACTAAGGATGAGCTTGGCTATGACAGACCTCTGAGGGGACTAATATAACTAACAAGCAAACCATCTTTGCTGGGATTGAGTGGGTGAGTGGAGACCTAAAGTGGGAGTGAGGTGGGGGTGGGGAGTAAAGGGCAGTGGTCCAAGGTTTTCAGTGTTCTTGGAAGTGGTGGATGGATGCAGTCTGGGGAAACCTCTGGGAACCCTGGAGGCCACTGACCATGGGCCTTATAAACAGAGACCCCAAGGGCAGCATGAAGTAGAGGGATGAATGCTGCCCTTAACCAGAGTTAAACCTGAAACAGACCCAGGAAGCAGGGGGCTATGGTACAGTCTTGCAGGATACCGAGAGTCAGAGTGAGAAGACAGACAATGAATACACATATGTCTCATGTTTGTGTAAATCTTTCAAATACACCAACAGCCATGCTGGGTACTAAATTCTCACTCTCTAAGAAGAACTTGAGGTTTGGAGCTATAGACTGACTTCCTTCAAGACAAGGTGCAAAATCAAAGCAAAAACCTAGGCCTTCTGACTTCTATTTCAGTCTCTTTCCCATAAACCACAGCAATATTTTGGGCACAATGTTACTCATGGTTCAGAAAACATGGGAGAGGACCTTCAAAGAAGCCATCTTTGATTCTGACTCGCCTCATTTTCAAGGACTTTGCTTTGCTTAACCATGCATTCCCAGTGAGGGCTGCCATGTTCTTGTCTGATTCTGCCCTCAACTGGAGATTGGGTCCGGGGCAGATATCTGATTTGAAGGGGCCCTCCCGGCACCTTCCCTCAGGACCACAACTGGTTGGTCCATTTCAATAGAAAGACTTCATCCTTGTGATTGCAAGACAGACAAACCCATATGAACTGTCCAAATTAAAAAGTAGGATATTCCTCTAATAGTTCCTAAAAAGATGTTTGATCAAATTCAGTGTCTAGTTCTCTAATGAAAAAAGCCAATTATAAAAAAGTCCCACATACTATATGATTCCATTTGCATAAAATGTCCAGACAAGGGAAATTTATAAAGAAAGTAGACTAGTGATTGTTTAGGGTTGGGAGGGAATGGAGACAAAGCCAAATGGTATAAGGTTTCTCTCTGAAGTGATGAAATGTTCTAAAATTGACAGGGTGATGGTTGCACATATCTGTGAACATACTAAAGACCACTGAATGGCACATCTTAAATGGGTGAATTACACTATATGTTAACAATTATTTCAATCCAGTTGTTTAAAAATCCATTCCTGATTTTTAAATGGTATAGCTTCTTAACATTATATCTATCTCCAGTCATCATTAAGAACATACAAAACAGTTTCATTAAATTTACAGAAAAGTTAAGAATGTCCATATCCTCTACTTTCTAGCTAAGCAATGACAAATGTTTGGAAAAAAAAATAATTATGATTTCAAATATACGACCTATACCTGGACAAAGTAGGATAATCCTATCTGGAACATGAAAGAAAAGAATCGATCACATTCAAATACCTTTCAAGTTAAATCTTAAAAATTATTTAAATAGCATAGGTTCCCATCAGTGTTGAACTGGATGGAAAAAAAAGACATTTTTGTACACAAAAATCAGGTAAGAGCAGATCCAATCAAGTGACCATCTAGGTGGGACTCCTAGACTTTGTGAGCAGGCATAGATTCAAGTATTTGGATAAACTGAATCTAGCTAGTGGTCTAAAGGAAAGTGAAAAGTGTTAGTCGCTCAGTCATGTCCAACTCTTTTCGACACCTGTAGTCCTCCTCCAGGCTCCTCTGTCCATGCAGTTCTCCTGGACAGAATACTGGAGTGGGTTGCCATTCCCTTCTCTGGGGGATCTTCCCAACCCAGGGATCAAACCTGGGCCCCCTGCATTGCAGGTGAATTCTTTAACATCTGAGCCACCAGAGAAGCAGTGGTCTATATGAGCCACATTTCTTTTTTAAGTTTTGAAGTCATAGCAAAAAAAAACAAACAAACATTCAACTGTTCAACAGGGAGGGGACATATGTATACCTATGGCTAATTCATGTTGATGTATAGCAGAAACCAACACAATATTGTAAAGCAACCATCCTTCAGTTCAGTTCAGTCACTCAGTCATGTCCAACTCTGCGACCCCATGAATCACAGCATGCCAGGCCTCCCTGTCCATCACCAACTCCCAGAGTTCACTCAAATTCATGTCCATCAAGTCGGTGATGCCATCCAGCCATCTCATCCTCTGTCGTCCCCTTCTCCTCCTTCCCCCAATCCCTCCCAGCATCAGGGTCTTTTCCAATGAGTCAACTCTTCGTATGAGGTGGCCAAAGTATTGGAGTTTCAGCTTCAGCATCAGTCCTTCCAATGAACACCCAAGACTGATGTCCTTTAGGATGGACTGGTTGGATCTCCTTGCAGTCCAAGGGACTCTCAAGAGTCTTCTCCAACACCACAGTTCAAAAGCATCAATCCTTTGGTGCTCAGCTTTCTTCACAGTCCAACTCTCACATCCATGCATGACTACTGGAAAAACCATAGCCTTGACTAGACAGACCTTTGTTGGCAAAGTAATGTCTCTGCTTTTCAATATGCTATCTAGGTTGGTCATAACTTTCCTTCCAAGGAGTAAGCGTCTTTTAATTTCATGGCTGCAGTCACCATCTGCAGTGATTTTGGAGCCCAAAAAAATAAAGTCTGACACTGTTTCCACTGTTTCCCCATCTATTTCCCATGAAGTGATGGGACCGGATGCCATGATCTTTGTTTTCTGCATGTTGAGCTTTAAGCCAACTTTTTCACTCTCCTCTTTCACTTTCATCAAGAGGCTTTTTAGTTCCTCTTCACTTTTTGCCATAAGGGTGGTGTCATCTGCATATCTGGGGTTATCAATATTGCTTCCAGCAATCTGGATTCCAGCTTGTGCTTCTTCCAGCCCAGCGTTTCTCATGATGTACTCTGCATTTAAGTTAAATAAGCAGGCTGACACTATACAGCCTTGACATACTCCTTTTCCTGTTTGGAACCAGTCTGTTTTTCCCTGTCCAGTTCTAACTGTTGCTTCCTGACCTGTATACAGGTTTCTCAAGAGGCAGGTCAGGTGGTCTGGTATTCCCATCCTCTTTCAGAATTTTCCACAGTTTATTGTGATCCACACAGTCAAAGGCTTTGGCATAGTCAATAAAGGAGAAGTAGATGTTTTTCTGGAACTCTCTTGCTTTTTCCATGATCCACCGGATGTTGGCAATTTGATCTCTGGTTCCTCTGCTTTTTCTAAAACCAGCTTGAACATCTGGAAGTTCACGGTTCACGTATTGCTGAAGCCTGGCTTGGAGAATTTTGAGCATTATTTTACTAGCATGTGAGATGAGTGCAATTGTGCGGTAGTTTGAACATTCTTTTGCATTGCCTTTCTTTGGGGTTGAAATGAAAACGGACTTTTCCAGTCCTGTGGCCACTGCTGAGTTTTCCAAATGTGCTGGCATATTGAGGGCAGCACTTTCACAGCATCATCTTTCAGGATTTGAAATAGCTCAACAGGAATTACATCAATTAAAAGTAAATAAATTTTCAAAGCAAACAAAAGGCAACCTCAACATGACAGTGGTATGAGTGAAAAGAAATGTTCTGGACATCTGTAGCTCCAGGCCTCACACACAGCCTTCATTTCTAGTCGTCAGTAATCACAATTAGCTGAGATGGCAGCACATCTCACCTAATTTAAGACACCATCATTTTAAGTTTCATTGAGAAAGACTAACTTCTGCTAATTAAGGTGCCGCTGATTTTAAGACACATCCTAATTTCAGCGGTGTTAAAATGTAGGGAAAAAAGCACACATCTTGGAATAAGATGAAGTTTCCCTAGTGAATAAGCATCTTTTAACCCTGGGTGATTAAGAATTAAATATTCTGAGCTCTCTGAAAGTCTATGAGTAGTCCTTAGTGAGTGCATACGTGCTCAGTCACTTCCATTGTGTCTGACTCTGTGACTCTATGGACTGTATCCCACCAGGCTCCTCTGTCATGTGATTCTCTAGGCAAGAATACTGGAGTGAGTTGCCATGCCCTCCTCGAGGGGATCTTCCTGACCTAGGGATTGAACCCGTGTCTCTTATGTCTCCTGCACTGGCAGGCAGGTTCTTTTCCACTAGCGCCACCTTTTCCACTAGCCCATTCCTCAGGGAGTACCAGGTTTTTAATTCTGGGAAGATTTAAACTAAGCATTAAAAATTTCCAAACACTTGGTGTTTGGAAAGACTCTACAAAGATTTGATATCCTATACATTTGTAATACTGAAGATACTATAATTCTTCTCTAGGAGATATTCCCAACCTAGGAATCAAATTTGGGTCTCCTGCATTGTAGGCAGATTATTTACCATCTGAGCCACTGGGATAGAGGCTAATACTGAAGAGAATTGGGTGTATTAGAGTAATAGCCTTGTTCAGTTCAGTTCAGTCACTCAGTCATGTCCAATTCTTTGTGACCCCATGAATCGCAGCACGCCAGGCCTCCCTGTCCATCACCAACTCCCAGAGTTCACTCAGACTCACATCCATCGAGTCAGTGATGCCATCCAGCCATCTCATCCTCTGTCGTCCCCTTCTCCTCCTGCCCACAATCCCTCCCAGCATCAGAGTCTTTTCCAATGAGTCAATTCTTCGCATGAGGTGGCCAAAGTACTGGAGTTTCAGCTTTAGCATCATTCCTTCCAAAGAAATCCCAGGGCTGATCTCCTTCAGAATGGACTGGTTGGATCTCCTTGCAGTCCAAGGGACTCTCAAGAGTCTTCTCCAACACCACAGTTCAAAAGCATCAATTCTTCGGCACGCACCCTTCTTTACAGTCCAACTCTCACATCCATACATGACCACTGGAAAAACCATAGCCTTGACTAGACGGACCTTAGTCAGCAGAGTAATGTCTCTGCTTTTCAATATGCTATTCAATATGCTAGGTTGGTCATAACTTTCCTTCCAAGGAGTAAGCATCTTTTAATTTCATGGCTGCAGTAACCATCTGCAGTGATTTTGGAGCTCAAAAAAATAAAGTCTGACACTGTTTCCACTGTTTCCCCATCTATTTCCCATGAATAGCCTTGTAAAGTCAGTTTAAAATATTCAAGGGAATAACTAAGTTAGATTTATGATATTATGTTGAAATCCCAACAAGTTCATATGCAAAATTGGAATCTCAGACTTCCCTTATTTATAAGGCTAATTTACTGCATTTATAAGAGTTATCTTCAGAAAGATTGGTTTGTTTGGTCAAGCAATTATGGTTTAAAAGAAACTCACATATATTAGATTGATAAATGATGTTTGAAATGTTGAAACTGTTTCATTAACTGAGTTTTCAAACAGACCAAACAATATTTGAATCACTTTAAAGTGACTGTTAACAATTGCAAGATTATAGATAGAACTAAAAGTTCTGTAAGAACTAGAAGTATAATACATTGAGAACAACTTGTTTAAATCAAAAGTAAACTTCTGAAGAGTCTTTTCTACAAATAAAACCCATCGTCAATGTTACCAGAAAGCTTGCATTGATAGTCCAGAGGGGCACATGACTCCAAGTAGCCAATCAGAGATCTTACCTAGAATTTTTCAAAGGGTGGGATTGGGGGGAAGAGTCTCTGGTGTGAGCTTGGAGTCCACGGTCTTGCAAACTGCCTGTAGTCTTGTCTTGTGCTTCGTGGAAAACCCAGCCTGCATGGGAGTGTAACTGATGGACAGAGAGAAATGGAAGTAAGACCCAGAGAAAGAGTGAGAGTGAGAAGAAGGGGAAGGGTAGAGAGGAAGGGAGAGAGCCAGAGAGGGTGGGGGTGATGGTGGAATAAACTGGGAGACTGGGATTGACATATATACACCACTATGTACAAAACAGATAACTAATGAGAACATACTGTTTAGCACAGGGAACACTGTTCAGTGATCTGTGGTGATCTACATGGGAAGGAAATCAAAAGAAGAATGTATACATGTATACATATAACATTCACTTTACAACAGAAACTAACACCACATTATAAAACAACTATACGCCAATAAAAAAAATTTAAGAAGAAGAGAGAGAGAATAGTTCTACTCACGTTCAAGTTCTAGCCGTTCTTCAGGGCCAGCTCTACCCAAACTTCCTGCATTTCGGGACTTCAATTCTTCCTTGTTACCTGAGGGACCTGACATCTTTCCAACAAAATCTCCTTTTCTGCCTACTTTGATTCGGATTTCTGCCTCTGGCAACACAACATATTCAGTATTCAATATTCATATTCAATATTTCCAGGTGGTAAAGAATCCACCTGCTAATGCAGGAGACATAAGAGATGAGGGTTTGATCCCTGGGTTGGGAAGATCCCCTGGAGTAGTAAACGGCAACCCACTCCAGTACTCTTGCCTGAAGAATCTCATGGACAGATGAGTCTGGTGAGCTACAGTCCTTGGGGTCACAAAAGAGTCAGACATGACTGAAACAACTTAGCATTTTGCCAGGGACCTTGACAAATTCAGGTAAGAGCTGTACAGCAGGGAAACCCAGCTCACAGCAGAAGAGTTGGACTCTAGTCAATATTACCAAGCTGTCAATAATGAACAGCCTTGGGAATTCTGCAATAATAAAACTTGTATTTAAGCTGCTTATCATGTGTGGAATATTAAACTTCCATAGTACATGAAAATTACCTCATAAGCCTAAGTGTATGAGCTAAAGCAATAAAATCCCTAGAAGGAAACATAGGAGTAAATCTTCCTGACCTTGAGTTAGGCAATGATTTCTTAAGTGCCAAACACTAAGTGCCCAAACGTTTGGTTACGTTCTGCTCCAAATTCCACTACAACCACTAACAAAGTGCACACATAGAATTAACTGTGTCAAAACAGTTGTTTTCCTTACAGCCTCATCTTCTTGAATTTTACTTTTCTATGGCAAAGAATCAATAGAAAGTGTCTATTTTCTGAAAACAAGTTGAAGAGCAATCACCCTGCTTTTCCAAAGAACCATACCATGTTTGGTTTTCCCATTCCAAAAATAACAGAAAATTTTGGAGATGGTCACATGGCAAGGAACCAAGCATTGGAATGTAAAACCTTCCTGTCTCTTGTGGCAGGCTCTTGAGTCCTTAAGTAGTTACATTCCAACATCACAAGGAAGCTGAAGAGGGCAAATGCAGTGAGGAGAGTGTCAGAGGCAGCCCTGGCATTCCTCTCCAGGGAGACACCAAGTTTGGTCATGCCCTGGAGAGGTTAGGGTGCCTTGCAAAAGATGTTGCCACTGCTCTGGTCTATGAGGCTACATGGAGGGAAACAGCGACTTTTCAAGTTCTAATCAACTGCACACAGTCCCCTCAAACACCCACCTACCTGTTTACTCCTCACCCTCCTCCTCACTCCATAGAACCGCATGACATTCCAACTTTGCTGCTTCCTCTGCTGACAAAGACCCACATATTTTATTCCATTCTCTTTCCCACCTATCATTCTCCCCCTGAAACACATAGGTCAAATGTCTCTTTATTTTCCTTAGTTTTTAACAGCATATATCTAAGCTAATTACTCCCTGGGCAATTATTGCCTCTTATCTAATTATCATTTTATCCCTGTGTTCCTACACCTGCCACAGTTTAGACCCAATTATGTCATTATAATCTGTATTTGTTGGTCTCTTCTCCCATTTGTGAATGAGAAATAAATAAAAGCAAGGATCCTTTAAATGGTGATGGAGCAATTGGAAATCCCTGGGGTGGAAAAAAGCAATAAAGAAAAAAAAAAAGCAGTGATCTAAACCTCACACCTTGATCAAAAATTAATCCAAAATGGATCACAGGTTTAAATGTAATATTGGAGTTAGAAATCTTTCAGAAAAAAATAGAAAATCTTTGGGATCTAGATCTAGGTAAAGAATTACTAGTTCTGACATCAAGCATACAATGTACAAAAGGAAAATTTGAAAATTGGACCTTCAGTTCAGTTCGGTCACTTAGTCATGTCCGACTCTTTGTGACCCCATGAATCACAGCACTCCAGGCCTCCCTGTCCATCACCAACTCCCAGAGTTCACTCAAACTCATGTCCATCAAGTCGGTGATGCCATCCAGTCATCTCATCCTCTGTCGTCCCCTTCTCCTCCTACCCCCAATCCCTCCCAGCATCAGAGTCTTTTCCAGTGAGTCAACTCTTCGCATGAGGTGGCCAAAGTATTGGAGTTTCAGCTTCAGCATCAGTCCTTCCAATGAACACCCAGGACTGATCTCCTTTAGGATGGACTGGTTGGATCTCCTTGCAGTCCAAGGGACTCTCAAGAGTCTTCTCCAACACCACACTTCAAAAGCATCAGTTCTTTGGTGCTCAGCTTTCTTCACAGTCCAGTGGACCTTATCAAAATTAAAAATATTTGTAAAAGAGAGAAGATGTGAAGATAAGCTACAAACTGAGAAGAAAATTTGCAATTGTATATCTGACAGAGGACAAGTATCTATAATATATAAGGAATTCTCAAAACTCAACAATTGAAAAGATAAGCAATATAATTAGAAAATGAGAGGAAGACATGAGATGACATTTTCACAGAAGAGGATAGATATACACATGACTAATAAACATGTAAGAAGGACAGACAAAATGACCACAATATAAATTATCAGGGGCTGTTCTGCAGCAGTGGAGAGGAAGGATTGGACAGAAAGTGTGAAGATACTTTAGGAAATTAGAGTCATGTATCAAAGGGGTGACATCAGCAAGATGGCAGACTCGGAGGTCCCAGACTTCATTCCCCAGAAAAAACATGATTTAGCAGATTGGACATATTATATTTACATTGTATATATAAATATGTATGCATATATACATTCACAAGGGACATTTTGATACACAGTATGCACTACACACACGCACAATGGAATATTATTCAGCCTTAAAGAAGGAAATTCTGCTATTTCAGACAACACAAACCTGGAGGACATTAACCATGAATGAAGCTGGAGGCTAAGTGAAATAAGCCAGATACAGAAAGACAAATACTGCATGATTACATTTATATGTGGAACCTAAAGTAGTCAAACTCAGAGAGGCCGAGAGTAGAATGTTGGTTTCCAGGGCTGTACAACTCTCTGCTCAACTCCCTCCTGCCCACTGCCAACCCTCCCTCTTAAAGAATAAGGGGTGGGTCCCCATATTCAGGGCTTCCATGGTGGCTCAGATGGTAAAGAGTCTTCCTGCAATGCAGAGACTTGGGTTCAATCCCTAGGTTTGGAAGATCCCCCTGGAGAAGGGAATGGCAACCCACTCCAGTATTCTTGCCTGGAGAATTCCATGGACAGAGGAGCCTGGACGGCTATAGTCTCTGGGGTCGCAAAGAGATGGACACGACTGAGTGACTAACACTTCGACTTTCCCCGTATCCAAGAGCTTCAGGAAGGGGACTGAGAGTGGACCTACAGTGTGGTTTCCACACTCCTTGTGAGGGACTCTATAAGCCCATTGCATTTGCCAGAAGCCAGTTGTGTGTTCTTTGATTAGACCCAGTATCTGTTGTCGGGGAGGCAAAGATCCCCTTTGAGAATTTCCCTTCAACTCTTGGAGGTCCCAAAGATGAGGCAATGCCTCCTGATGAGATGCCTCTGGTCTGGGCTATTTAGGATCTAGGATTGGGGTTCTTTAGATATGTTCTTCCTGTGTTGTTCCTGGCAACAAAAGAGCCTATTGCTTTGAGTGCCTCCCAGTGATGAATGTGTCTAGTCATTTCCCACCCCTGTCATTCAGAGTCCCCATGGGACACACAGGATCAGGCACATAAAAACAGCAAGTGTGCAGGGCTGAACAAAATGCCCTAGCCTGGCCCTATGTTGAGCTTTTATTAACAACTGGTGATCTATAAAACACCAATTAAACCAAAATTGAAAACAAACTATTATTTCTGTCCTAGATTTTGCATGTGAGTATTTTAGTTTAAATTGATGAAGGTGGTAGGAGGAAAGAAAATCTGTATTTATTCACTCCCATAAACATATCTGCTCTAGTCCCAAATCAGAATGCTTTTCTTTTATCACTTCTACTGCCAGGAAGATAATAACGAAATTCAGAGCTTATAGAGGAAGTAGATCTGCCCTTGGCACAAACCTTTTTGTTAAATCAAGAGACACCGAGGCTGAGCTTTTTCAGGACTGTGGACTGTGTCAGTCACTCAGCCGTGTCCGACTCTTTGAGACCCCATGAAGTGTAGTCCGCCAGGCTTCTCTGTCCATGGAATTGTCCAGGCAAGAATACTGGAGAGGACTGCCATTCCCTTTTCCAGAGAAACATCCAAACCCAGGGATCGAACCCTGGTCTCCTGCCTCGCTTTCTCAGGAAGCACCTTTAAATATCTAGTCGACAGAGGATTAGGGCCCAGGACCACTACAGGGACAGGACTTTGGGTTCATGAGGGTTCGCCCCACAGGGTGTGGGTAGACCTGGGCCAGCACAGTGTGCGAGAAAGACAACCACGTCACAAACGGTGAACGGAAGGCTCCCCACATCCAGAGGAAGGGTCCAGGCAAGGAGAGGTGCGAGTTCCATAGACAAGTCCCAGAGTCAGCCAGAAGTGTCTCTCTCTGTTGACCAGCTTTTGCTAAGAGTATTATTATGGGGAATGTTACACTAGTTGCAGTCCCCTTGATAGTCACAAGTTAAGCTTCATTTTCAGCTGCTTCTGGTCATCTGAGAACTACGCACGTGGACTGCACCCTTTTGGCCACTTCCGGAGGTTCCTTAAAGACTTTTACTTCTGTGTCACTTCTTTCTCACACAGAATACATATACAGAAACACAGTCACATATATTTCCATTTTTCTCTACTTTTCTCTACCTAGTATCATTTTTTTACAACTAGACATATCTTTTTAAACGTCTTTTTATGTGGTAATTACATATAATATTTACCATTTTTAAGTGTACAGCTCAGTGGAACTAAGCACATTCACACTGTTGTTCAGCCATCGTCACCACACACCTCCACAGTTTTTGCCATCTTCTCAAACAGTTGAACTCTACTGCTACTGCTGCTGCTAAGTCGCTTCAGTCGTGTCCGACTCTGTGTGACCCCTTAGATCGCAGCCCACCGGGCTCCCCCGTCCCTGGGATTCTCCAGGCAAGAACGCTGGAGTGGGTTGCCATTTCCATCTCCAATGTATGAAAGTGAAGTCGCTTCAACCACTACTGGCTCATGGCTGATCTTGTTCCATCCATCCTTTACCACTGGAGTACTCTAAAACAAACCCACATGCCTATTATTACATTTATAAATACTTCAGAGTCTACTTCTAGAAGTGATCTTTTTTAGGAAATTTTTTTTTTTTTAGGGAGTAAATGTACATTGTGAGTGCTTAACTACTAAATACCAATTTGGGTAAATACTCATTGAGTATTTTCACTGTTTGGAGCTTTAAAATGGCAGCCTTCTAAAGAAATGTTTTATTATAAAAATTTTGAAATACGCTATAAACTGGAAAAAATTGAACAAGGCACCCCCATGTGACCATCACTCACCTTCAATGACTATCAATAGAAAATGGTACTCCTTTTTAAAATGTAGGCATAAGATTGCTCAAATGATAATCTGAAACTTCATTCCTCTGGAGAAAAGAACAGGAATTAGAGTGGAGTTGATAGCAAGAAGAATTCTTTTAATTCTAGAAAGTTTTATTACTCATTGCTTATTTTAAATGACTGGAGCTTTGCTATAAATGCCCATAAATACCAGCTCAAATTCTCAGCTACAGTGTGATTCCTGGTTTATCTGAGCTCACTTGTCTTTCCTCCCTGGCTTAAATCTAGGTGACTTTCAGATTTTTCCAGCCTAGATGGTTATTTACAGAAAGAACAAGTTGACATTTGAATAAAGGCAATGGCTAAGAAGTTATTTCTCCTTTTATCACAAGCACAGAAAATGCACAGTCAAAAATGGAAGCTGCACAAAGGTTTAACTTTTTTAAATTAGGGATTTGTATAATTTTAGAAACAGATGCATTTCCTGATTATTCTTATAAAGACCATATCACTAAACTTTTGTTGCCTAACAAATCGTCCCCCAAATTTAGTGACTTAAAACAATAATCATCAAGATGGAAGGATTTGCTTCATTAGATGTCAAAACTTAGCATATGCCATTGATTCTAAGACACATTATCTTCGAAATTAGGCCTCATGATCTAACAATCTCTGACATTGTGGAATTACTCTTGATCAAGTAGCAGTCACGGCATATTTGTTATTACCTTCACAAGACTGAATGTGGTCATGGCTGTTTACATAGTCATCACCTCAGTTGAGTAGAATGTATCGTTATATGCATGTGGCTCAGATGATGAAGAAGCTGCCTGCAATGTGGGAGACTTAGGTTCTATCCCTGGGTCAGGAAGATCCCCTGGAAAAGGGAATGGCAACCCACTCTAGTACTCTTGCCTGGAGAATTCCATGGACAGAAGAGCCTGGCAGGCTACAGTCCACGGGTCATGAAGAGTCAGACATGACTGAGTGACTAACACACACACACATGCAAATGTTTAGTTAATTAATCTTCAAAAAGACTGTACTTTTTGACCAAAAATCTATGGAAATAAGCTACTGTGTACCAAAAAAAGTGTTGAAGCAGGTCAGTTGCATAGATTATTGATATTAGTGAAACAAATTTTCACTGTTGGAGAAATGATCTTGATTAGATAGATATGTCCTTGCAGATCTGTGTTTTATGAGACCTAAGAAAGGATCCCACATGATGGTGTGATGACTCACCTAGAGCCAGACATCCTGGAATGCAAAGTCAAGGGGGCCCTAGGAAGCATCACTACAAACAAAGCTAGTGGAGGTGATGGAATTCCAGTTGAGCTATTTCAAATCCTGGAAGATGATGCTGTGAAAGTGCTTCGCTCAATATGCCAGCAAATTTGGAAAATTCAGCAGTGGCCACAGGACTGGAAAAGGTCCGTTTTCATTCCAATCCCAAAGAAAGGCAATGCCAAAGAATGTTTAAACTATCGTACTCATCTCACTCATCTCACACGCTAGTAAAGTAACACTCAAAATACTCCAAGCCAGGCTTCAACAATACATGAACCGTGAACTTTCGGATGTTCAAGCTGGATTTAGAAAAGGCAGAGGAATCAGAGATCATATTGCCAGCATCCACTGGATCATCAAGAAAGCAAGAGAATTCCAGAAAAACATCTACTTCTACTTTATTGACTACGCCAAAGCCTTTGACTGTGTGGATCATAACAAACTGCGGAAAATTCTTTAAGAGATGGGAATACCAGATCACCTTACCTGCCTCATAAGAAATCTGTATGCAGGTCAAGAAGCAACAGTTAGAACTGCACATGGAACAACAGACTGGTTTCAAATCGGGAAAGGAGCGTATCAAGGCTGTATATTGTCACTCTGCTTATTTAATTTATATGCCGAGTACAGCATATGAAATGCTGGGCTGGATGAAGCAAAAGCTGGAATCAAGATTGCCGGGAGAAATATCAATAATCTCAGATATGCAGATGACACCATCCTTATGGCAGAAAGTGAAGAAGAACTAAAGAACCCCTTGATGAAAGTGAAAGAGGAGAGTGAAAAAGTTGGCTTAAAACTCAGCATTCAGAAAACTAAGATCATGGCATCTGGTTCCATCACTTCATGGCAAATAGATGGGGAAACAATGGAAACAGTGTCAGACTTTATTTTTCTGAGCTCCAAAATCACTGCAGATGGTGACTGAAGCCATTAAATTAAAAGATGCTTGATTCTTGGAAGAAAAGCTATGACCAACCTAGATAGCATATTAAAAATTAGAGACATTACTTTGCCAACAAAGGTCTGTCTAGTCAAAACTATGGTTTTTTCCAGTATTCATGTATGGATGTGAGAGTTGGACTGTGAAGGAAGCTGAGCACCAAAGAATTGATGCTTTTGAAGTGTGGTGTTGGAGAAGACTCTTGAGAGTCCCTTGGACTACAAGGAGATCAAACCAGTCAGTCCTAAAGGAAATCAGTCCTGAATATTCATTGGAAGGACTGATGCTGAAACTCCAATACTTTGGCCACTTGATGCAAGGAACTGACTCCTTGGAAAAGACCCTGATGGCAGGAGAAGGGGATGACAGAGGATGAGATGGTTGGATGGCATCACCGACTTGATGGACATGGGTTTGAGTAAGCTCTGGGAGCTGGTGATGGACAGGGAAGCCTGGCATGCTGCAGTCCATGGGGTCACAAACAGTCGGACACAACTGAGTGACTGAACTGAACTGAAGAAAAGATTAGATGACATTGTGTTTTATTTTGTGACTAAAACTCATTGAAAAGAATTGCCCATTATATACTAAAAAACTTTTTAAATGGGTGTCAGAAACTTGGCCTCCCAAAATCACATAATCAATAGTTGAGCGTTCCTTTAAGAAGTGCTACATCAGACTGCCCTGATGGTACAGGGGTTCAGAATCCACGTGCTAATACAGGAGACAGTTTCGATTCCTGGTCCATGATGATTCCACATGCCTCAGAGCAATAATCCTGTGCATCACAACTACTATGCCTGGGCTCTTGAGCCCTCGAGCTTCAACTACAGAGCCCATGTGCTGCAGCAATTGAAGCTCACACACTTAGAGCCTGTGTTCCACAACAAGAGAAGGCACCGCAGTGCGAAGCCTCTGCACAGCAACAGAGTAACCTGCTCGCTGCAACTGTAGATAGCTCTCGTGCAGCAACAAAGACCCAGTGCAACCAATAATTAATTAATTAAAAAAAAAGTGCCACATTTTTGGTGCTCTTAACGGCTGACAGACAAACCTAAATACCACTGACTCAATAAGCTATTGGAGAAGGCAATGGCACCCCACTCCAATACTCTTGCCTGGAAAATCCCATGGACGGAGGAGCCTGGTGGGCTGCAGTCCATGGAGTCAAGAAGAGTCGGACATGACTGAACAGCTTCACTTTCACTTTTCACTTTCATTTATCGGAGAAGGAAATGGCAACCCACTCCAGTGTTCTTGCCTGGAGAATCCCAGGGATGGGGGAGCCTGGTGGGCTGCCATCTATGGGGTCGCACAGAGTCAGACACGACTGAAGCGACTTAGCAGCAGTAGCAATAAGCTACAAGTTTGTTTCTCTGAGATATAAAATAATTCCAGGGGCAGCCTGTACAGGATGCACATATAGCACCACAAAGTCACCAGGGATATAGGTTATGCTTGATCTTACTGTTCTGCTATTTTCAGTTTTGGTTTAAAACTCCGAGCCCTTTAACTCTTGATTCATGACATAATACAGCTGCTTCAGATCCAGACATCATGTGCATATTCCAAGAATGAAGGAAAGAATGAAGAGGAAGCAAAGCGCAAGTGCCAGCTGACTTTCTAGAGGAGCATATGCTTGTTAAAGGAAGGGAAGAAAAAATCTGTAAACCCTGGGTCTCCAGGAGAGAAGCGCCCCCCCGCCCCCAGCTATTCAGTCTCATGTATTTTTAGGCCCTGGCTGGCATCAGCAGATAGGCCCTAAGAGTCACAATGTCAGGAACCCAGAAGGGTACTTCATGTGGACTCTTTGCTAAGGGCTACTCCACAAGTGCTAGTAAAAGGAAGGGGCCAAAAGCTTCAGTATCAGTCTCCTCTCCTCCCTCTTCTTCAGGCCACTTCTCCCCAGACCTGCTTGCCTCTTTTGTTTTTCTTCCTTCTTTTGTTTAGCATTTCCCTTTCAGATTCTAGAGCACTGTTTGGGCTACAGAGTCAGTAGAACACAATCTTACCCAATCCAACATCTGGTGGTTCATAATCACCCCGTAAATCCACTTAGGGTATGTGAATATAAGCAACAGATCTGCTCCCTCTCAGCAGGGATCGCATATTTCATGGAATCTCTGCAACTCTCAGACCCCTCCCTGAGGAAATGGGAGTGAATGAAGAATTGTGCCCCAAGTACCTACTAGGTTTGAGGATCCTCTTCACAGAGCACCTCAGAAGTCTGTGATTCTTGTGTGACACTTGGCATGTCAATACATGGACAGCACAAGCCCTCCCATAGGACATTCAGAATGTAACCCTACTGGTCAAACTAGGGATGCAATCTTCCCTCTCAGATCTTTGCCAACACCCAGCCCTCCCCAGGGTCCCTTTGTCCACACAAGTTTGAACACATCTTAGAACGAAGCTGACTTAGTCTCTGCCTCCATAGAGCTTTGTCCTGCAAGTCTGACAGAAGATTCAACTGTTTAAACTTTAAGGTCTCTGTTTTTTTTTGTTTTGTTTTTTTTTTTTAATTTTCATTACTCTAGGAGGTATGCTGTGATTTATGTCAAAGAGTGTCCTGCCTATATTTTCCTTTAAGGGTTCTATAGTATTCAGCCTTATATTGAGGTTTTTAATTCATTTGAGTTTATTTTTGTGTATAGTGTTAGGGAGTGTGTGTTCTAGTTTCATTGGTTTATGTGTAGCTGTTGTCCATCGACAGATAAACGAATAATGAAGATATGGTACATATGTACAATGGAGTATTACTCAGCCATAAAAAAGAATGAAATAATGCTATTTGCAGCAACATGGATGGGCCTAGAGATGGTCATACTGAGTGAAGTCAGTCAGAGAAAGACAAATATCATATGTTATTGCTTATATGTGGAGTCTAAGAAAAGGGTACAAATGAACATATCTAGAAAACAGAAATAGAATCACAGATATAGGAAACAAACTTATGGCTACCAGGGGGTAAGGGGGGAGGGATAAATTGGGAGTTTGGGATTGACATGTATATACTACTATATATAAAACAGATACGGAGAAGGCAATGGCACCCCACTCCAGTACTCTTGCCTGGAAAATCCTATGGACGGAGGAGCCTGGTAGCCTGCAGTCCATAGGGTCACTAAGAGTTGGATACGACTGAGTGACTTCACTTTCACTTTTCACTTTCATGCATTGGAGAAGAAAATAGCAACCCACTCCAGTATTCTTGCCTGGAGAATCCCAGGGACGGGGGAGCCTGGTGGGCTGCCGTCTATGGGGTCACACAGAGTCGGACACAACTGAAGTGACTTAGCAGCATAAAACAGATAACTGAAAAGAATCTGCTGTATAGCACAGGGAACTCTATGCAATACTCTGCAACGGCCTACATGGGAAAAGAATCTAAGAGTGGATGTATGTATATGTATAACTGACTCACTTCGCTGTACACCAGAAACCAGCACAACACTGGAAATCAACTATACTCCAATAAAAATTACCAACTTCCCCCAAACAACAAAAAACCCCACAAAACTTAAGGTCTCTGATGTGGGGCAGTGTGTTTCAACAGACCTGGTAATCACTATTTACCTAAGCTCCTTCCTTTGACCCTCCTTTTTCTTGTACTTCTTCTCAGGGATCTTGAAGGAAAAGTAGATCAAACACCTATCCTTGTTTGTTGCATGATAGCCAGCCATTACTCCTTCCCAACATCATCACCTTTCCCTATTTCAAAGTGTAATTATCCAGTCTTGGAAGCACCTTGGTATAAACTCCCTTAGTGACCTGCATGTAAATGTGGCAGGCTGTTTTTCCCCAAAAGGTCACAGCAAAATTTCCAGCCCCACATTGTTTCAGAGTCTTGCCTCTAAGAAGAGGCAGATTCTATTCATTCTTCCCTTGAACCTGAATGAGACTTGTGACTACTTCAGAGAGTAGGATGTGGCAGAAATAATGATTCATGACTTGTGAAGCTAGGTCAGAGAAGAAGATAAAACTTCCTCCTGGCTCCCTCTCTTGGAGGGCTTGCCCTCAGAACTTGGCCGCCATGCTGTGAGGAAGTCCAAACCAAGTCTCACAGAGGAGCCACGTGGGACAGGTGAAGTGGAGACAAACTGAGACTCCAGCCAACAGCCGGCATCAGCTGCCAGACACGGGTATGAATGAACTCTCAGATGATTCCAGCCCCCAGCCTTCACGGCCCCAGATACTGTGGAGCAAAGACAGGCTGTCCCTGCTGCACTCTGTCCAAATTCCTGACCCAGAGACTCCCTGAACATGATCAATGGCTCTTTCCACCACTCACTTTTAGGGTACTTTATTAGATAGCCAGAGTAACTAGGACAGGAAACCAAGCATAAAACACAAAACCTGCTAAGGTCCTTATCTCAGCACCTGCAGACGCCTACTCATCCTGTGTCACAGTAGCAATGCACAGAGACCAGAGGGGTAACCACAGGGATGGTTCTGCTCCCATGGCCAGAGCAGCCATGAGGGAAGCAAAGATGTAGAAAATGGGAAGAGAACTGCAGAAGCATAAGATAATTGGGAATTGACTGTACAGTGTATAGAATGTCACTTACCCAACCCTGACCTTTCCTATGGAGAAGGCAATGGCACCCCACTTCAGTACTCTTGCCTGGAGAATCCCATGGACAGAGGAGCCTGGTGGGCTGCAGTCCATGGGGTCGTGAAGAGTTGGACATGACTGAGCAACTTCATTTTTGCTTTTCACTTTTATGCATTGGAGAAGGAAATGGCAACCCACTCCAGTATTCTTGCCTGGAGAATCCCAGGGATGGGGGAGCCTGCTGGGCTGCCGTCTATGGGACTGCACAGAGTCGGACACAACTGAAGCGACTTAGCAGCAGCAGGAGCAGAACTTTTCTAACCCTGGGGTTGTGTCTGCTAGAACTCTGTTTTTGGCATTGGCATTGTCTAGTTGCCCCTACCCCACTTTTTCTTTCTTTTTTTTTTTTAAGAAAAAAGAAAAGGTATGTGGGCAGTGGGGGTTTGGATCATTTCATTCCCCTGGGCCTTATTACCTCCAGCTTTTTTACTTCCCTAAAAGGTCTTTCCCATTTGTACACATCTACTCCTTATTGCTTGGTTTGCTAAGGACCAAGAAATTGAGAATTTAATGAGCTGAATACCCAATAAGTGGGGGCACCATCAGCAACCCCTCAGTAATCCCCAAATCATCATAATCATCGACATTTTTTTGGTGGTGTTTTCTGTTGATTTTTTTGCCACTCTGTGCGGCTTGCAACATCTTAGATCTATTAGGGATTGAATCTGGGCCCTTGAAGTGAAAGTACAGTCCTAACCCCTGGACCACTGGGGAAGTCCCTTATTATCAATATTATTGTCATCATAATCTTTGATATGACAAAGTGATGCTTAATCTTATGAAAAGTAAAACTCCAAACCACTTGAGAATATTCTGCTGTTCTTATTCATTTGTAGCTATCTTACTCTAGGCCCCCCAAGTAGAACCCAAGACAAGGACCTATGTGCAGCTAGTCTATGTGGAAGGTGACCCCAGGGAGTGAGAGTGAATGAGAGGGGAGACAAGACCTGGAAGGCAGAAGAACATTGGGTACATTAAAAGGGTACGTTTTTGAAGTTGCTTCTTTAGATTGTGGAGTGTGATTCCACTGGACTTCCTGAGAGGCACATGGAATTTCTCCACTGTAGGGCTTCCCAGGAGGTGCAGTGGTAAAGAATCCACCTGCCAATGCAGGAGATGCAAGAGATGTGGGTTTGATCCCTGGATCAAGAAGACCGCCTGGAGTAGGAAATGGCAATCAACTCCAGTATTCTTGCCTGGGAAATCCCAAGGACAGAGAAGCCTGGTGGGCTACACTCCATGGGATCACAAAGAGTCAGACATGACTGAGTATCTGAACAGGATAATATTGGCTAGCATTTGCTGGGCACCAACTGTGCCATGTATTTCCAAACATTGTTTAATGATCAGAACAACACCATGAGGGGGGTTTTAATTATCCCCATTTTATAGATGACAAAACTGAGGCTTAAAAGCTTAAACTGTCTGAGGCCACAGAGCTTGGCAGAGGTGGAACCCCACCTCCCAACTTCAAAATCCTTTTCCATTTTAGAACAACTTCTCCTGTGCAAAGAGGGCAGAGAGTTTTGTTAGTCTCTCTCAGAAGCTCTTAGAAAATGCAAAATTATCTTTTTGGCCTCAAATCAAAAGCCTCTGAAGAAAAAGTCCTCAAAAGTACAGTAGGAATTGTCTGGCAAACTTATACTCAGCTGGAAGCCCAGCTGAGAAGGAACATCCTCTGAGACCCTTGATAAGCCTCTCCAGCCCATGTTATGTTTGTGAAGATGCAGCTGACAAGACATCACAGAAACACATTGACTACAAAACCACAGACCAATGACAAACCTGGGATCCAAGCACAAAACTGAGTTTTAGGTCTCAAGGACTCCCTGGCAGGAAGCAAGTGAAGTTCCTGTGGTCCCTTCACTGCCATCATCCTTCATCAGTCAGAGTCCTATTCTTAGTTTGAGGGATCTCAGTTGTCACCGATGAGAACTCTAAACTGGCTGAATAATTACAGTGGCTCAGAATAGCACATCTAAAGTAGTGAGCCAAGCGGGCAGGCACGCTGCTACATTAAGAGAAACTGGGTGGGGAGGAGGGAGATTCTGTGCATGCTGGAAGCCAGGTCACAGGGCCTTCCTTTTCACTCAGGGAAAAGGCCAGAATCACTGGTTTTGCTGTAAAAACAGTGCTTTAGGGGAGAAGAAGTAAATTTAGAGTAGAGAGCTAGTACACAAAGGCTAAAAAAAGCAGCCTTTATTCATTTAATGCCTTTTCTTCATTCTGTTAGATTTAAAAAATGGAAATAGCTTTGTTCTTTTGCAGTTATAAAATGAATGTATTCTCACTGTAAAAAAAAAAAATCAGACACATAATAAAGTATAAAAAAGAAAAGAAAAGTGAGTAAACAACATGATCCTAATGTATAGTACAGGGAGCTCTTCAATATCCTGTGACAAACCACAGTGGAAAAGAATATATACATATATGGGCTTCCCAGGTGGCTCTAGTGGTAAAGAACCCGCCTGCCAATACAGGAGACATGAGATGCAGGCTTGATCCCTGGGTCGGGAAGATCTGCTGGAGGAGGGCATGGCACCCCACTCGAGGATTCTTGCCTGGGAAATCCCATGGACAGAGGAGACTGGCAGGCTACAGTCCATAGAGTTGCAAAGAGTCAGACACAACTGAAGAGACTTGGCATGCACACACGCATGTATGTTTATATACGTATATATAAACATATATGTATAACTGGGTCACTTTGCTGTACAGAATAAATTAACATATCATTGTAAATCAACTATACTTTAAGACATTTTTTTAAAAAAAGAAAAGTAAAAATTGGCACTAATTCCATTATCCAAAGCTCAGAGATACAAACACTATTCACTTTATGGTGTGGAGTTTTGTTGCTGTTGTATGCCAACAACTGGTATTTCCTACCCAGAACTTTCCCCTCTTTCTCAAGGAAAAGTTCGCCCAAATTCTTTTGGCATCTGTCTCTCCCTCTTGTTCTCAGCCTGGTGGTTAGGGATTGCCTCACTGTCGGTTCCATTATCCCTAATGGCTTCAGCTTACCACTGGAGCCCATCACCCTGGCCAAGGAATTTGGTTCAGGAGTGCTCATGTGACCCAAACCAGAGCAACCCCAATGAAGTTCATGTCTTTTTCTGGGACACTGAAACAAAGATGCTCTCTACGTTCTAAGTGAGATGAGGAAATAGAGCCCCAGGGACTGTTGGCAGCTATCTGGGGATCATGAGAGAAGAAGCAACTCTACAGAATGCATGAGAGAGAGAAAGAGAAACCAGGCCCTCCAGAATGTCATTGAGCCCCTGGAATCCACCCTTTTCAGTTACAGGAATCAACTGACTTCATGATTATATCAGCTTTGAGTTGAATTTTCAGTTACTAGTAGCTGGGAAAAAATTCTAATCAATATCAGTTCTTTTGGACTTTGACCTTACCCCAACACTTACGGTTTTATGAAAAAAATAGGGATTGTAATATCTTTTCAGGTCAAGAAACACAGGCATACGTAATAGTGATTTCTAATGTGCTTTTTGCCATGTAAATCTCTACTTAAATGTCATCTCAGTCAGGCTTCCCCTGACCCACCCCTAGTCACTCTTTATCACAACACCCTTTCCATTTTCATCATAGTACTAACGCGACCCAGCATAAAAAAAAAGTTTTTATCTATTTATTCCAAGTCACCAATCATTAAAATGTAAGTTCCATTAAAAAAGATACCTGTACCCCTAGATTTTACAAAGATATTCTCTCAACGTATGTGCTCAATAAATGCTTATTGAATGAATGAGTGAATGTCTGAATGTTTCATGTGTACACCATAGTTTATTTAAAGCAAGCCCCTATTGAATATTTAGGATGTTTCCAAGTTTTTTCTCATAAAAACAATTATCTTCAAACATTAATTATTTTCTTAGTATAAATTCTTGAAGTAGAACTGTTGATCTAAAGCAAACATGTTGAAGGGTCTTAATGAATACTGTTATGTCATCCTGCAAAAAATGTATTCCAGTTCTGCTCCAACAACAAAACATGAGACTCTAAGGCTCTACTTCATACTCCACAGATGAAAAATCTTTGTTGTCTTATTTTTCATGTGCCAGGCTTTGTGCTAAGAAATTACCTGTATTATAGCATATAACCCTCACAATCAACCTCTTGAGATAGATGCAAATTTTACGCTTAGTTTACAGATGAGGAAACTGAGGCTGCAACAAAGATTTTATACAATTAGCCCAGGATTCACTAATGAGTAGTTTTCAGAGAGGAGTCCAAACACAGGTAGTCTGCTCAGGGGCTGATAGCCTCAATTACTGTGCCTTATGAAGTCACTGCCTTCAGAGGAATTCTACTCCCGAAGCTGTGTCAGTAAAGAAAGGAAGATGACATACACTGGTGTTAAGTTCGGGCTAATATTTTTGTAGTGCTTACACTGGGCCAGTCACTTAGGTAGTCTCTTTACTTAATTCTCACCACCACATTTTATAGAAGGAAATACTGCAATCCTTACTTTGTACACGAGGAGCCTGCAGCTCAGGCAATTTACCCCAGGTCTTAGAACCAGTGAGTCACTGTAGCCAGATCAGCTGAGATGCCAGCGTTTCCTCTGAATTCAGGATGGATGGACAGGAGTAGCTCTACCCCAGCCTTTCAGGTTCTCTCTCACAGGACCCTCTTCCTCTCTGAGCTCAGTCATCTCTGCAGCAATCCCACAGAATGTTACCCTCCTTCCAACCAGTTAGTATAACTGCATGAAAACTAAAGAGTTGGCCCTGCTCCCCTCTGTCACATGCATATCTATTGATGGATAAGTATTGATTAATTTATGAAATGTTAATTCATTTAGTCCTGAAGAGGAATCCAGACCGAGGGATTTCCAGCCGCTGGGCCTAAAACCATTATCTAATCCTCTGCAATGTCCTAGACTACATTCTTATTTCTATAGAGAATATTTCAGAATGCATTTCCTCAGACCAAGGCCACAAATGTGACCTCTACAATCATCTGGCTAACAAAGGTGGAAGAAATCCCATTTGGTCCTTATTCAGCAGAGTTCTGGGAGCCAATTTTCTAAGCAACAAAAATATATTTGCCACCCTCTCCCAGTCTCTGTTTTTTACTCCAACACATTTCAGCTGTAGTAGTCATGGGGAGCAGGACTTGAAGAGATTACTCATGAATGCTTTCTAGAGCCAAGTGAAATTTCTGGCCCATCTTATAGAAGAAGTTGAAAACCATACCAGGGAGGAGCAGACTTCCTTCTGCATGTTCAGAATGCTGGCGTCCCTTGCAGTTATATGGATGCTGCACACGCAGCATCCATGAGGGGAGGGGAGGGAGGGTTGCAAACTCCATGTCCTCACCAGTCTTGAAGGTCATATTGGTGAGTGAAGGTGGGGGGTTCCACTTTGGGCTGAAAACATGCAGCTCCCGCCTGCGACTGTCCTATAATGATGTGCACCCAAAACTGCCATTTTATAAAGAAAAGCCCCAAATCTTGACTTGTATATAAAATATACTGATTTTTAAGTTAAACAAATTTTCCATCACCTTGTGCAGGCCAAACAAAACATGTTTGTGAACTAGATTTGTTCCATAGCTTCTAGCAATTTGCAGGCTCAGTTTAAAAGTGCTTTTTAAAAAGTTTTAAGTAGAATATAATACAACATAATCAACAAACTATTTCCAGAGATCCTATAGGAGTGGCCTCTGGAAGGAAACACTGGAAGACTGGACTCAGAAGCAGAAAACTTTGTTTTGAATCCAAAATATGTGTATTTTTTATTAGTGAAGGATTCTAAACAATTTATTCAACTCAGTTATGGATTACTTACAAAACTAGCATCGCCACACCTGCTATTCTTAATATATATAGGCTGTTGCAAAGAACAAATCAGACTGTCAACTGAGGAATTTCTCATGCAAATAAAATAATTTGTAATGTAAACTTCTGAAAGGCAAAGAATAGGTCATAGTACATAGTGTTTGTGTTTATCTGCACACTGATGCACTCAATAAATATTTTTAACTGACTTAGCTTACCAGAATCCCTGCTATGATTCAAATTTAGAGAATTAATTTCTTTCAGAGTCTACAAAATATTTTGTGTGACTCTTAAGCATAATAATTCGCATAGTGACTGATGAGTGCTCAAACTATTGATCAAAGTTCCCAGACATAGTGAAATCACATGCTAATGTGTAGCTCTTTGTCTGGTAGAGATGCAAATAATTTTTGTCTGGTGGAAAAAAGAAAGACACAGGTTATCAATTACTATCCTGCAGGATATTAACTAGTTTTATGTAACTCTGAATTCTTAGCTTAATTGATATTCCTTAATAATTACTTATCCATAACTAGTTCCTCAGATGTTCTTTAAACCAATTCTAATATCTTACTCAATGCTAAAGTTTAACTGGGCACAATGTTAGAAAATCTTATATCACTGACATGTTTTTGGACAGATATATTTCAATTTATTTATTCATTCATTCATTCATTCCATTTTCCAAAAAATGTTTCTGGAATATATGCAGGACACTGAAGAGGATACAATGATGAGTAAAAGACACACACACACACACACTAAACATCCGTTTTAAGGAAGTTGAGGAGTGAGTGAGGAGTAGTTCTATACATTGATAGCTAGAATATCAGAGGATACAGATGAAGGGCTATGGAAACTTACTGAAGGAGTCAGTGTTAAATTTGATTGGGGGCATCAGAGAAGGCCTGACAGAGAATGTGATACATTACTTGAATCTGGAAGGATGACTAGGATTCTGAAAAATGGTGAAAAAAAGAAAGGTATTCCCAGCAGAAGAAACAGATAATTCAAGGAATGTACTGGGGACGTATCCTTCTATGAAACTGGCATACACATGGGCTTTGAAGGAGAAACTTACCCGAAAAAGGCTGTGGGGGTCTATTGTTATAAAGCAAACAACCCTAAACTCGGTGACTGCACACACCACTTATATAATATTTCTCATGTATCTGCTGATCTAAGCTGAGCTCATCTAGAATGTTTCTGCTCCACATTCCTCGCACCCTGCCCGGGAAACAGTAGGTGGTCTGAGGTGTTCCCTGGAATAGAATGGCAGAGGGGCAGGAGAGCAAGCCACATGATCAATCCAAAGCCAACAGTGGGGAGATAGATTCCGACTCTTTAGTGGAAGAAACTGTAAAGTCATATGGCAAAGAGCATGGATACAGAGAGGGGTGAAGAGGAACCAGTGATGCAGTACCCAAGGGAACCTGCAGGATACCTGAATGCCATAATAAAGATTAAACTTTGCTGCTAAGAAACTAGATCTTAATTGTTCTCATCACAAAAAAGAAACAATTATATAACATGAAAGGGGCTAACACCAAGGTGGTCATCCTACTGCAACATGTAAATGTATCAAATCAACAAGTTGCATGCCTTAAACTTACAGTAGTACTACATGTCAGGTATATCTCAATAAAAAATGAAAGAGTTAAACGTTGTCCTAAGCAGTGGAAAGTCATCACTCTTTTGAAGCAGCAAGGAGACATTCTTAGGTCTATGTTAGATGATTCTGCCTGCTAGCTAGGTGGAGAATTAGAGAGTTTATAACCAGCTGAACTAGGGTAGTGGCTGTGGGAAAAGGGACAGAGGGACAAAGTAAAAATAGTTCTTACGTAGAATAAAGTAGGTCATTTTTTGGAAGAAAAATAGGAAAATCAAAGACACCACTCAGATTTCTAAAATGATATGGGGCTGAGAATATTACTAGCTACATTTACTGAACATTTATTTTGTGCCAGCTACTATTTCCAACATATTACGCATATCATTTGATTAAAGTGTCACACAAAACCCACAACACGGTGTTAAGGTTTCTACCCGTTTTATAAATGCAAAACCTGAGCCTTAAAGATAGTTGAGCAACTTGCCTAAGGTTCTATGCTATACTTGACAGAATTGGGGTTTAAACATAAAATTATTTTGAATCAGGAATCTGAACTTGTAAACTCTATGGGCTGCCTCAGCAGCACAGGGATAATGAATGAGGAAACTGGCTCTTGGGGGAACTAACATTTGATTTGGGGAAGGGACTGGATTAGCGGCTTTATATCCTAGCCTATCATACTATTTTTGAGTAGTAACATGCCAATTTACTGGTATAAAACATAATTTTGATTATTTTTAAATGCCTTAAATTCTAATCACTTTGGCTCAAAGGGGCATTCATTTGGAAAGATTCAGAACCCATCTACACACACACACACACACACACACACACACACACACACACACACACACACCCCATCCCCTCTCTCAAACCCTCCTGAAGTATCTTTGCTATAATTCCCTCTTCTTAGGCTTCTAATGGGGTTTTTGTGTATTCACCATTTGTTTCCCACAGATCCTTTGGTCCATCTATACTTATGGTAGTCCCTAACAGGGTTGTTTTAGAAAGGCTGAGAGGTGGAGAGAAAAGAGAGCGTTCAGTGCGGGTTATGGGAAGGAAGAGAAAACAGGTTCAGAAATTTCTAGTCCAGCTCCAGCCCTTTCCTCTTATTTTTTCCAAGACTTCCTTCTTTCCACTCCTTTCTCTTGTCCTCAGAAACAGATCTACTCTCATTAACTCAACACATCTCTCCAAGGATGATTTACATCAGTCAAATGTATTTTTCCCCAATCATTCCTCCTAGAGACAGACTCAAGCTCAGGTCAGAGGAACCTGGACTCTGGTCCTCTCTGAGGTGGAACAATATCTGAGGACAGTGCAGAAGCAATGAAACCACGTCACACTTTTTATTGTACAAAACAAATACCAAACTACTACTATTGCCATTGGAATCACTACTAGCCTGGGGAGTGTGAATTGTGTCAATTTTATACCTGTATATATAGAGGTGACTTAAAAAAGCTAGGATAGCAATGTGAAGAGCTCCTTCTCCATACATACACATATATATTTTAATAGCCATTCAGCCTTTTATTTGAAACCTCATTTATTTCACTAAATGTTATTTTAAAATGTCAACTACCTTATTATTATGGGGATTTCTCAACACTA
The DNA here is from genome assembly GCA_006410935.1 of Redunca redunca. Classification (NCBI taxonomy): domain Eukaryota; kingdom Metazoa; phylum Chordata; class Mammalia; order Artiodactyla; family Bovidae; genus Redunca; species Redunca redunca. The sequence continues at coordinate 1,941,405 of SJYQ01001080.1, read as the reverse complement.
TGATTTGAATTACTTTTATTCATTAATTTATTTTTTAATTGAAGGATAACTGCTTTACAGAATTTTGTTGTTTCAAACCTCAACATGAATCAGCCATAGATATACATATATCCCCTCTTTGCTTTTAATTTTTAAGGCTTTTGTACATATTTTTATTTAAAACAAAATATATAGATATATATGCATGTGAAATATGTACCATATAGAATCTATAAAGAGGTATAAATATAATTTTCCCTCTTTTGGTTCATTCAGCTTTACCACTGGATGAGACGTACAGCTACAGGGGTACCTCAAGGTGAAGGGTACTGTGATGGTTAATTTTGTGTCTACTTGACTGCGTTATGGTGGCCAGATTATTTGGTCAAATGTTACTCTGATGTTTCTGTGAGGGTATTTGGGGGATGAGATTAACATCCTAATCAGTGGATTTAGAGTAAAACAGATTGTCCTTCATAACATGGGTAGGCCTCAAGTCAGGCGTGAACATAGAAAAAAGCTGATCTTCCCTGAGCAAGAAGGAATTCTGCCAGTAAGCCTCCAAGTCTTGCTTGGGTCTCTCGTCCGCTGACCTAGCCCACTGATTTGGGATTTACTAGGCCTCCTTGGGCTTCCCTGGTGGCCCACACAGTAAAATATACACCTGCAATGAGGGAGACCTGGGTTCGATCCCTGGGTTGGGAAGATCCTCTGAAGGAGGGCATGGCAACCCACTCCAGTATTCCTGGAGAATCCCACGGGCAGAGGAGCCTGGCAGGCTACAGCCCACGGGGTCACAAAGAGTCGGACACGATGGAGCGACTAAGCACAGCACAGCACAAGCCTCCACAACAGTGGGAGCAAGTCCTTAAAATATACACATCTTGCTGGTTCTGTTTTTCGGGAGGAGACTAATATAGGGATGTAGGCTTTCCCGCTCCACTCTCCCTAGGGGATAGTTCCCTAGTTCTTCTCATGTTCCCCCATGTTTCTAAGATACCAGACAGAAAATAAATCCCTCACCTTGGAGGCCTCAGTAGATCCATAGCCCAATCACCACCATCATGCATGCCACCAGGGTTCCTCAGGACGCGCGCCACTGCCTGCTCCAGCCTGCCAGCTGCCAGCCTCTGCGTTGCTTTGCCTGAAGGAAGAGGGAGTTGAGGAGAAGGAGGGGGTCAGGACACCCTCTCCCCCATCAATGCAAGTATATTTGACCTGAGCAGCCTTCAGTCAGTCTAAAGCCAGCTGGTTTTAGAACAAACAGCCTGGCTCTCCCACCACCTGGGTGGGAAAACTCTGAGGCATGTGTTTCATGCCATTCAGCAGAATTTCCTGGGTGTGTGTGCTGGGGGGGGAGGGGCGGGATTAAGTTCTGGTCTCCCATTGCAGTTTACCTGCATTTCCCAAACAAACTACTTACACTCAAAACCTGGTCTTGGGTTCTGTGACCCAAATAACAATCTCCCCCACCCTCCACTGCACAACTACTGCTGTTTCATTCATCACACAGTCAAGGTTGACAGAAGCAGTCAAGTGAGGGACAGACAGGTTATGCTGGACTTTTGTAAGATGCTGCTGATGAAGCAAGACTACCATGCAGATTCGGAGTTTCAGAGGGCGGAAGGTGCCCCAGAGACCTGTGAGGATACAAAACATCACGTAAGTCCCCCATGTTAGCCTGCACACTCCTGGGAGATTTGCACTCTGCCGCATGATCTACCTTGTTTCAAATACCCACCCCCAACTCTGAGTAAAACGGATTTTGCAGAAAGATGGCTAACTTATTTTCCTTGGGGATTCATACAGGTCATATTGCTATCTGAGAGGCAATGCCCTGAGTGCTCTAGAATTTTATTTGTGGATTAGATCAGAAGGCAGGACAGTTTCTACATTGCAGTTTTCAGTGCTTTCTCCAGAACTTTTACTGAATGGTCCTTGGAATTATGCTACTGCCCTACAGTGAACACAGTAAGAAATAAGTGAAGTTGAAGTGAAGTTACTCAGTTGTGTCCGACTCTTTGTGACTATAGCCTACCAGGCTCTTCCATCCATGGAATTTTCCAGGCAAGAGTACTAGAGTGGGTTGCCGTTTTCTTCTCCAGAGGATCTTCCTGACCCAGGGATCAAACCCGGGTTTCCTGCATTGCATGTAGAAACTTTACCATCTGAGCCACCTGGGAAGCCCAATAATACTGAAGTGGGTTGACATTTCCTTCTCCAGATCTTCCCAACCTAGGGATCAAACCTGGGTCTTCCACGTTGCAGGCAGATTCTTTACCAACTGAGCCACGAGGGAAGACCACAGAAAGGAACGGACCTCCCAAATCCTAGCAAGAATGTGGTCATGATTGCATGATGCAAAACGAGACCCCACAGAATAAAAAGAAAAGGGGAGGGGACAGATTTCTGGAAAAACTCCCCTCCCTTCTTCCATGTAAAGTGAACACTATCCTCACTCATGTTTATCCTTCCTATTCTGATATTCCTTCCTCTTTCTTCATTTGCCTAGCACCCATTTTTTTCTTATTTAACCTCCATAAATATTGTAGGCAGCCTTAAATCCTCTCCAGGACAAAGCTAAATATGAGTTTAAAAGGGGTAGGGCAAAGGAGAAAAAGAAGATATGCCCATTTGAACGCAGAATTCCAAAGAATAGCAAGGAGAGATAAGAAAGCCTTCCTCGGTGATCAATGCAAAGAAATAGAGGAAAGCAATAGAATGGGAAAGACCAGAGATCTCGTCAAGAAAATGAGAGACACCAAGGGAACATTTCATGCAAAGATGGGCACAATAAAGGACAGAAATGGTACAGACCTAACAGAAGTAGAAGGTATTAAGAAGAGATGGCAAGAATACACAGAAGAACTGTACAAAAAAGATCTTCATGACCCAGATAACCAGGATGGTGGATCACCCACCTAGAGCCAGACATCCTGGAACGCGAAGTCAAGTGGGCTTTAGGAAGCATTACTATGAATAAAGCTAGTGGAGGTGATGGAATTCCAGTAGAGCTATTTCAAATCCTGAAAGATGATGCTGTGAAAGTGCTGCACTCAATATGCCAGTAAATTTGGAAAACTCAGCAGTGGCCACAGGACTGGAAAAGGTGTTTTCATTCCAATCCCAAAGAAAGGCAATGCCAAAGAATGCTCAAACTACTGTACAATTGCACTCATCTGACATGCTGGCAAAGTAATGCTCAAAATTCTCCAAGCCAGGCTTCAAACAGTACATGAATCGTGAACTTCCAGATGTTCAAGCTGGATTTAGAAAAGACAGAGGAACCAGAGATCAAATTGCCAACATCCATTGGATCATTGACAAAGCAACAGTGTTCCAGAAAAACATCTAATTCTGCTTTATTGACTACGCCAAAGCCTTTGACTGTGTAGATCACAATAAACTGTGGAAAATTCTGAAAGAGATGGGAATACCAGACCACCTAACCTGCCTCCTGAGAAATCTGTATGCAGGTCAAGAAGCAACTGTTACAACTGGACATGGAACAACAAACTGATCTCAAATTGTGAAAGGAGTATATCAAGGCTGTATATTATCACCCTGCTTGTTTAACTTATATGCAGAATACATCATGCAAATGTACATCCGGGCTGGATGAAGCACAAGCTGGAATCAAGATTGCCGCGAGAAATATCAATAACCTCAGATATGCAGATGACACCACGCTAATGGCATAAAGTGAAGAACTAAAGAGTCTCTTGATGAAAGTGAAAGAGGAGAGTGAAAAAGTTGGCTTAAAACTCACATTTACAAAACTAAGATCATGGCATCTGGTCCCATCACTTCATGGAAAATAGATGGGGAAACAATGGAAACAGTGAGAGACTTAATTTTCCTGGGCTCCAAAATCACTGCAGATGGTGACTGCAGCCATGAAAATTAAAAGACATTTGCTCCTTGGAAATAAAGCTATGACCAACCTAGACAGTATATTAAAATTACTTTGCAACAAAGGTCTGTCTAGTCAAAGCTATGGTTTTTCCAGTAGTCATGTATGGATGTGAGGGTTGGACTGTGAAGAAAGCTGAGCGCCAAAGAAGTGATGCTTTTGAACTGTGGTGTTGGAGAAGACTCTTGAGAGTCCCTCAGACAGCAAGATCAAACCAGTCAGTCCTAAAGGAAATCAGTCCTGAATATTCATTGGAAGGACTGATGCTGAAGCTGAAAGTCCAATACTTTGGCCACCTGATGCAAAGAAATGACTCCTTGGAAAAGACTTTGATGCTGGGAAAGACTGAAGGCAAGAGGAGAACGGAACGACAGAGTGAGATGGTTGGATGGCATCACGGACTTGATGGACTTTAGTCTGAGCAAGGTCTGAGAGTTGGTGAGGTACAGGGAAATCTGGCACGCTGCAGTGCATGGGGTCGCAGAGAGTCAGACATGACTGAGCAGCTGAACTGAACCGAGGGCAGACACTGATGATTCACTGGGCACTGCTAGAACATTCTAGGGAACAGAGATCCTTCCTTCCTGAGCATACCACCTAACTCATCACAGAAAAGTGCTACAGCCAGGGACAGCACAGCTCCTGCTCAAAAGCTTCCTTTCCTCTTCTCCCGAAGTTTGCAAAAGGACTCATTCCTGTATTTTAAGAGCAGAAGCAAACCAAACCATCATATATTTAACCATTTTTTTTCTATCCACAAAAGGTGGCTTTTATTTATGAAATATGCAGATTTGAGTCAGTGCCTTGAAACCTGCTCAATTCATGGTGTTGCACTAAATGGTTTATAAATTACAGCACCTGAACTGACACAGACACAACCAAGGATACATGTATAATATAACTAAGTTATGAGTAAGCTGAATTTCTAACTCAACTAAAACATGTGCTTATTGTGTCAATTCATATTACAAAAAGCCCATAATGGAACCAAGAGTCTTCTCCTTTCTTAAATTCAAGGTACTTCCAATTCCAATTTACACAAGCCTAAATTCCTAGTTGTTTTTTTTTTAATTTCAAACATATTTTGCCTTTAAACAGTGAATACAATAGTATAAATTGATGCAACTTTTCTAGGATGCAATTCGGCAGTAAACATCAAGAGCCTTAAAAATGTTCCTCTGCTTTCATTCAGTAATTCCATTTCAGAGAACCTATCTGCTGCAAAGGATTAAAATGCTGCTCATTGATATATTAATATAAAAATGGATTATATATAAACAGGTGCATTTCATATTAAAAGAAAAAAAAAGGAAAGAATCCAAATGGCCAACAACAGTAGAACTATCTATTTAGGCAGCAATGGTCACAGCACACACTATGATTCTGCAATTATTATGTCCTCATTTTCATGATCAGTAACTGAAATAAAAGATGCACTTTAACACAGGAAGTAACATAGAAATTCACCACTAAGCACCTTATTGATTGCAATATCCTCCTTTTTATTAAATTATAAAACTGGCTGTCAATATACACATTTTTGGAAATGCATTTTTCTGCTTTTGTGGAGCACATGATTTTAAACAGACAAAATATTTCTATATTAACTTCTCAGTCTTCAAGCTATTTTGCACTGGTAGCCAAACTACCAAGTATAGATATTATAATATACAGTCAGAATTTATGGAAAACATTACAAAGACAAATGCCTTAAAAAGATGATAGTGCAGAGAAAACCATAGCTCTGAAACAGGTATAAAAATTTAGTCAAAATATTTTAGTCCATTATGGCTTTGCATAAAGCTCCAAAGGAAGAAAACAGAAGACACTTCTCATCAAAGGCACTTAAAGAATTGTAATAAAATACTCCTTTGAATTTAGTTTTGAGTCCGACAGTATTTTTTATTTATCTTTTTCACATTCTGTCTCTCACTGAAACAGTCCTGGAAGGCAGCTATTAATAAGGAAAAATAGTTATCATTTCTTAATATACATGTTAAAAATATGCAAACAGAATTAATACAGATTTTGGTCCGTGGAAGCAAGTAACAGTATCAGACTGTAGTATTTCTCTTAATTCTGAGCCCAAAGCCCTCAATTCCCCAGACTCAGTCCCCCTTGGGCTCCCCGGGAGGTGGCCCGCCATCAGCACAGTGAGCTGAAACTGGAAAGAGCCATCCTCCCTGCTCGGTGGGAGTGCTGCTCCGAGGGAACGGCCGCAGAACACACAGGAGTCAAAACTCGGGCATTATAATTCTGTGTCCCGGTATCGGGAAGGCTGGCCGTAATAACCGCGCCTTGAGTGTTCTGACAGTTGCTGCCGGTATTCCTCCTCCTCAGCATCACTGCCATAGCTTCCTCTGGGATCCTGATAAAGTCTGGCAGGGCCTTTCTGTGGCTCGGGGGGCCTGGAACTAACAAAGAGAGAGGGTTACGTGCAGCCCAAAGCTCAGGCCTCCCTGCCGGTCCATGCTGCATGCAGTGGGCAACTGCCCAGGACAGATGACTTACCTGAGTTACACTCTGCTGACAAACCAGGGCATTCCTGGCCCCGCTTCAGGTTCACAGAGTGGTGGAATTGAGGATAGGAATAACAGGTCAAGGCTGATACCCACTCAAATAGCGAGTGGGGAAGACAGACACATACCCTCTGACCTAAGAACCCTCCAGCCTGATGAGGGTGCCTTCCTGAGATCACTGGTTAAAAGTTCACAAGCAGAGAGAGTTCTTCACCAGTTTTGGTCAATTTTACCAAATCCCCTCTGTTGCCAGGGGCCTCCTGGTCAGCTGTGCCACTATTTGATTGGTAAAGAAGAAACTTGCCTCTAGTTTTTTATTGCTGTAAAACTAGACTCCAGTTTCCAGTCAGAATGACTGCAAGAAAATGTGGTTTTGTTTCCTATTCTCGGATGCAAGAAATGATCCAGTTTAAAACCTCAACAGGAAGACTCTGTGATAATCACTACTGCTTATGCAGCACTTTAAACACAAGGCATCCTACCAACACCAGCCAGTTGATGTTCCCTTTCCCTTAGACCACAGCTCACACACAGCCTGACTTTGCTAAGTGACACAAAAGGATTACTGAGCTTGTTGGCCAACAGCTAGCAAATATTAACAATGAAACAACTGGCATCTAAACCCCAGGAATTTTGCTCATGAACTATCCTAACACAATTTAACACATCTGTGGCTCCAACTGGATTTCCCCGGTGGCTCATCAGTAAAGAATCCACCTGCAATGCAGAAGCTGCAGGAGATGTTGGTTTGATCCCTGGGTGGGAAAGATCCCCTGGAGGAGGGCATGGCAACCCACTCCAGTATTCTTGCCTGGAGAATCCCTGAACAGAGGAGCCTGGTAGGCTACAGTCCATAGGGTTGCAAAGAGCTGGACATGACTGAAGCAACTTAGCATGCACACACGTGGCTTCAATGGGTCTAATGGGACTGACTTGGATTGTCAGTGATTACACTGTGTTGGAGAAGGAAATGGCAACCCCCTGCAGTATTCTTGCCTGGAGAACTCCATGGACAGAAAAGACTAGTCGGCTACAGTCCATGGGATTGCAAAGGGTCGGACATGATTGAGCAACTAAAAAACAACAACACTATGTTAGTTTTAGCACACAATCAACACTACTGTAAAACTTTGACTCTATGGTCTTTATAATTAAATTTGACTGAATAAGTAAACAGTTTACCAGGAGGAATAAAAAAACAAACTTTCTTATTACTTTGAAATGTAGGTGAAAAAAAATTCTTAAGCATCAAAGTCCTACACAAGCCCCTTTTTTACACCTATACCCTCAGAGCAGCCCTTACCTTGTGTACTGGGGTGGGCCCGGATCCGGCTTGTGTGTTTTGATTGGAACTGCATAGATATCAGGATGCTTCTGAGCAATTTCAATCTGTGGAGATTACGGGGGTAAAAAAAGAACAAGAGGGAAGGGATGAATGACTAGCCGGTCAGCTTGCTCATTTCCTGCTGCTTCCATTCTCCAATCCCATTTTAGCCAAGAAGAGGAAAGACAGAAGCAAACCTCTAGTTTCCAGAGTTGTATGTGATGCCTAGTGGTAAATGTCAAATAGGAAAAATGTTTAAAACTGATGAAAGTCTGCCACATGCTACAACATGGTTGAGCCTTTAGGACACTACACTAAGTGAAATAAATCAGCCACAAAAAAGACAAATACTGTATGATTCCACTTCTGTGAGGCTCCTGAGCTGTCAAATTCATAGAGACAGAAAACAGAATGGTAGTTAACGGGCTGGAGGAAGGGAAAATGAGGGATAATTAATATACACAGAGTATTAGTTGGGGAGGATGACAAAATTCTAGAGACCGATGATAGAGATGGTTACACAAAATGTGAATATACTAATGCCACCAAACACTTAAAAATGTTAAAGATGGTAAGTTCCATGTATATTTTACCACCAAAAGAAGCACAAAAGAAAAAGAGTGTGGTCATCTCTTGCCTTCTGAGATGGCCCACATTCTGTCCATAGTATGTGCTTCTCCAGGGCCACCCTTGCCTTTTGAGACAGACTGCATTCTGTCTGTGGAATGTATCTCTCTAAATACATCCACTTGGTTACTAATTACTTTGTCTCTCACTGAATTCTTTCTGCAATGAGACATAAAGAACCTGAGTCCCAATAAGCCCTGACACCAGGAACTAAGTTCCCCTCCCAGTTGGAGGATAGAATTATGTGGACCCTCCTGACTTCAATCAACTACAGCCTGGACTCTGTCAACCTCTGTTCCAATTCCATGCTGAAGTCTTCTCTCCTCAAGCCCCCTTATGAACATGCACATAGCCTTAGTCGTAAACCTCCCCCAATTTGCAGTTCAGGGAGACTGCTTTGGGAAAAGATCCCTTGTGTTCTCCTTACTTGCTGCAGGTAATAAATCCTTCTTTTTCCCTACCTTTCCCCTTTGAAAAAGAGAAAGGCTCAGAAGCACTGCCATTGTTGTGACCAATTTAAATGAAGAAAACTCCATAACCACTGGGCCGAAATGCTCCAGAAACTTTACTTAACAAATGTTACAGTGAAAAATAATTTTGAAGAGGCCACAGATTCTCTTGTCACGCTTTCCTATTCCAGAACCCAATATAAAGTTCTGAAGCACAAAGAGTAGAATCCTATTCACTGGCAATGTCAGGTTTTCTTGACTGGAAGAAAAAGGGATGTGCTAACAGCTGGCAATCTGAAAATGACACACTCATGGGAATGTGCCTTTGTATCACGCATGTCAACATACCCTTTCATGTTTGCAGCAGTGGCAAAAGGACTGTAAATCATTACACTGCAACGAAACTTCTTTAAAATTCTTATTGTAAACACACTAAAATGACCCAGTGATTGAAAACAATTACCCTTGCATTCTGTGCTTCTTGGAGCTCTTGCATTCTCTGTAACCTTGCCTTGTGATCCATCTTCTCAAATATTTTTACTTTGCCCAGGACAGACTTGGGAGCATTGTGCTGCTCCTCACTGCCCTCTCCCGTCTCCTCACTCTCTGGGGGAGGGACGGGAGTGGAGGGCTTCAGGATAGGCCGTCCAAAAGTGGGTTTCGCTGCAATAGGAGGAGGACAACCTTTGGTAGATGCCCCTGGAATTTCGTTACCAGCAGCGGCTGAGGGGTTTGACTTGTATTCATAAGATCTGGAGAAGTCAAAAGATTCTTCTCTGTTTTGGGTTTTGGCCTGCAGAGAGCAATGACATAGTTTTAACCTTGAGCTTTCAGTTTATTTTCAAATCTCTATTAGTGATTTAATACGCTCCATTTCCTGATCAGTTTCCAAAGGTGGTCAACAAATTCCACTCCAACAACGAATCAAATACAAGGTACACGGCCAAGATCTGGCATCCAAAGCCCTACCTCACTCCCTACAGAAGAGTATTAAGTGCTTGAGGAAACCAAGAGGGGGCTGGGAGGCCTGCAAGTGCTAGAGGGGGATCAGAACTAACTCCGTCCTAGAGGAGATGTGAATCTTAGGGAGGACCTCAGAACAAGTCAGGCTTCAGGATGGAAGAGTGGCTCCTGAGTTCACACCATGCTGAGGGGACGTGCCTTGGCTCAGAGGCCCACCCAGAAGTGAGGAGTCTGGGGTGGGGAGCGGTAAGGGAGAATACCATGCTGGTGGCCACTCTGTCTTCATACTTTCATCCTAGGCCGCTTGTAAACTTTCACTCATCTATACTATTAGGTCACCAATTACCTCTGAGAGCTCACAATGAATTATTACTTTCTTCTTATCCAAAGCACTGAGTTAGGAAGAGAAACTTTACTGGGTTCTAAGGGAAGGCCTATAGTTATAGCTGTGATGCAGAGAAGGTGAAAAATCATAATACATGTATCCTCACATTGATTCTTTTCTGGACAATGGTTTATTTAAAAAATAAACTGTCCTCATAATGAGAGGCAGTGTAAACAATAGTGGTGATTGTTTTCTTTAGCAAGTCATCAGGAAGGATTTTTTCAGGTGCATCTAAATCAGATTGTGGGCAGAAAAATTTAATTGGACAGAAGAAGAAAAACAGATTCTATGACAAGTGATTCTGGGCATGCAGTATTCATCTAACTTTTATTCTTCCTACATAAACAAACGAATAAAAAACAAAAGGAAACAAACACTAACACTCCTAAAATTGTACCCTCTTCTAAAACTGCCTTTCCATTTTACGTTTTTGCCATGTCTTAATGTTTTGGATTCACCCAAAAGATAGGCTCCAGTGGAGAACCCAGTTGGCCAAAACCATAATCCAGTGCCATCTTACTGTGTATGCTCTGCCCTGGCTAGGCTGGAGCTCCAGGTGAGCGCCACGTGTTTCTTCCTCCTTCCCATGCTGGGCGTCCCAGCCACGTACCTTGGGCGGCTCTGGCTTGAATGCCGGGGGCGGGCTATTGTCCCTAAGTTGATCTCTGCTAGCAGCCCTCCTCATCTGAGCTCGTGGCTCTGGGCTGGGTTTCCTTATGCTCTACAAGACATAAAGGTTCATTCACAACGAGAACATCCCAGCAGGAAGAAGAGAGCACTGGTCTTCTTTGCTGGAGTTCCTCAGACTTGTGGGAATTAAGATGTTAAGGTTCCTAATGTGCGTAAGTTGAGCTACTGACCCAGTGCTTCTTTACTGAAAAGGCAGATACCTGGTATACTCTCCAATTAGCAAGTGTTTAAGGTATATTTTTTCCAAAACTAGCTGCATCTCTCCCTTTGCAGTAAGAAAACAAGAGGTTTTTGTAAAGTTTTGTTGCTAACAGCTGTTAATATTTTATTCTTTTTTTTTCTTTCATTTTTGGCGGTACCATGTGGCATGCCTCATCCTAGTTTCCCACATCTCCTGAAGTGGAAGTGTGGAGTCTTAACTACCTGACCACCAGGGAATTAATTACCTGACCACCAGTTGTTAAAGGTTTAAAGCATTAGCTCAACTGTATCTGCAGACAATCATGAGTTAATTTACTTTTTATGACTTGTCCGACAGTATATACTAATTTTTTTGTCATGGTGAATTGCTCCTCCTTTCAACTTACATATTTGGTCCTTCTATATTGTAAAGAACAAAATTCACTGAAACGACCTAAACTGCTGTAGACAAGTCCACAGAAATCCAAATATATGGAGAATCTTGTCTGCAAAGGTCATTATCCCAGTGTTCTCTGAGGTGCAACCAATAACTGCTCTGGTCCTAACTTAGTGCTAGCAATGTGACTTCTAGAATCACAGAAGCAGTCTATTCACTGGCCAGTGGATGCATAGTATGTGAGATCAGACATATAATTAATCAATAAACTCAATTAAAAAACTGAAATACAGGAGAGAAGGAAACTGATGGGAAACACTCAGGAGTTTTGGCGAGATTAGAAAGGTTAAAGGTAGGGTGGAAAAGAAAAAGCACAGATACCTAAGAGTACAGAAAGAGACCTAATCAAAGGTTACAAGTAAATACAACAATATTGTATTTAAAAATAATGCCCCCCCCCCGGTAATTTGGACAGCTGACCTCACATCATGACATCATGCCCAGGGGCATCTGTGGGGTGAGTGCTGATCACTCAACCTCTCCCAGCACTTGGTTCCTGTCCCACTCCCCTCTGGACCATATCCACAATCACACAGGCATTAGCTTGGAATGAGAGGCTCCCTAGATATCAACCACTCCAACCCTTAGGTATACCTGCCTCAGCACCCTGAATAAGCTGTTGGCCAGAGCAATTCGAGTGAAACACCAGAACCTCCTTTTCCTGCCCAGGCCTGCCTCGCCTCACCTCCTCATGCTGCACCGGCTCCGAGGAGCGGGTGATGGAAGACACCAGCGGCTCCTCAGCTGGCTCATCCAGCTCATTGTCAGTGTAGGCACCTCCTTCACCGTCGGTGTCTTCAAAGTCACTGATGAGGCGGCTGTCGCAACTCAGATAGTCCGCGCCCATGGCGGTTAAGTAGGACATGCGGTCTTCGGGATCGTCATCCATCCCTTCCATCTAGAGGAATTTGTTTCGGAGGGTCAGTGGGATCTGAGATGGCTCCTGGGAGTGAGGACTCAAGAAAATCCCCAAGGGCGCAGCCAAGGGGCTGAAACCTTGACTTGTTCAAGAATAGGAAATTCACCTTTATCTTCCTGAAATCACTTGGCTTTAAGTGACTATGTAAATTTTTGTGTAGAGACTTAAATTAGAAACCCTCTACCCTATCTCTCCTTGCCACCATCCATCAGGCTTCCGCACATTGTGCACTTTTCTTCCAGAATCTGGCTCCCCTCCAGTTTTTTCTGTTGAACTGGTCTCCCAGAGCTAAGTGCATGCTGTCTGGAGCTGTATGCCTCTCCACTCACCCACGAGATTCTCAAATCCCTGAAGGCAGAAGCTCCATCGAGCTCAGCCTGTTCTCACCGCGGAGGCTAGCACAGAGCCGCAGCAGGCATAAGCAGTCAGTACATGCTAGATAGTCTGAACAAGCAGTTCCTAAAGGGCAGGGCTAGGACTCAACCGTTAACTGGTAACACAGGCACTTACGCAACAAAATCGTACCTTGAATGTCTCACAAACGACCTCAGTTCAGCTGGACCACAGAATACCAGCACCAAGGGCTCCTGGTACCACAGGGAATTCTACAATTTCTCTGCTTCCTTCCTGCAGTAGGGCTTTGTGAGAACATCCTCCACAGATGAGGAGTGAGCCAAGGTTAGGAGCCTATACCAGATTCTAGCGCTCTCCCATCACCGACTCAAAACCCTAGCACTCATCCTCTGCCAACCTTCTTTCTAACACAACGATTCCAACTCCATTAGCTTTTCTTCCTTCTATTAATTTTTAACTATGTTCTCCACGCCCTCAACCTAACCCCTCATCTCCACTCTGGGCTTCCCAGGTCCTAGGTAATAAGCTGTGGAGTTCAGCACAAGGTCTTGTAAGCTCTGATTAGTGTGCTTGGAACACAACACTAGTTACTACATTAAAAGCAAAAGGGAAGTGAATGTAGGGCTGCATATATCCCATTCTGCTTGTCTTGTAAAAGTCCCTTTGTGTTATTACTTTTCCAGAGAATTTACAAATTTTTGAACAATTGAAGCATATGTTGAGATTACTCGAATGTGCATGGTTTTACTACATTCACTACCCTCGAGAAAAAAATTAAGAACACAGACTCTCACCGCACAGCAGAGCATCTGTGTCACATACCTTTCCTTCGGAGACCCAGACTGCTTCTCCTTGCTGATGCTGAATCGTGTCTTTCAAGCTGCCAAACCAGCTGTCGTTGGCTGAATTGAGGTTGATTGTAGCTACAGAAATGTAAACCAAAAGGTGTGCCTCAATTTCACATTTATTAGAAAACTCATTGGACATAATTGGACATAACTTACCCTAACTTGTCATATTTCAATTAAAACTTTAGCAAATGGAAGAGAAAGCTGGCACATATTTGAACACTATTCTTTCAATTGAATATAACTAAAACTATTACCATTTATCTGTTGAAGTCTGTATTATAGGTGGATGTCATAAAACTAAAAGTGGATTTATGTCTATTTTTCAGAAAGCTACCTTTAAAAAATATGTTTTTAAGAAATAAATTTGAGTCAGTTGTAGTGAAGTGGATCAACCTAGAGCCTGTTATACAGGGTGAAGTCAGAGAGAGAAGAACAAATATCACATATTAATGCATGTATAGGGAATCTAGAAAAATAGTATTGATGAACCCATTTGCAAGGAAGGAATGGTGATGCAGATGTAAAGAAAATACTTGTCAACACAGCAGGGGAAGGAGAGGGTGGGATGAATTGAGAAAGTAGCATAGACATATATACACTATCATGTGTAAAATAGATAGCTAGGGAGAAGCTGCTCTATAACACAGGGAGCCCAACCTCATACTCTAATGACCTAGAGCGAGTGGGATGGGAAAGGGGGAAGGAGGATCAAGAGGGACAGTGTGTGTATTAAAATCATAACTGATTCATGTTGTATGGCAGAAACCAACTCAACGCTGTAAAGAAATTTTCTTCCAATTAAAAAATAAATTTAAAAAATACATTTTTAAAGAGTGTGCTTTCAGGGGCAACAATAATACATCTACATAAAATATAAAAGTACATATTTTAAAAATCGATATTAGATATGAACAGTAAAAGAAAAATATCTATCAATGTACTGTTTATCTCTAATAAAAAACTAAACGTAAGTCATCTTGATGGGCTTAAACATGTCAGAATATAGATACAGACTAACCTAACTCTACAGGTGTGCGTATTCATGGGACACACATTTTCTATCCTGAACAAAATGCTTCCTACATAATAGCACTTACTAGGACTGACCAAGCACTTTCCTAAATATGTTACATGGATTAGTTCATTTTATGCTTAAACAAACCTTGCAAGGTGGGTGTTGCTATCATCCCCATTCTATAGATAAAAAACTGAGGCACAGCAGTGAAAGTAACTAGTCTAAGGCCTCACACCAAGCAAGTGGAAAAGCATGGATGCAAACTCAGAAGTCTGCTTTTAGACCTTATGGCTTCAGCCACTGCGTGACTCAGCCCATCTGAAATATGAATTTGGAGCACCAGGATAAAATACCAACCAGTAAAATACATGTGATCATTCTTCAGTAATACTTTGGACCTAAAATGATAAAACGCCAGGTAAATCAGTACTTTTTAGAGCTACATCATCATGGCCTATTATTAAGCCCATTATGTGTTACCCAAAAGAAAACTGGATCTTGTTGCTGAAAGTTGTTAGGCAGCCTGCTCCACCTATCCTGCAGTCTGCATACTTCTCTATAAATAACTCCAAAGAACCAGAAAGCAAATTTTGTAAGCAATTTTGCTTCAAGATTTTTTTCCCAGTAACATACAGCATTCTTTCATTTAAAAAGTCCCAACATTGACCTTGGAAAATCCTGAACAAGCTGACAATTTCCTGGGCTATTAATTGTTTATAGTATTAGAATAAACTGATACCTTGGACAACTAAAAGAAAATCAACCTTGTTTCCTTGGACTTTTGTACCCTTACTGTGTGTGTGTTAGTCGCTTAGCCGTGTCTGACTCTTTGTAACCCCATGGACTGCAGCCTGCCAGACTCCTCTGTCCATGGAATTCTCCAGGCAAAAATACTGGAGTGGGTTTATTCTCAACCCAGGGATCAAACTTACGTCTCCAGCATCTTCTACATTGGCAGGCAGGTTCTTTACCACTAGAGCCATCTGGGAAGCCTTATCATAGTATGTTGTAAAGATTACTATCCTCTTGGTAACAGAAGTGACATTGGGCACCCCAGGGACAAAATGAGTAATCTCCACTAAATGTATACAGAATGTTCAGCTACCTTTTTGAGCTTTATGCAGAAGTTGTCTAAGATGAGTACAGTTTGTATTTATCATGAGGAAACCTAAAATTAAAAGGGTCATTTGTGAAATGCAGAAAATATGTTCATGCCCCCTGATAAAATGAAACAAGCCAGAAGCCTCTTACTGAATTCATACTGAGATCTGGTGCATGGAAAAGAAGGGAACACAGAAATTTCTAACTGAGCTGGTAGCATCCAAATCATGCACTCCACCTCTCTTTAAGAGGTGGGAGCACAGCCGTGATGCTGCCCTCCTTTCTCTTAGAATCAAGCTCCTTTGGTTTACTTCTGACTTGTGCTCTTAGGTTTCTCAGATTCTTTGACTACAGGCTATTAGGTTAACTCCTGTCACTTCCAACCTCTGGATTAGACTCACGATTCCCTGGATAGACTAAATACATCTCTCAGACTCCAGAAGGCGAAATACTGGAAGGAGCTTCCTTCAGCCTCCATCACAGCCGGGAGTCCTGGGCTTCTGAGGGCATCCATTGCCAGCCCAGGCACGGGTGCACTCGGCGCTACTTCTCCTTCCACAGCCAAGGAGGCTGGGACGCACAGCAGCAAGAGCACAAGCTGACAAAGGCGACATGTGAGGCTGGAGGGTGGGGAGAAGTGCCCTAACGGAACGAGGTTTCTCTTCAGGTGATAGAGAAGTTCCAAACCTGGTGGCAGTGATGGCTGCGCATCTCTGAATATACTAAAAACTACTGAATTGCGCACTTAAATCGGGTGAATTATAGGGTATATAAATTAAATTTCAAAAATGCTATTCAGGGCTACCATTTAGAGGGACTCTAAATGGACAGGCATGAACCAAGGTGCCCAGCCAGGGAGAGTGGCAACTTCCATTTGCTTCCTGTGGTCCTCAGTGTCCCTACATATCCTTGGGAAATCAAAAATTGCTTATTGCAGTTTGGGTATTTTTAACTGGTACAAGATTCACTCCTCCCCACTAGGCTTTCTCAAACACTGTATCATGGAAATGAAAAATGTTTACAATATATAACAGTTAAAGATTTTGAAAAAGTATAAAATAGTATCACTAATGAATAGCA
Source organism: Redunca redunca (assembly GCA_006410935.1). Lineage (NCBI taxonomy): Eukaryota > Metazoa > Chordata > Mammalia > Artiodactyla > Bovidae > Redunca > Redunca redunca. The sequence goes on along the minus strand of SJYQ01001080.1, from coordinate 1,924,599 downwards.
TTTACTCAGCATTCCCAAAGTCTTAGGACTGCATTATACATTAATTTTAAATTAATATAATTAAAGTAATGATCTGTAAGTTACAAATTTCACATTAATGAAATCTGGGAAATTGAGAAAAGTGCTGGACCATCCTGAGGTACTTTAAAAATCCCACAGTTTCACACAAAGGATGGCTCTGCATGGATCTCTAAGTCCACAATTCCATTTCTGTGGTCTTTAAATCACGAACTGAGTGCTTCAGCAAAACATGTTAACAACTCCAAGAAAATACGTAAACTTCATGTTTTAAAACATAATTTTTGTTACATGTGCATGCAAAATGTATTATTCTACAGTAAGTTTTTTAAAGTGATGGGGGAAGGTTGGGAAGCCTAACATTTTAATTTACATTAACAAGTTAACTTGCTTTTGGGCAAATCTCAGAATAAAGTTTCCCTTGTCATCTTTACATAATTGAGAAGTACCTTGAATGTGCAAGAAGAGTCATTTTGCTTTAATTTTTTTTTTAACGTAAAAGGTATTTGATTATATTGTAAAAATAGTAACGGATATATGTTAAAAAACAAAAGACAAAATAATTTATACCTTTCAAAACTGAGCAAGACATAATATTAAGCATAACAGAACAAAAAAAGTAAATCAACAAAAACTAGCAATGCTAGTTTTTCTCGTAACCAGCTACTATTAATATCATACTAAGCCCTGATTTGTCCTACATCTGAAATACTAACAATTTATCGTGACACTGTCTACAGATCTTCAGTTCTCGTACTCAATCACTTTTATTTATTTATTTATTTTAAACGTTTATTTATCTATGTAATTTTGGCTGTGCTGGGTCTTTGTTGTTGCGCTGTCTGGTTACAATGAGCAGGGGCTGCTCTCTAGTTGTGGTACCTGGGCTTTTCCTTGCCATAGCTCCTCTTGTTGCAGAGCACAGACATGAGTGCTTCAGTAGCTGTGCGCAGGCTTAGTTGCCCCATTGCATGTGGAATCTTCCCAGACCAGGGATCCAACCTGTGTCCTCTGCATTGGCAGGCAGATTCTCAACCACTGGACCACCAGGGAAGTCCGTCAATCACTTTTATACATAGTAACTTCAAGGGGAGTCATTTTAATACTGTCAAATTTAAATACTCATCTATGGAAAATGGGATTTTCTTGTTACTGTGCAACAAGGAAAAAAGGAAGATATTCATTGAGTTGATCCACCTGCAACATAAGCCTTGACTTTGAATTACTGTTCATCACAGTAGCTCTGTTTTTCCCCACTTATTAATTCACTGTGTGTGTGAGGGCAGTGCTTGATGACTCTGTCACTGATGCAAATCTGATTCTTGTTGATTAGTTGTTGTTCTGTTAGTCACTCAGTCGTGTCCAACTCTTTGTGACCCCATGGACTGTAGCCTACCAGGCTCCTCTGTTCATGAGATTTCCCAGGCAAGAATACTGGAGCAGGTTGCCATTTCCTCCTCCAGGGGATCTTCCTGACCCAGGGATCAAACCTGCATCTCTTGCACTTCCTGCATCAGCAGGCAGATTCTTTACCACTAGCACCACCTGGGAAGCCCCTATTAATTCATTTAAAGGCCAAAATGCCATTAATTTAAAATCATTTTTAAAAACCTTGGATTCTGGCCTTGGCATACACCATCAAGTCATAACCTGGCCAGGCTGAGACATAGGGCATATAAAGTGCTCAGTGAGGCCATCCACGGAGTTTCAAGAGTTAAACTAAGCAGTCTGGAAAAGGCCACAAAGGGCCATCCTTTGTAAGTTACTCAGCACCCTGCTCTACCCATCCTGAAGACTGAGTCAGCAAATGAAGCTGACTCAAAGGCAGACCAATGGAGTGACCAGCGTCTAGCCTCCCTCAGCCTGGCTCTTCCTCTACAACTCATTATTTCCCTGCCTGCTATCTCAGATCCTCACATGAATCCCAAATTCAACTCTCTGAGGGAAGCTCCTAGCCATTCAATGAACTTACACAAAGGTAAGGAGGTGGGGGGAAATGAAGTGGGCGTAGATTTAACATCAGTCACAATCACATGGACCTCAAATTCAATGAATTATCTGTTAAATGGAGGAATGGCAACACAAGACCCCATTCAGCATTAGGATAATACATCTGTGCTGTGACGTATATAGAATATTGGACACACAGTCAGAGACACCAGTGTTAGTCTGGGCTCAGCCATACACTAATGTGTGACCATGCAGAAATCACCTGGCCTTTCCTATGACCTAATAAGACAGCACCTGTGAAAGGCTGTCCCACTGTTAGCTATTGCTGTAATAAAAACAGTAATGATAACATTAATTACAGTAGTAGCAGTAAAACAAAGGCAAGATCATATATGAACATGCCAAAAGCACAAGCTTAATCTTGACTCTACATTCACAAAAATCCAGTTTATGAAGCACCACTTCCTTCTTTGCCTTTGGTTAGATGACCTCTCAGTTAGAGCACTTCACCATAGTGGTAAGGAGTGCACTCACTCTTTAATAAGAAAAGGCAGTAACAATAAAACAAGGGTCTAATGCAGACATTCATTCACACTCTCCCCTTCCCTTCCCTTCCCAGTGTCAGATAAGTTAAAAGTGGCATAGGTTGATGATAACTGATGCTGAACTCAGTTTAGTTGCTAAGTTGTGTCCGACTCTGTGACCCCATGGACTGTAGCCCACCAGGCTCCCCTGTCCATGAGATTCTCTAGGCAAGGATCCTGGAGTGGGTTGCCATCTCCTTCTCCAAGGGATCTTCATGACCCAGGAATCAAATGTGGGTCTCCTGCATTGCAGGCAGATTCTTTCCCAACTGAGCTATAAGGGAAGCCTGAATTCACAGAACTATCATCATCCTAAGGATATTAATTATATCCACACAATTGCTACATGTGGCTTCCATAAAACTGCATGACCAAAAACTCCATGCAACCCTTTTAAACTCTTAATTATGCCACATTCACAGAACTAGTCGTTTTTTAGGTAGTGCACACATTTAGCTACTAAAAAGGTCACATTCTTAAATCATTTTACTTTCAGGAATAATAGCAACAGTAGGTCTTCATTTCAGGAATTAAAAAAAAATATCCTATTATGGAAAACTTTAGATATACAAAAGTGGAGAGAAGAGTACACATCATGAATGCATCACCCAGCTTCAACAACTATCAACTCTTGGCCAGTCTGGTCTATAGCCACACTAATTCTCCTCACTGAAGATTATTTAAGCAAATCCCAGACACGATATTAGGTCATCCATAAATACTCTTATTTACCATACATGCCTAAAAATGACAACTTTTTTAAAAAAAACCTAACGTAATCACAGTATCATTTTCACCTTAAAAACAGGAGTAATAAATTCTTAATATCATCTGATATCCAGAATATTCAAGGCTATTTCAGAGACATTTTAAAATAATGGAACCAAGTTCCTATCACCTTGTAAGTCAGCGTATGCATGGATGGTGAGAAGAATGACACAGCCCATGCCAGATGCGGGTACTCGGTGCTATGCCAGGCTTAATCACTAGCCTTGCAGTCCCACCCAAAAATTTGAACCTCATCAAAATGACCAGGTATTGTGTATTATGGATCTTTATGATCATGTTCAGGGCTTCCCTGGTGGCTCAGAGGTTAAAGCATCTGCCTCCAATGCAGGAGACTTGGGTTCGATCCCTGGGTTGGGAAGATCCCCTGGAGAAGGAAATGGCAACCCACTCCAGTATTCTTGCCTGGAGAATCCCATGGACAGAGGAGCCTGGTAGGCTAAAGTCCACGGGGTTGCAAAGAGTCGGACACAACTGAGCAACTTCACCTCACCATGATCATGTTCATACAGTCAAACTTACAAAGTTAAATATACAAACACCATGAGTCTAGTATACTCACTTTATAGGATTAGTTCCTTTTTGAGGTGTCATAAACAGAATTTCAGATAACTATTTTCCATTCAGATTATTTTCCTATTCCTTCCATCCTACCAGTTCCTTATTCCTTACTTTTGAGCAAAGAGTACATTTTACATTTCACTTACCTGTGAAAAGATGTGCACAAGTTTTTTTAAGCTTGTTGGCTTGATCAAATAACTTCCGAGAACTTTTGTTAGATGATGGATTCAACCTCTGTCTCATAGTTTTGACACCTTGCCTAGAGTCTGGGTTGAAAAAGATCACAATCGGGAACCACTGAGTATAGTTCAACAGGTCCACAGCCTTAGGAGTTACATCCAGGAGTGCGTGCTTGTCCTGTTAGAAATGGGGAAAAAGGTTATGTAAATGGGTAAAAGCCAAGTAGCATCAAAGAGTTTGTGTTAATAAGTAAAGGTTGCATCAGATAAATTGTGCCTATGTAAATCACAAAGCTGAAAACATTTCCCATCACATTAGGTCCACTTTAATATTACCAATCTATGAGAACTTCTGAGAAAATCAATTAACAAGTTTTTGGTATAATGCTCAGAACTCCAAGAGAATCAATACATTGGTTCACAGAACATCAACTGACTGCCACGCAATGAAACAGCTTACATTTATATTCAGCTTACTAACATTTAATAATTATTAAAATACAGACTATTCTTAAAAACACTGCAGCAAGCCATGACCCTATTCTTTCCAACAGTGTGGCCCTCAGGTGACTTTTCTTACCTGTTCAATAATTTGTCTCACGGTATTTAACCGCACCACCCCGGTGGATTTCTCAGATCCTGCATCTCTTGGTTCCGTTTCTGCAAAGGAAAAAAAAATAAAGCAGGGAGCAGGAAGGGGCGGGGGGAATGAATAAAATTTTAGAAATCAGTGACAACCAAGTACTGCCCTCCTAGCATCAACTGGGACAAGAAACCTGACATTCATTGTCTCCTAATAAGAGGCAATGGGAAGGACCAAGACCACCTATTTCACCAAAATCTAACCAAGGGAAACAGACCAGGCCAACAGGAGCATCCTATGAGACAAATGGTTTGGACTGTTCAAAATACCATGCCACAAAATAATTTAGAAAAGGAGAATATCAGAAAAGATACAAAGTTCAAAAGTACTGCATTCTGAACTTAAAAAAGAAACAACAATAATTACCTTGAAAGGCATAATTGGGATAACTGATAAAATTTGAAAAAGGGACTATATACTAAATAACATTATTGTATCCGCGTTAAATTTTCTGGTTGTGATAATGGTATTATGGTTGTATAGGAGGAGAATTAGGAGATTTAAGAGGTAGGAAGTGTTATAATGCCTACAACTTAAACTTTCAAATATGTCAGCAGAAACTGTAAAAAGTATATGTGTATATGTGTGTGTCTATGGGGGAAGAATATAGAGAGCAAATGTTACCTGGTGACAAGTGATTCCAGGTGAAGGGTATGTGGGTGTTTATTATTTTTTCTGCAGGTTAGAGATTTTCCTAAATAAAAGTTAAGGGAGGAAAAAGTATCACTGACAGACTTACTAGCAGTTTGGAACAGGTCAGGCAAGTCATTTGCCAACTTCTCCAGGGCTATATCTGCTATGGGGCCGAATAAGACGACAGGTCTCTTGAAACCAGCTGAAATGAGAAAAGAAAAAGCCATGAAATTAGATGTAAAATAAGCTAGAAGGATATATTTTACAAAATGAGGAATATGGTCAATATTTTATAATAACTACAAATGAAGTATAATCTTCAAAAATTGTACACCTGTAATTTTATACATAATATTATACAGCAACTATACTTCAATTAACAAAAAGAAAAGCCATGAAGACACCTACAAGTCTTTAGCTGTTAAGAAACAAAAGTATTTTACAGAGAATTGATAACAAAATAGTAGACTTCCCAGGTGGTGCTTGTGGTAACGAATCTACCTGCCAATGCAGGAGACACAGGAGAGCTGAGTTTGATCCTTGGGTTGGGAAGATCCCCTGGAGAAGGAGATGGCAACCCATTCCAGTGCTCTTGGCCAGAGAATACCATGGACAGAGGAGCCTGGCAGGATACAGTTCATGGGGCCGCAGAGTCAGACATGACTGAACAACTGAGCACACACATGGAAAACACAGCTAAATAAAAGAAACTGTGTGTTCTTCCATCTCCAGTTCAGGCCAGCTCTTTTCTGATGAATAAAAGCTCTCTGTTTTATTTTGGTTCATCCCCCTCACTATAACTAAAGATAAACTTTGCCCTACAGAATATATAAAAACTTCTGAATGGTAGTATTAAAATAAAAAGTAACCAAGGTTGTAGAAATACAAGTTTGCACAGTTCAGTTTTTTGTAAGTCTTATTTTGTGCTGAAATATGATTCCAGCTGTCAGCTCACTTAGCCTAAGTGATATAGATAAATTGGAACATGACCATTAAGGTTTAAAAATGAAGAAAAACAGGCTCTGAGCCCAGTCAGGTCATTTCCTGGCCCACGTGAATCCCTCACCTTCTCGAAGCAAAACCCTCTCGTAGGCCGGGAACTTGGTGCTGACTGTCACGGCGGCGGTCAGGTCCTCCCGACTCTTCCGAAGGTTCTTCTTCACACCTGATCTCTGGCCACGCATCCTCCAGAAGTCTGCCCTGTCCCCGGTGGTGTCTCTCTGGGCATTCTGAACGCTGGCCATTTGTTCCGCTCTGAAAGAAGAAGCCAGGGGAAGTAAAGTTCTGAAGTCAGGAAATGTGCAAATGTGAGTCACCAACTAAATCCAGCCACTCTCACTTATGGACTTGGATCAGAGCAGATGCAGCGTAACAGTGACCAATGCCAGGAGTAAGAAACACAGGTGCTTTCTCATCGGGATGGAGGCAGAGAAAAGCTGGGTGCACATGAAATCTACCAGAAGTAGCTCAGTAATAAACATGCGGACATGGCTTGTTCTGCTTAGGCTGGTGTACAGACATGCCCTGTCTTACTCTACTTTATCATACTCTGCAGACACTCCATTTTTTTTTTTTTTTTTTACAAATTATAAAGATATATGGCAACTCCGCATCCAGCAAGTCTCTTGGTGCTGCTGGTCTATTCCCAGCAGCATCTACTCGCTTTGTGCCTCTGTGTCATGGTTTCTCTCCAAATTTCAACCTCTCCACCAGCAAAAAAACACTATGAATCACTGAAGGTTCAGATGATGGTCAGCATTTTGGGGCAGTAAAGCATTTTTAATTAGGGTCTGTATCTTGCTTTTTTAGACACAGTGCTACTGTACAGTTAATAGACTTAATAGTATAATATAAACATGACTCCTATATGCACCAGGAAACCAACAAATTTGTGTGCCTTGCTTCATTACAATATCTGTTTCACTGTGGCGGTCTGGAATGAAACTCACCCTCTCTCCCAGGTCTCTTCATACGTGAGAAGTGGATGATGGGAGAGGTCGTGATGACAAAGGACGAAGTCATAGGGGGCTCCCTTATGTGGGGGTGTTGTTTATGTGTGGGGGAGTCTTGGGCGTTGTGTGGAATCATGTGGTCTCAGATACCTGCTTTTGTTGGGGATTAAGCCTTTCTCCAGTTCGTTTCCGATCCTCACGGCCAGCCAGTGGCCCAGTTTGCCATCGTAGAGTGTATCTACCACACGGAAGACCTCCCCTCTGGTGAAGGCCAGGCTCTGTGGAGTTTCCTTCTCACATTCAAAGTGGCTTCTTATAAAAAATGAATCCCCTCTGCCACAAGCCAGTATGTCTCTATACACTGAAAGACAAAAGCATCGTTTCATGCGGTGCTCAGCCTGGCCAGGGGTCTTTCCTGGAGCGGTTATTGGGTTCTCTGAGCTCTGATCACGCGCTTTACCTTCCATGCATTTAGTGAAGTCAGCACACAGGCCCCATGGTAACCACAGCTCAAACAGGAAGAAGGACAAGTAACTAAGTTCATGACTTCTGCTGTGATGGTTAATTTTCTGTATCAACTTGACCGGGCCATGCGATGCACAGATATTTGGTCACACATTATTCTGACTGTGCCTGTTGGGGGTGCTTCTGGATGAGCTAACATAAACACACAGACTGAGTAAAGCAGGCTGCCCTCCCTCACGGGGGTGGCTTCAGCTAGTCTGTTGAATGTTTGAACCGAATGGAAAGGTAAACCTTCTCTGAGTAAGAGATAATGAATTCTTTTTGCTTTCAAGGTGTGACATCAGCTTTTTTCCTGCTTGCAGACTCAGATACACTGGCTCTTCCTGGATCTTGAGCCAGTCCACCTTTGGACAACAACTACACAATCAGCTCTCTTGGTTCTCAAGCCTCTGGACTTGGACTGGAAGTAAACCATCAGCTCTCTTGGGGTCTTCACCTCACCAACTCACCCTGCAGATTTGGGGACTTGCCAGGTACCATAAATATATGTGCCAATTCCTCATAATAAGCAGCTCTCTTTCTCTGTGTGCCATTTTGTCTAGAGAACCCTGACTAATACAGGTGCCAATCAACCCTCTAAAGCAGACAAGAAGATTCTATTAACTTCCATTTTACAGATGACAACAAGACCTGGAAAGGTGAATCAACTTGTCAGACTGATAAGGGCTAGTCTGCGACTGACCTGCAGGTGTGGCCTCTGCAGCTGTCATATGGAAAACCTCAACCATAATTTCAGGCAGTAATTAAGGATGGATCTCTGTCCAGAAAAGCAGTTTTATTCCAAAAATCACACAATTAGTAAAGTTCTTTCAGTGGGTACATAGAAAGCATTTCTGTAGGAAGTTGAATGCCACCCAAATTCTTTCCACATACCTATGACCTAGAGATAGGTCAATTTTTTAACACTCAGATTTGCCTATTCTGGTCCCAAGCTACCTCCCTCCCCCCTACTGCCCACTGAACTCAAAACCAAACTTGCTCACCATCAGCTCGGCTCTGAGCTAAAATGGTCACCGTTTCACCTTTGGGGATTTCTAACAGGTAGAGAACAGCATCCTCCCGAACGAGGCCTCTGAAATCCTGTGTGTTCACCTGATAGAGGAGGGGCAAACAGAAAAAAACAAAGCAAGAGAAAATACGAAGTTGTTTCTTAAAAGGTGCTCCCTGAGCTTCTGATCAGCTGTCATCAGGGCCTGCCTACGTGAAGATGCATACATCGGGGCCCACAGGTAAAGAAGCCCTTGGTGCCCTACTGAGGCCCGCCGAGCACCCAGCCTGGACTGTGGGCACCACCACAGCCTTCTGTTCCCCACACTGCCCACCACCCCTCAGGAGTGTGTCATTCCACCAAAGACTCGTCACTGATCGGGTGAGAATTCCTAGGAGTGTGTCAGTCTCCCTCTCTTCGAGTCTCCTGCGCAGGTGGCCAGGGAGGTAATGTACCATTATGAATCCAATAACTAGAATTCAATAGGGAGTGGTGAGGTCTATGGTGAATGAGCATGCTGGCTCAGCTTAAGGCATTTCTACTCTTTAAATTAGTTCAAATAGAAGCCTGCAAATAAGGATTCTGCCCAAATCCACCTTTTTCTTATAGCGTCTATCATCTGAAATTGAAGAGCATTAGTTTTACATGGTAGACCATCAACCTAATGTATAGGCTTTTTTATATTTAAGCTTCTGCCACACAATGGGTTAAAAAGCCCATGTTTATCCACTGCTGATCAAGTAGGGTACTCTGTAAACAGCTTTTGGAAGACAAATTAGAAAGAGTAAAACTTAAAAATGGTACAAAGAAAAAGATTTTGCATCTTTGCTCTGTACCTTGAAAAGCATTTTAAAACAGAAATACACGTAAGTAAAATGCAAAAATGATTTTAAAGTACCTTATGTTTTAAAAAGGTATTATTACAGAAGTGAAGGTATAGAATTTCTCTGAAATATTTTCCTCAATCATTGAAGACTTGTAGAATCTTTTCATCAAAGAGTAATGCCTTACTACTGAAAAAAATAATTAATTGAGCCTAATTTAATTAAGGTTGGCATTTACAATGAAGTGAAAACAGGCATTTCTTCTTCATGGAAGTTTTCAATGTGGGGAGATGAACTGAGCTATCCCTTTTTGAAGTGTAGGTAGACACAGGGACTTGGCGTTGTCACTAACTAGGCTCTCTTTGGGAATGTTTCTCTCAACACATTCTGTGTCATGCTCGTGTTATAACTACTCTGGAGACAGTCTGGCTGCGTCTAAACTACATTACTGTTTTGTAAAATATAACTGTATAAATACAAGAACAGAATGCTGAAAAGAAAAAACAAGTGAAACTATGCATGAGACTAAAACTATATTTGGTACATTAAAAACGGTGATTTACTAAACCAATCATGTTAACTTCCTTTGATACAATATTTAGCATTTAAGACAGCTCATTTCCATCTCTTTGTCTCTGAATATTTGACCTTTGGTATTGAATCCTTTCTCGAGTGCTACCTGCGGATCTATATTTGTGTCTATATATGGCTATGACTATGTCTTTATATGTACTGTACATGCTTTCATTTGTATATTTAAATAAAGTAGGGCCAAAGGGCATGGGGGAAGACCTTGGAAGTCCCTCTGTCCACCTCTACAAACTGAGAATGACTTTCCATCAAGCCAAACACTATAATGGTCGAAATTAAAGCATACATGGTAGCTAAAATCCACACAGTTAATAATCAAACTTACAAGGCTCTTTTTTCTGTCTTTTCTCTTCTCTAATAGTTTCTGAAAATGAAATGACAATCATACCAGGTAACCCAAGCACTAAAGTATGTGTTATTTCAGTTATTTACATGGCACATCATTTGCCACCCAACACACTCATGTTTTCATTCCACATGTCAAGTTGTCACCTTTACAAAAGAAAGAGCTGCACTTTAAAACCTGCAACAGAAGAAAGTGCTTGGTATATGTGTATCGGGCCCTGGTATACTCAATTTGACAATGAAAAGAAGCGCTGAGACAAACTAAAGGAAAAAAAGGACAAGATAGCACTTTGGTTAGGTTGTATAGCCCTCTCTAATAAGTATTCCCTTTCATTATCTATTTAATATTCTACACGGTCCAGCTGTGTCTGTTGTGAGCCTGAAGAGGACTCTGTGTCAGCTACACTAAGACTATGTCACAACCTCTCTGCCTCAGTAGGCGAGCTCAAGCATTTTCACCTCTTTGCAGAATGGAGGGCTCCTTTCATAGTCAACAGAAAATTTATTCATGCCTAAGAATGAAGACCATCTACTGTCTGACCTCCCCATGAGACTACTGCAAAAGAAGTGGATCCCCACAGTTTCTTCCCTGTCGCCAGGGTGATAACAGGAAATAAGATACTTTCTTAAACAGCAAACATTGCGTATAATAATTTTTACCCATGGAAGTGACTCTTTCTGTCTTTAACTTAGAGAGAGGTCTGTGAAGCCTCTAAATGAATTTACTGGTTTTTTCCATGAAAATTCTGAAAGTCTTTCTCCACGCCACCCTACTCCCGCCCCCAGGGTAGGAAAATATTTTATCCTTGAACCTTCAGGAGCAAAAGCTTTCAAATTCCTCCCTGACTTCCTGTGGCCCCACATCATTTAGGACACATGCTTCTTGTTTGGCATCAGCCCAAGAGTAAATTGGTATGAGCTGGCACTCGAATGGGGTTCTTATCGGTAGCACTTGGTAAGCAGTGTTTCCTAAGCTCATGTGGTACCCTGAGGTTCACTCAGGTACACTTTGTCTTCCAGGATCCTGGCTAGAGCCAGAGGATCTAGAATGTCACTGCAAAGCTTCAGAGAACCTCGTGGTCAAGGTCTGCCCTTCATTTGCTCTGGAAATGAAATCTGAACTACCACCATGAGGTCACAGGCCAGGAAGGAAAAGGACCACTTCTTTCTGGGCTCTGCTGCTTGCTGCCTTGGGAATTCTGCTTTTCTCCCCATCTCCTATGAGGTTAGTTGCTCTTCTTACCAGATCCCCTAGAAACTCAAGATAAGAAAAGCAAGTTTACAGAAGCAGAAATTCCAGTGAAGACAATTCCCAAGCACTCTATATTTTTATAGTCACTAGGTACTCAGCATGCTTGAAGTGAACACTCAAGTCAACAGAAAACACATGGCATGTTTTTCATAAAATGTCAAAGCAGGACTTGCTTATCAGTTGTTTTTAAACCAACAGATTATACAAACACATACACAGTGGCTTTAAAAGTATCAATATTTGGTTAACCAGGTGTTCCTGAACAATTTTAGATGTAAGTGACACAGAGTGGCAGCAACTTGTTATTTTTCACTGGGAAAAAGAACAGACTCTGACCCTCCTCCTCTGTGCTAAGAACTCTGTTGAATTCCTTGTATCATCTGTTCTAACTTTCCTAGGATCCCAGCGAGGCAGGTATGCTTATCCACATTGAACAGATACAGAAACCTGAGTCTCAGCGCTGGAGCCAGGGCCACAAACTAATATGAAGCTGGGACAGGATTCAAATCAGACGATCTGATGGCAACATTCTCCTCTGCTCAGTTACAGCACATGGCCTGCAGAGTGATAACCACGCAGGAGAACGGGCCAAAAACCATTAGCAAGATCTTCCCCCTAGGCCTTCAGGGAAAGTCTCAACTGTTCTGTGAATCAAACTAATAAACATCTTTGTGAGGGTTCTGAACGCGATAAGTTCCCACAGGCATAAGGATGAGTTTTGGGTTCCAGGACTGAGGAGACAGGGTGCACTGGAACGAAACGGAGACCTGATGCTCAGCAGCAACAAGCCCGCAGCTGGTCTATTTTCACCAGCGGGACCACTTCTTCATCCTTTATGTAAGACCCTCCAGGAAACCCTACTCTTTCCCAGTAACACCTACAAACAGGACTGGGATCTCATACCTTCAGAATCTGGTCCCCTTCTTGAAGACCTTCTTGCTCCGCGGAGGTACCCTCTTGAATGCCGGCCACAAATATCCCAACGTCATTGCCACCAGCCAGCCGGAGGCCCACACTGTCTCCCTTCTTGAACCTCACCATTTTGGTATTGGGGCTGCAATGGGTTCAGTTTCAGTAAAGAAAGATGGGAGATTTTCTTATTTTTTTTCAGTAAAAGAGAACCAACATTAGCAGTGAGAGATTTAATTTCTTTTATCTATAGAGTGATTTACTTTATAAACTCTCTCTTGCCTTTCTTATATAATCTATAATTTTATCTTCCTTGGGGCTGTGAGATGAATATCAGGAGGCCACTTTACCAGTGAAGAACAGAAACAGAGAGAATGTCTAAGTAAACTCATTTAAGATAAAAAGCAAATAATGGGCAGGGTTGTGGTAAAAATTCAAGGCCATCTAATTCCTACTTCAGGATTCTTCCTAAGAAAATCCAGCTGATCCCACAGGGCTCCGGTCAAATGGAGACAGCCTAAGTCCAGGGGAGCAGGTTCCTAACCCATGGAACACCATGGAACCAGGGGTTCTCCGTCAAGTGCAGAGCCCTGCATCACTTCCCCCCTCCCTCCACACACCAGGCCACCTGTCACTACAGCCCCTAAAGAGGCACCAGAGGTAATCAATTCTTTACCCATCTGGGCATTCTTGATCTGGCAAACTCAACTATGCAGAATAACATCTGGAACACTAGCCAGCTAAGCAGACAAGCAGGCAAAGTTAACACTCACTTACTTCCACATTTTACTCTTCCTACGAATGATTACTCTTTCTTAAAAACACTAGCAATAGAGATGGGTTAAAGGCAGCTGATTATATACAAAATCATCACCATTTAATGGTGTTTAAGAACACCATTTTTCCAGCTTTAAGTTGACAGAGCTGTATGGAGGAAGAAAGAGGAACAGGAAGAGATGCCTACCCATATATTGCTAAATCTTCAGGACTTGGACGAAGAACAGCTCTTGGGGCTGGTTTTGGTGGAGGAACTGTGGATTAAAAAACATCACTAGTTATAAAATTTTTTTAAAAAAATCATTAGCAACCAGGACAAACAGGTTTTCTCTCTAAATATGAAGATCACAAAATCCACAAAAAATTCAAGTCTGTTCCTTATGCTACATATACGTCATCACATCAAATGAAAAATAAATCTTAAAAGTTAAATTTTGAAGCACTAGCTGATGTCAGTAGTTTCTCAAAAACAAGTGAGAAGGAAAATGAAACTTAAAAATGCAAGGTGTATAATCACATTTACAAAATGGTGGCATTTTAAAATAATTTAAAAGTCATGTAATAATGCTGTTTTTTCCATGGATAAATATTTATGCATTTAAATTATAATGATAATTTTATTGTGGTGGGGGGTGGAGGATGGAGCTGAGATCAAAAATGGGACATAGGGGCTTCCCTGGTGGCTCAGTGGTAAAGAATCCATCTGCCAATACAGGAGACACAGGTTCCATCCCTGATCCGGGAAGATCCCACATGCCACGGATCAACTAAGCCCACGTGCCACAAGTACTGAGCCTGTGCTCTAGAGCCTGGGAGCCACAACCACCAAGTCAATGTGCCTTAGAGTCTGTGCTCTGCCGAAAGAGAAGCTGCTTCAATGAGAAGCCACGCACTGCAGCGAGAGACATCCCTCGCAGCAACGAAGCCATGCACCACCACAAGAGAAAAGCCCCAGCACAGCCAAAAATAAATAATAAAATTATTTCTGAAATAAAGAAATGGGACATAAAAGGACTTTAATCAAATTTGACAAAATGCGACTGAGTGACATAATTAAGAGGCATGTATCTGGTCTCTGCGTCACCCCCAGGTCCTGACACAGAGATCCTAAAACCCCTATAATTTCTGGAGTGAAAGGGGTACCAAGACCATCTTTTGCTCTAATGTTTGGTCTTTAACCCTAATTTCTGACACAGAGCTCCTACATCCTTTGGAATTTGCTGGGTGATAGGAGCATCCTTTGTTCTAAAGAGATGACTCCTAGTAGGCTTCTGGACAGCCTCAAGCTGAGGCTAGTAACCAGGAGGAGGAAGTCATGCTCATGACAAAGCCTCCCAAAACTAGGGGATTCAGAACACTGCAGGATGGATGAAATCACTGAGGTGCTGGCAGGGTGACCTGCCCAGTGAGGGCATGAAACCTCTCCACCCTCTCCCCATACCTTGTCCTAGGCATTCTCTTCCATCTGGCTGTATCCTTTATTTTAAGAAAAATGATCGGTAATAGTAAATAAAGTGCTTTCCAGAGTTCTATGAGCTATTCCAGCAAGTTATCAAACTTGAGGAGGGGATCATGGGAACTCTCAGTTTAGAGCTGGTCGGTCAGAAGTAAAAGCAGCAACCCAAGGCTTGTGACTGGCGTCTGTGGTGGGGGCATCTTGTGAGATGGAGCCCTTAACCATCAGGCGCTGCAGGAATTTGGGTAGTCAGTGTCAGAACTGAACTGAATTGCAGGACAACCAGGTTGGTGTCTGGAGAACTGATAGTTGGGCAGAAGACAAAACCCATGCAGTTGATGTCAGAAGTGTTGTGAACAGAAAACAGTTCAGGTTGGGGTGAGGGATGGGAAACAAAAGGACAATGACTAATGAAATGTAACAGAAGGTGACCAACCTGTTGGTACATACAAAAGGCAAATTCTAAGGACCCAGAGAGATGTTATGGGGTGGGAGGTGGGAGGGGATTCATGTTTGGGAACGCATGTACACTCGTGGTGAATTCATGTCAATATTTGGCAAAACCAATACAGTATTGTAAAGTAAACTAAAGTTAAAATAAAAATTAAAAAAAAAAAAAGATGAAGAAAAAAAAATATTAAATGAGTTAGGAGTGCCTCTTCTATACATAAGAATGATTTTAAGTATTTTTTCTCTCTCCTACCAGCCACCCTCTGGAATTACCGAGCACACACACCTGAACACGACTGTGTAAAATGAGCCTCACCTGGGGCTTCCTCTTGGTATCTGGGTTCCTTGCTGGGCTCCATGCTGCCTGCAGCCGCCATATCCCCAGTGGACTTAAAGGGAGTCGGTGTGGCACCCATCCTGGACCATCTGCTCTGTGTGTCCTCTCTCGAACTTAAGCACACAGCATGTTAATGTTTCATCACGTAACAGATTTGCCACAGATTTCCCTGCGCATATACACACACAGGGACATGTGCAAGGGAAAATACATATCTTACTTTGGTCTCTCCTTTAGCTTTTCATTTGAGGAATGGTAATCATAATCGGAATACTGCTGCCGTCTCTCCTCTGGAGAAAACGATCGGTTGGACTCTATTTCTGAAATATCTGGTTTCAAAAATAAGAAAAATCTTTTTAATGAAACATTTAAGACCTGTGCCAGAAATTATTCAATTCTCTGAGCAAGGAAACATGGGAAATGGAAGAGAGGGCAGGCAGTAAATGTGCTATTAAATAGTCTGATAGCCTTCCCTCGGGGGAAAAAAAAAATGATAGCTTGAACGGAAAGACATTAATTAACAAAGAGGAATCCAAATTCAGAACTTTATGTTCCTCATTCATTATTCTTTCCATCAAAGCTGCCACTGAAGAGTCAAAAGCCAATGATGGGGATTTTATAGATGGAAAGATACACAAACTCATTTTTACCATACAACAATGCTTCTCAAACTTTAATGTGTATACATGTCACCTGGGATTTTGTTAAGAGGCAGTTGTTCTGGGTAGGGCCTGAGATTCTGCAATTCTATCAAGCTCCTGTATGACACAATGCTATTAGTGGATTGAGGATGACATCTGGAAAAAACGAGGTAAACTGCAAGCTCCTTGCAAGCTGGGATTATTTCTCAGGCTCTCCTTGTTCTCCTGTACTCCAAGCAGTAACCACTTGATTAAACATTTTATATAATAGAAATTAAACTAAGTTTTAAGGTTTTATGAAGTAATTCTTTTAAAAAGCAGGTCCATTTCTAAACTTGAGCACTTATTATTCTCTAAACTTTTCTGCACAAAGGTAATACTAGATGGTTACGTAGGAAATGCCATGCCTAGGTATTTTTATTGGTAATTTTTACATGGTTAAAATGTTATCCTGTGTCTTGTATATCAACTATATCTCAATTTAGAAAGAAAAAGAAAAAATCATAATAAAGACATGCCTAAGAGCCAAAAAAAAGAATAAAGAGCAGAATATCCAAGACCAATTTGAAGGACATGAAGTTGGACTTGTTTGTGGAAATAAACAAAGACTGACCAACTAAATAAATGATGTTATTCTATGTACTATTCATCTTCAAGTTCAAACTAAAAGAAATGAAGACATCTTCATACAAGAGGTGACACAAATTCCAAACCAATGAATACTATAATATTCAGTCATTCTAACTGATTCCTTATTATAGTGTTTACCAGTTTTAGCTATCTTCCATACTGTCTTCTCTTTGTTAGAAATATTAATAGCCACTTCAAAAATATCATGTAAGAAAGCCCAAGAAGGAGTAATTTACAAATGTATGTGGTTAGTTCTTTTTGTTTGTTTAAATATTTATTTATTTGGCTGCACAGGGTCTTAGACGCAGCACACAGGATCTTTAATTGCTGCATGCTGGATATTAGCTCCCTGATCAGGGATTGAACCCGGACGCCCTGCACTGGGAGGGCAGAGTCTTAACCACTAGACTGCCAGGGAAGTCCTGTGGTTAGTTCTCTGAGCCACTCCAATATACATTTGTTTACTCACAAGTTTTGTATTCAATGGCCTTAATCAGAGTCCACTGGGACTCCTAAATGCACCAGAATTCCATATTGGAATCCTAATTTCAACAGACCCTTTAATAAGAAAATAACAACCTAACTTGGAATTAAGTTTAAAAGAGAGGTTTCTGTTAGAAATTTAACTTCCAGCTGAATGGTTATGATAGAGATGAGAATGCAGAAGCAACAGCCTTCCTCATTCCCAACTAAGTTCACACCCTCCCCTTTCTTTACCTTCTATTTCTGAGTCGCTGTCATTTAATGAGGGGATGTTGATGAGCGTCTGTTTGCTGTCCCTCAGCACCACGAGCTGGAGTTTCCCTCTTGACTTTTCTATCAGTTTTCGAGCATCCGTTAAAGACATGTTCTCAGTTACGGTTCCATTTATCTGTGTATACGAAGAACAGTAATGTTCTAAGTAATACAACTATTGAGAGTGAAATAGAAAAGTTCTTATTTCCCCTGCTAAAAATGTAAAGGTTTTGCTCAGCTATTCAAACAGACATGGGCTTTAAGATGACAAATGAACAAAAATGAATTATCCTTTAAATTAAATATAACCTTGCATGTCTGAAACCCAAACACCGGTGTGAAAGCTATAGTGTGCTCAAGTGACTCTGAATTTACTGAACTTCCAAGTTCAAGACAATGGCTAGGTTTACTACTGGAATGTTTCCTGACTGAAGAGGTTTACAAAAACTATTAAATATTAAGCATTCATATATTACCAAGTCACCCTCTCATCTTTCCTTCATTCAGAAAACAGGAGCTTAAACTTTAAATAAACAGGGGAAGGAGGATGTCTTTGTTTTTTTTTCTTTAAACTGACATTCCTCTATTACAAATCTCCAAGTCTAGTTTTCCTGATAAAAATGAGCTCTCTGTTGTTCTTCCTGGCTTTGTCTTACTATTGAGACTCCCATCTCAACAAAGTTTCACTGTGTTGGGACTTAAATGTGAAAATGCAGACTATGAAGCTGAGCATGAAGCCGGTTGTTCTCCACCCTTATCCGCCCACCTTGAGAATTATGTCTCCTTCATGCAGGTTGCCATCTTTAGTTGCTAGACCGGTTCTGGTCATTTCCTTTATGAAGATCTGACTCCCAAGCCGGAGACCATATTCTAGGAGACAAACACACAAATATACACATATTTCATTAACATGTCCAGAAAACTGAGTCTGGCTTTCAGGACTAATACTTAAAAATATGTATGAAAAGTAAATTTTGCATGTGGGAGAGTGTATAAGACCACTGGCTTGAACTTGTCAAAACTGTCAATGTCATAAAAAACAAAAGAGGCAGAGAGATTGTTCTAGATTAAAGGAGATACCAAAAAACAAACACACTGCATAAAACTTCACTAGGTCCTTAATTCAACGTGTGGGGTATAGAGGGGGTGGTGTGCGGGGGTGGGTGGATTATATTATTTTGGAATAACTTCAAAATGAACTGGGCTATAATATATTAAAAGGCACATTCATACTAATTTCTTAACAGTGATGATGGCATTATGGTTATGTAACAGAATGTTCTTGTCCTTGGGAGATACCCACTGAAATATTTAAGGGTAAAGGTCATTTTGCCTGCAACTTATTTTCAAGTGGGTTCCAAAACACCAATTAGAGACAGAGAGGAGGTAGGGGAAGAAGAGGGGGAGGGAGAAAGGGGAAAAATATAAATGGAACAAATGTGGCAAAATGCTAAAAACTGGTAAAACTAGGTGAAGGCTATTTGAATATTTGCCACAAAATTAGCACTTTTCAAAATAAAATGTTGGGGGAAGAAAAAAAACACAATTCACTATAGGCATGTTCTATTGACAATCCAGTTGCCTATAGGAAGGTACCACCAGTATTATACTCTCCATCTGTAACAAGTTAAATTGTGTAGGGTTTGGCACTGAAAAAACTTCAGTGTGTGAAGAAAAGGGATAAATAAACCAGCAAAGCAACAAATACAGTATTCAACTAAAACTGGCACAGCTCTGGGGATTCATGGGCTTAGTGTTGCTCTCAAAAGAAAAACCACTGTATTTACTAAGTACATATATACTATAAAATATTCTGATTTTACTAAACTTGTAAACAGACATATTTTGAGGATGAATTTTGGTTATTTTAGGAAGCTACCTAAACCTGCTGCTGTGGCTGCTGCTAAGTCGCTTCAGTCGTGTCTGACTCTGTGCGACCCCATAGACGGCAGCCCACCAGGCTCCCCCGTCCCTGGAATTCTCCAGGCAAGAGTGCTGGAGTGGGCTGCTATTACCTAAACCTAGCAGGTTTTAAATTGTTATGGGCTAAAATCTTATCAATTCAAAATAACTTTTTAGTACTTAGACATAGATTTAAAGATCAGTTTTAAGTGACTTGCAGTAAGTTTGCATCAGATCTTACAATGATTAACAGTGTTGAGGTCCACCCCCACCTTCTAAGAAGATGACTCTCAAGAAATTATAAGGGTAAGATGGATGACATTTTCTTTCAAGGATGGCAATTCCTTACTGGTTAAACAGCCTCACAGTCCAGAACAGAAGGCTGAGACAAACCTCAGCCATGAATTCTCACGTGCCAACAAGTCCTCTATCCTCTTAGAAACTGTACTCCTACTATAAAGTTAACAAATAAGTTGCTATTGATGTGTTTGTAGGCATCTTTCAAATGAAGAAAAAAATCAGCTGACCAGCTTCTAAGACTTTTACCAGCAAGTCTATCTAGTGCCCATGAAACAGGTAAATGCTGGTCATATGAGTGGATCATATTTATCTTAATCAAATGAAGGTCTTGCGAACAGCCAGACAGTTTTAAAGATTAACTTTTATGGAACTCTAGCCAGTTATGCTTAATTATTACATAATCTTAGCAAAAGGTGGCTTTAAAAATCTTTTTGAAAAAGTAGAACTTTGGGAGGAAAACAATGAACACTGAATTCTAACTTTAAAGAACAAAACGGCCCAGAAGGAGTAAAATGTTGTATCTGCAAAGGGGCATGAGCTCCCTTTGTTCCTCGATAGTATTACTAAGACCAGGCATGACTTGGGCAGTTTCTTAGGACACGCAACATCTTTTTTAACTGTGGATCACAACTCATGAGTGAATCTTGAAATCAATTTAGCGAGCTGTGACCAGTATTTTTTAATTTAATGTAATGGAACTGTTCAAAAACCAACACACAGTAAGGATTGTCCCACGAAACATTTGGTCAAGTTTTTCACATACTGGTGCACCCACCATTATTTGCAGGATGTGGTTCTTTCTGTGGCAGGAGTAGGAGGGGGAAGAGAGGGCAAAAGAGGAAGAAGCAGGAGAGGAGAAAGAGGAAGAGGAAAGTGCTGAAGAGCACTACAGTGGGGAGCTCGGGAACCTGGGTGCAAGTCCTACAGAACATACAGTAGACCTCTGTGAAGGATGCCTCACATCAATCTTTCTCAAAACTCCTCAACAGTCCACAATCTGGAAGCAGGATGGTTTTCACTCTGCAGTTCTTGGGGGTTGATGATGTCATTATCTAGGATGATAACACTCTCCAGAATCCTTAAACCAGCTAAGATGCACATTCCTCAGAGATCATACAATCTCAACTTTTACCATTATTTTCTGGGCCTGTGCTCCAGGTATCCTGTTATTCACATCCTTGCAATTATTTCAATATCTTTTCAGTATCAGGTCTTTCAACAGGTACCTAGTTCTATAACTCAGCTCTTTATGCACCTCTAGAAGAGCTAAAGAAAACAAACCCTTTCATCTGATAGGCTCTTTAAAATGCAAATTCCCAACCTAAAAAGCAAGCCATCTTACACATTACACTCTTGGACACTCATCTTTTTTCCTCTTTGAAGAAGAATTAGAGAACAAAAAGAGATAAAATGTATATTACAAGGAATTTAAAAAGTCGAATGCCAAGAATCAACGCAAGGAATATCACAACATGGGGCTCTAAATCCCTGTTCATTCACCTACTTCAGTTCAGTTTAGTTCAGTCGCTCAGTCGTCTCCGACTCTTTGCAACCCCATGAAGCACAGCACACCAGGCTTCCCTGTCCATCACCATCTCCCAGAGTTCACTCAGACTCACGTCCATCGAGTCAGTGATGCCATTCAGCCATCTCATCCTCTGTCGTCCCCTTCTCCTCCTGCCCCCAATCCCTCCCAGCATCAGAGTCTTTTCCGATGAGTCAACTCTTCGCATGAGGCCAAAGTACTGGAGTTTCAGCTTCAGCATCATTCCTTCCAAAGAAATCCCAGGGCTGATCTCCTTCAGAATGGACTGGTTGGATCTCCTTGCAGTCCAAGGGACTCTCAAGAGTCTTCTCCAACACCACAGTTCAAAAGCATCAATTCTTCGGTGCTCGGCCTTCTTCACAGTCCAACACTTACATCCATACATGACCACAGGAAAAACCATAGCCTTGACTAGACGGACCTTAGTCGGCAAAGTAATGTCTCTGCTTTTTGAATATACTATCTAAGTTGATCATAACTTTTCTTCCAAGGAGTAAGTGTCTTTTAATTTCATGGCTGCAGTCACCATCTGCAGTGATTTTGGAGCCCAAAAAAATAAAGTCTGACACTGTTTCCACTGTTTCCCCATCTATTTCCCATGAAGTGATGGGACCGGATACCATGATCTTCGTTTTCTGAATGTTGAGCTTTAAGCCAACTTTTTCACTCTCCTCTTTCACTTTCATCAAGAGGCTTTTTAGTTCCTCTTCACTTTCTGCCATAAGGGTGGTATCATCTGCATATCTGAGGTTATTGATATTTCTCCCAGCAATCTGGATTCCAGCTGTGTTTCTTCCAGTCCAGCGTTTCTCATGATGTTAAATAAGTTAAATAAGTTAAATAAGCAGGGTGACAATATACAGCCTTGACGGACTCCTTTTCCTATTTGGAACCAGTCTGTTGTTCCATGGCCAGTTCTAACTGTTGCTTCCTGACCTGCATACAGATTTCTCAAGAGGCAGATCAGCTGGTCTGGTATTCCCATCTCTTTCAGAATTTTCCACAGTTTATTGTGATCCATAAAGTCAAAGGCTTTGGCATAGTCCATAAAGCAGAAATAGATGTTTTTCTGGAATTCTCTTGCTTTTTCGATGATCCAGCGGATGTTGGCCATTTGATGTCTGGTTCCTCTGCTTTTTCTAAAACCAGCTTGAACATCAGGAAGTTCACGGTTCACGTATTACTGAAGCCTGGCTTGGAGAATTTGGAGCATTATTTTACTAGCGTGTGAGATGAGTGCAATTGTGCGGTAGTTTGAGCATTCTTTGGCATTGCCTTTCTTTGGAATTGGAATGAAAACTGACCTTTTCCAGTCCTGTGGCCACTCCTGAGTTTTCCAAATTTGCTGGCATACTGAATGCAACACTTTCACAGCATCATCTTTCAGGATTTGAAAGAGCTCAACTGGAATTCCATCACCTCCACTAGCTTTGTTCGTAGTGATGCTTTCT
>SJYQ01001080.1:1888345-1899549 GCA_006410935.1 Redunca redunca | reverse complement strand
GTGGTACATATACACAATGGAGTATTACTCAGCCATTAAAAAGAATACATTTGAATCAGTTCTAAGGAGATGCATGGAACTGGAGCCGATTATATAGAGTGAAGTAAGCCAGAAAGAAAAACACCAATACAGTATACTAACACATATATATGGAATTTAGAAAGATGGTAATGATAACCCTGTATGCAAGACAGCTAAAGAGACACAGATGTATAGAACGGACTTTTGGACTCTGTGGGAGAGGGAGAGGGTGGGATGATTTGGGAGAATGGCATTGAAACATGTATACTATCATGTAAGAAACAAATCGCCAGTCTATGTTCGATGCAGGATACAAGATGCTTGAGACTGGTGCATGGGGAAGATCCAGAGAGATGATATGGGGTAGGAGGTGGGAGGGGGGTTCAGGATTGGGAAC
This sequence comes from Redunca redunca, assembly GCA_006410935.1. Lineage (NCBI taxonomy): Eukaryota > Metazoa > Chordata > Mammalia > Artiodactyla > Bovidae > Redunca > Redunca redunca. The sequence continues at coordinate 1,899,131 of SJYQ01001080.1, read as the reverse complement.
TCGTGTACACCTGTGGCAGATTCATGTCAATGTATGGCAAAACCAATACAGTACTGTAAAGCAAAATAAAGTAAAAATAAAAATTTAACAAAAATAAAAAGAGTATAAAAAAGTTAAATAAAAAATTGAGCACAAACAAAAAAAAGGGTATCATGTTACAGAAGGCAACGGAAGGGTGTTTTATGAGAGAAAATGATCAACTCTGTCAAAACACAGTTAAATAAAATAAAAACTGGTCATCCAAGAAAGAGTCATTTTGTTTAAGCCATAGGATTTAGGCATTCCTGGAAAGTTGAAATATTTGTAGAGGAAGTAAAGACAAGAAGAGAACACAGCAGAAGCTAAAGTGAGATGTAGATTCAAGGGAGAGGTTTTTGTTCAGTTCAGTTCAGTTCAGTCGCTCAGTCGTGTCCGGACTCTTTGCAACCCATGAATCGCAGCACACCAGGCCTCCCTGTCCATCACCATCTCCCGGAGTTCACTCAGACTCACGTCCATCGTGTCCGTGATGCCATCCAGCCATCTCATCCTCTGTCGTCCCCTTCTTCTCCTGCCCCCAATCCCTCCCAGCATCAGAGTCTTTTCCAGTGAATCAACTCTTCGCATGAGGTGGCCAAAGTACTGGAGTTTCAGCTTCAGCATCATTCCTTCCAAAGAAATCCCAGGGCTGATCTCCTTCAGAATGGACTGGTTGGATCTCCTTGCAGTCCAAGGGACTCTCAAGAATCTTCTCCAACACCACAGTTCAAACGCATCAATTCTTCGGCGCTCAGCCTTCTTCACAGTCCAACTCTCACATCCATACATGACCACTGGAAAAACCATAGCCTTGACTAGACGGACCTTAGTCGGCAGGGTAATTGTTAGGTACTTTATTTTAAGGATGAGTGTTTTAAAACTGATGGCTAGACTAACAATGAATAAAAAAGTTGAGATCAAGAGGAAGAGAGCATAATGGAGGGAAAGTAGGGGGTGAAGATGAAATTGGTGGGCACAAAATATTGGTAAATTGTTGAACCTGGGTAAGGGCCTGTTTTGTACTCATTATAATGATTTCTATTTTTTTTAATCTTTTTGAAAATTTATATAATGTAGACCTTTTTTTTCCAAAAGGAAAGCTTTGAACGAAGTACCTATGTATATGAGGAAGAGTCACTTTAAAGTTAGCAGATGATAATGAGTAGGTGTTATACACAGAGATAGTTACAGTAGCTATCACACAGTAGTTATACACACAGTAGTTATCTCTGTGTATAACACCTACTCATTATCATCTGCCTCACGCGAAGAGTTGACTCACTGGAAAAGACTCTGATGCTGGGAGGGATTGGGGGCAGGAGGAGAAGGGGATGACAGAGGATGAGATGCCTGGATGGTATCACTGACTCGATGGACGTGAGTCTGAGTGAACTCCGGGAGTTGGTGATGGACAGGGAGGCCGGGCGTGCTGCGATTCATGGGGTTGCAAAGAGTCGGACACAACTGAGCGACTGAACTGACTGACTGATACACAGAGAAATAGGAAGATGCTCAAAGGAAAAAGGAGGATACCAACCTTTTCTTCCTGACCCGGAGGTTTTAAGGCCTGGGAGAATTAGCACCTTAACTGGAGAATGCTGTAGTAAAATGGTAATGGTTCTCTCAGAATATACACTGGTTTCAATTAAGGCAACTAAGTGGAGGGAGTTAGTGAAGAGACTGAGGATTTAGTGGAATTTTAATAGTCCTTAAATAGCAAATGAATTGAATCTATTTTCATTATAAGATTACTGGAAGGTTTTAGGGATATCATCTTTTTGGAATGGTTCTAATTTTTGCTATAACTTTTTTGTGTGAATTCACATTATTCATTTATACAAATTTTCAGTGAAAATACTTGGAAGGGGAAAACATTTTAGGTTATTAATAACATGCATTCAATGTTTGAATCTAAGAACGGTCAATTAATGAGTGGGAATTGGGGGTTGAATATGATTTCACAAAACATTTCAAAGGAAGAGATGACAGGATTTGGTAATATTTTTTAAAAAGTTTATAGTCTAATATGAATGGATAGTCATTCTTTTTTTTATTAAAAATAGAAAACCATTAGAGTAACCAATACTATCACTTTTAAGAATGAACAAATAAGATTAAATGTGACAAGTATAATATGTAGTCAATTGATGGAACAAGAAATGTGATATATCAACCAGTTACTTAGTGATAGTANGATATATCAACCAGTTACTTAGTGATAGTAAAAAAAAAATAACCTTTATTGTTTGTATAACTTGAAGATAGTGTTTAAAGGAGCTTTAAAGCAAGATTAAATTATTTATGATCAAAATATGTTTTTAAATTTAAGGATCATCAGTGGGAAGCAGTCATTGTACCTGAAGAAAAAGTACAGATATACAGCATTGAAGGTATTAAACTTGTTTTCTATCATTTCTGTTGGAGTAGAAGTTGCATACTCTGTGGAAAAACTCAGTAGACTGATGAAAGCAGATCAAAATTTTCATATGTTCACATTCGTAAATGTGATGGTTCACTATCATCAAATTCCCTGACCCTGTGTTACCCCCAATATCTTGTATTTACTTCGTTCCCTATCTAATCTAAAACCTATGATCAGTCCACTTTCTTCTCAATATGTACTGGACAGAAATCATTTACCTTGGCAGACTGGTACCATTGCAAATTCAGATATCAAGACATTATTTATTTCAGTAGGCATGTATTGCTATTTCATGATAGTTTTTATTTGTATTTTCCTAAAACCACTTTTAGGAAAGTTGAGCACTTTTTCATATGCTTAATGGCCATTCACTTATTTTCTTTGTGAATTACCTGTTTAAATATTTTGTGCATTTCTTTACTGGACTACATTTCTTGACTGGACTATCTTTTTATTATTAGGTTTTTTGAGTTCTTATGTATCTTGGATAGGAACCCTTTGATAAATATATGTTGTATGAGTATTTTCTCTGTCTATATTCTCTTATTCATTTTCTCAGTGGGCTCTTTTAATGAGCAGTTGTTAAATTTGAAGTCCACTTGATCAGTATTTTTTTGTTACATGGTTATTGCTTTGTGTGACCTAAGAAGTTTTTGCCTACTACCAAGTGACATAGATTTCCTTTTGTTTTTCTATAAGAACTTTATGGTTTTATGTTTAGAATTCTGATCCATCTCATTAATATTCAGTTATGATTCGATACATGGGTTTAGGTCCATATGGATATAGAGTTATTCCAGGACTAATGCATGAAAAGATTTTCCTTTCCTCACTGGATTTCTTGGTTCCCTTGTTGAACATCAAATGACTGATTTAAGTGTAGGTCTTACTGTTGTAGTTCATTCCATTGATCTGTTCCCTATGCCAGTACCACTTTGTTTTAGCTGCTGTAGATTTGTAGTGTCTTAAAGTCAATAGTGTGTAAGGCTTCTAATATTGTGGGGTTTTTTTGACGACAGTTTTGGTAATTCTAGACCTTTTGAATTTCCATGTAAATTCTAAAATTGGCCTATAAATTGCTACAGAAAACTTGCTAGAATTATGACTGGGTTTGTAGTTTGATATAAGGAGAAGTAACTTTGTAATAGTAGCTACACTTCTGTGATAGTTATTCTTTTAGATACTTTGGAATTGATTTGCCAGATTTAGTTAGAAATTTGGTATTTCATGTCCTAGAAGATCTTCAGTTTTAAGTTTCAAAATCAGAGCATTGTTGAACTTCATAGAATGAATTTGCAAGTGTAGTCTTCAATTTGCTCTGAGAGTATGTGAAGAATTGGTATTGTTTCTTAAGTACTTGGTAGTATTTACCAATGAAGCAATCTGGACTTGTCTTTTACTTTTCTTTGGTGAAGGCTCTTCACTACAGTTTATTTAATACAGAAAGAGTTTTTCAGGTTACTTATTTTTTTTTCTTCAGTAAACTTTGGTATTTCTGTCTTTTAAATCGTTTTCATCCATGTTGTCAATTTTTTTGGCATAAAGTGGTTTATAATGGTCCCTTTTTATCATTTTACTGTCTGTAGATTCTGTGTGATGGTCCCCCATCACTGCTTATACTGATAACTTGTCGCTTATCTTTTTTCCTGATCAGTCTTATGAGAGGTATATAAATTTTTTTGATTGTTTCATTGATTTTTCTCATTTTTGTGTTTTGATCTTCAGTTTAATTGATCTCTGCTCTTATATTTATTGTTTCTTTTCTTCTGCTTGCTTTGTTTAATTTGCTTTCCTGTTTTTAGTGTCTTGGAGTGAAGCTGAAGCCATTGGTCTGAGACCATTTTTTCTTTTCAAACAGCCTTTTAGTGCTTTAAATTCTTCTAAGTATGTCCTTAGCAGCATCCTACAAATTGCAATATGTTGTGCTTCCATTTTTGTTCATGTGATTCTTTTTAAATTTCTCTTTTGGTTTCTTCCTTGACCCACAGATTATTTAAAAGCACTTTATTTAGTTTCTGTATACTTGAGATTTCAGGAATACATTACTGATTTCTAACCTGATTTCATTGTTATCAGAATATACGTTGTGTGATTTGAAAACCCTTTCCAATATGTTGACTATTAGGTTATGACCCAGATATGGTCTGTCTTAGTAAATGGTCTGAATGCACTTGGGAGGAATGTGTTTTCTGTTGTTCTTGGGTGGAGGGGTGGGGGTTAATCTGTTGTTAAAGTCATACACCCTCCCTCATTGTCTACCTACCTGTTCTATCAATTATTGAGAGAGAGGTGTTGAAGTCACCACTATGGTTGTGATTTTTTTTTCTATTCATTCGGTTTTGTTATTTTTTACTTCAGGTATTTTGAATTTCTGTTATTAGTTTTATAAACATTTAGTGGTAGCATCTTTTCATAAATTTATCATTATGAAATGGCTATTTTTCCTGTGGTAATATTCTGTGCTCTGTCATCTACTTTATGTAATACTAATATACTCTCTCCAAGTTTCTGTTGGCTAATTATAGTATGGCATATCTTTATCTTTAAGTAATTTATGTCCTGTATATTTAAAGAGGGTTTCTTATAGGTGTCAAATACTGGGCATTGTTCTTTTAAATGTAATTTGACAGTTTCTGCTTTTTGTGGTTTTCAGTGTGACTGTTGATCTGCTTTAAATTTATTATCTAGCTTTTGTTCTTTCTGTGTACCATCCTGTCTGCCATGTTTCTTTTTTTTCCCTTCATTTGTGTTACTTCATTTTCAAGGGTTCCATTGTATTTATTTTGTTGGCTTTATATTCACTTTTTAAATGGCTGATCTAGGGTTTATTTTATACATATTTAACTTAATAATGTGCATGTTCAAGTAATATTATACCCCCTAGGAACCTGGTAGGTTCTTATAAAAACAGTCAACTTCTGTTTTTGCTTCCTTGGCCTTTGTGCCACTACTGTCAATAGGACTAAAAATCTTTTTGCTTTTGAATGTGTCAAAGACCTCATAATATGGTATAATAATATTTTTCTTTGTGCAACTAATTAACTTTTAAAAAGATTTTTTAAATAGTTTAAATAGTGCATTATATTTACCATTTCCAATGTTCAGCTTTCATTTATAATATATGCAGATTTCTATCTGGTATTATTTTCCTTCTGCCTGAGTGACTTCTCTAATAGTTCTTGTACTGCAAATAAGCTTTTTTTAATGTCAGAAAATTGTTGTTTATATTTTGAAAAAGTATTTTTTATTTTATTTTTACAATTTATCATAGTTAAACTTTTATTTGTAATTAATTTTTTAATTATTTATGGCTGCACTGGGTCTTCATTGCTGCATACAGGCTTTCTCTAGCTGCAGTGTGTGGGCTTCTCATTGCGGTGACTTCTTCTCTTGCATAACAGGGGCTTTAGACCATGAGGGCTTCAGTAGTTGCAGCACACAGGCTTAGTTGCCCAATAGCATATGGAATCTTCCCAAACCAGGAATCAAACCTGTGTCCCCTGTTTGTAAGGCAAGTCCTTTTTTGTTTTCTAGGATTTTTTTTAATTGAAGGAATATTACAATGTTGTGTTGGTTTCTACCAAACAAAACGTGAATCAGTCATAATTACACATATTTCCTCATTCTTGACCCTCCCTCCCCTCCCCCCATCCTACCCCTCTAGGTAATCACAGAGCACGAGGCTGGGCTCCCTGTGTTATATAGCAACTTCCCACTAACTATTTTACACATAATAGTGTATATATGTCAATGGTACTTTCTCAATTCATCCTACCTCACCTTCCCCTGCTGTGTCCATAAGTCCATTCTCTCCATCTTTGTCTCCATTCCTTCCATAAAGATAGGTTCATCAGTACCTTTTATTCTAGATTCCATAGGTATATATTAATATACAATATATGTTTGACTCTCTCTGACGGACTTCACTCTGTATAACAGACTCTAGGTTCATTCACCTCACTATAACTGACTCAAATTCATTCCTTTTTATGGCTGAGTAATATTCCATTATATATGTGTAACCACAGCTTCTTTATCCATCATCTGTCAATGGACATCTAGGTTGCTTCCATGTCCTTGCTGCAATAAACATTGAGGTACATATGTCTCAGAATTCTGATTTTTCTCAGAGTATATGCCCAGGAGTGGGATTGTTAGATCATACAGGCTTCCCAGGTGGCTCAAATGGTAAAGAATCTGCCTGCAGTGCTGGAGACCTGGGTTCGATCCCTAAGTCAAGAAGATCCCCTGGAGAAGGGAATGACTATCCACTCCAGTATTCTTACCTGGAGAATTCCGTGGACAAGGCAGCCTAGCAGGCTATAGTCTATGGGGTTGAAAAGAGTTGGACGTGGGTGAGCAACTAACACTTTCACTTTTTCATGGTAGATTTATTTCTAGTTATTTAAGGAATCCTCATATTGTTCTCTGTAATGGCTCTGTCAGTTTACATTCCCACCATCAACAGTCCAGCATTTATTGTTTGTAAATTTTTTGATGATGGCCATCCTGACTGGTGTGAGGTGATAACCTCATTATAGTTTTGATTTGCATTTCTATAATAATGAGCAATATTGACCATCTTTTCATGTGTTTATTGGTTGTCTCTATGTATTCTTTGGAGAAATATCTATTTAAATCTTCTGCCCATTGTTTGATTGGGTTGTTTGCTTTTCTGATATTGAGCTGTATGTGCTGCTTATATATTTTAGAGATTAATCCTTTGTCAGTTGCTGCTTTTGCAATTATTATCTCCATATGAGAGTTGTCTTTTCATTTTGTTTATAGTGTCCTTTGCTGTGCAAAAGCTTTTTAAATTTTATTAGGTCCCATTTGTTTATTTTTGGCTTTATTTCCATTAATCTAGGAGGGATGTCAGAGAATCTTGCTGCGATTTATGTCAGTGATTGTACTGCCTGTGTTTTCCTCTAAAAGTTTAATAGTTTCTGGATTTGCATTTAAGTCTTTAATCCATTTTACTTGTGAAATCCCATGGACAGAGGAGCCTGGTAGGCTGCAGTCCCATGGAATCGCTAGAGTCAGACATGACTTAGCAACTAAACAACAAGAACAATGATGCTAGAAAGTGTTCTAATTTCATTCTTTTACATGTAACTGTCCAGTTTTCCCATTACCACTTATTGAAGAAACTGTCTTTCTCCATTGTATATTCTTGCTTCCTTTGTCAAAATGAGGTGCCCATATGTGTATGAGTTTACTTCTGGGCTTTGTCTTGTTCCATTTGTCTGTATTTCTGTTTTTGTGACAATAACATATTGTCTTGATGACTGTATCTTTGTAGTATAGTCTGAAGTCNGCTTTGTCTTGTTCCATTTGTCTGTATTTCTGTTTTTGTGACAATAACATATTGTCTTGATGACTGTATCTTTGTAGTATAGTTTGAAGTCAGGGAGGTTGATTTTGATTAATCTAGCTCCGTCTCTTTGGGGTCTTTTATATTTCAATACAAATTGTGGATTTTTTTGTTTTAGTTCTGTGAAAAATGCCATAGGTAATTCGATAGGGATTGCGCTGAATCTGTAGATTGCTTTGGATAGTATATTCATTTTGACAATATTGATTCTTCCAATCCAAGGACATAGTTTATCTCTCCATCTGTGTTATCTTTGATTTCTTTCATTGGTGTCTTATAGTTTTCTGTATACAGGCTTTTTGTCTCTTTAAGTAGATTTATTCCTAGGTATTATTTGTTGCAATGATGAATGTGTCTGTTTCCTTAATTTCTGTCTCTGATTTTCACTGTTAGTGTATAGGGATGCAAGGGATTTCTATGTGTTTATTTTATATCTTGCAACTTTACTAAATTCATTGATTAGCTCTAGTAATTTTTGGTGGCATTTTTAGGGTTTTCTTTGTATAGTATGTCATGTATAAACAGACTTTTACTTCTTTTCCAATCTAGATTCCTTATATTTATTTTTCTTCTCTGATTGCTGTGGCTGGGACTTCCAGAGCTATAGTGAATAACAGTGGTGAGACTGAGCACTCTTGTCTTGTTCCTGATCTTAGAGGAAATGCTTTCAGTTTTTCACCATTGAGAATAATGTTTGCTGTGGGTTGTAAATGGCCTTTATTATATTGAGGTAGGTTCCTTCTTTGCTGATTTTCTGGAGAGTTGTTTTTTAATCACAAATGGGTTTCAGAAGCTTTCTGTGCTTCTATTGAGATGATCATATGATTTTTATCTTTCCATTTATTAATATGATATATCACATTAATTGATTTGTTTATTGAGGAATCCTTGTATCCCTGGGATAAACTCCACTTGATCACAGTGTATTGTTGGATTTAATGTGTTGTTGGATTCTGTTTGGTAGAAATTTGAGGATTTTTGCATCTGTGTTGGTCAGAGATATTGGCCTGTAGTTTGCATTTTTTGTGATAACTTTATCTGGTTTTGGTATCAGAGTGATGGTAGCTTCACAGAATGAATTTGGGAGTTTTTTCCTCCCTCTGAAATTTTTTCAGACAGTTTGAGCAGGATAGATGGGAGCTCTTCTCTAAATGTTTGATAGAGTCCACCTGTGAAGTTGCAGGTGGATTCTTAACCACTGGGCCACCAGGAAAGTCCTGAGAAGTATTTTTGATACTTGTACAGAATTCTAGATTGCCTATTGTTTTTGTTTCAGTTTACTTTAAAGATGTTATTCTCCTGTCTCTTGGCTTGCATTGTTTCTGACGAGAGGTCTGTCATTCTCATGTTTGTTCTTTTTTGTTAAAAGTCTTTTTTTCCCCTGGCTGCTTTTAAGATTTTCTCCTTATTAGTAGTTATAAACATCTGATTATAGTGCTTTAGTGTAATTTTCTTCACATTGTTCATTCTCTGAGTTTATTGAACTTTCTTGCTTCTGAAGTTTTTATCCATTGCTCTTCACATTATTTTTTTCTGCTCCTTTTTCTCCTCTCTTTTGAAGGTTCTGACTACACACAGACTTAACTACATGAAGTTCTCCCTCAGCTCACTGATACTTTGGGTTCTCCCTCCAAACCCCAGGCTTTTATTTCCACTCTCTTTTCCATTTACGAAAAATTTGTGGTGTTTTATTGTGCTAATTAATATTTTTCTGCAGTGTCTAACCGTCTAATCCTACTCTGTATAATGTTTATAAAAAGGCATTATAGTTTTCATCTCTGAAAGTTTGATTTAGGTCTTTTTTTAAAGATAAATTCTTAGTTTTAGAATAGTTTTAGATTACAAAAAACTTTCCAAACTAGTTTAGAAAGTTTCCATATACATCCTCAGCCAATTTCTCTTATTTTTTTAATTGTGGTAAAAATCACACAACATAAAATTTACCATCTTAAGCATTTTTAAGTGTATAGTTCAGTAGTGTTAAGTACATTCACATTATTGTGAAACAAATCTTCAGAACTCTTCTTATCTTGAGCAGTTAAAACTCTATAGCCATTAAACAGTTCTCCTTTCCCATTTCAGTCCCTGTAACCAACATTCTACTTTTTGTTTTTATGAAATTGACTATTTAAGCGGAATCATACAGTATGTCTTTTTGTGACTGGCTTATTTCACTTAACATAATGTCTTCTCCTGTAGTTTTAACATCATGTTTTTTTATGGTACGTTTGTCACTGTATCTTAAAAAGTCTACTTGAAAACCCATACAATATTATAAAGTAGTTAACCTCCAATTAAATAAATTTATATTTTTTTAAAAAGTCTACTTGAATCCTGTGTCATCTTCTGTCTCTACTTTTCCATTCATAGCCAATCTTGAGAAAATAGTTTTTACTAAATCTTTCCTTCTCTTGCTTTTCATTTCTGTTTTTTTCTACATCCTGTTTTACATCCCACTCCACCAACATTTCCACTGAAATTTCAGGTGTCAAGATGACAATTAACTTTTATTATTAATATCATTATATACACTTCCACAGACTTCCCTGGTAGCTCAGACAGTAAAAAATCTATCTGAAGTCCAGGAAACCTGGGTTCAATCCCTGGGTAAGCAAGATACCCTGGAGAAGGGGATGGCTACCCATTCCAATATTCTGGCCTAGAGAATTCCATGGACAGAGGAGCCTGGTAAGCTACAGTCCATGGGGTTGCAAAGAGTGGGACATGACTCAGTGACTTATTACTTTTGCTTTTGTCCATGTTTCCTCAGATGGTAAAGCATCTGCCTACAATGTGGGAGACCGAGGTTTGATCCCTGGGTTGGGAAGATCCTCTGGAGAAGGAAATGGCAACCCACTCCAGTACTCTTGCCTGGAAAATCTCATGGACGGAGGAGCGTTGTCCGTACATCTATTTCTGCTTTATTGACTATGCCAAAGCCTTCGGCTGTGTGGATCACAATAAACTGTGGA
>SJYQ01001080.1:1877147-1888096 GCA_006410935.1 Redunca redunca | reverse complement strand
GGAGATCCAACCAGTCCATTCTGAAGGAGATCAGCCCTGGGATTTCTTTGGAAGGAATGATGCTAAAGCTGAAGCTCCAGTACTTTGGCCACCNGAGTTGACTCATTGGAAAAGACTCTGATGCTGGGAGGGATTGGGGGCAGGAGGAGAAGGGGATGACAGAGGATGAGATGGCTGGATGGCATCACTGACTCGATGGACGTGAGTCTGAGTGAACTCCGGGAGTTGGTGATGGACAGGGAGGCCTGGCGTGCTGTGATTCATGGGGTCTCAAAGAGTCGGACACGACTGATCTACTGAACTGAACTGATGTTTCCTTCTTCCCTGGTGGCTCAGTGAAGAATCCACCTGCCAATGCAGGAGATATGGGTTCGATTCCTGTGTCAGGAAGATCCCCTGGAGAAGGAAATGGCAACTCATGCTAGTCCTCTTGCCTAAGAAATCCCATGGACAGAGGAGCCTGGCGGGCTACCATCCATAGGGTTTCAAGAGAGTCAGACATGACTGTATTGCACCAAAACACCAACATACATGCTTCAATCCTTAACCCTTTGTGGCACACGTACAAGGAAAGTATGGCTTGTGTTCAGGACTCTTGAAGACCTTGCACTCTCTCTGTTCATCTGACTATTGATTTTTATCTTTTACTGTCATTTGTAATAAAGTGGTGATGTTGTCTATCTGTATGGAACAAGCACGATCTGAGTTTCTACATAACTGGCACAGATGGATTCTGGATATCAAGCAGTCGGTTCAATTCAGTTCAGTTGCTCAGTCACATCTGACTCTTTGTGACCCCATGGACTGCAGCACACCAAGCTTCCCTGTACTTCACCATCTCCCACAGCTTACTCAAAGTCATGTCCATTGAGTCGGTGATACTATCCAACCATCTCATCTTCTGTCACTCCCTTCCCCTGCCTTCAGTCTTTCCCAGCATCAGGGTCTTTGCCAATGAATTAGCTCTTCACATCAGGTGGCCAAGGTATTGGAGCTTCAGCATTGGTCCTTCCAAAGAATATTCAGGGTTGATTTCCTTTAGGATTGACTGGTTGGATCTCCTTGCAGTCCAAGGGACTCTCAAGAGTCTTTTCCAATATTACAGTTCTAAATTATCATTTCTTAGGTAGTCAGCCTTCTTTATGGTCCAGCTCTTACATCTGTACATGACTACTGGAAAAACCATAGCTTTGACTGTACAAACCTTTGTCAGCAAACTGATGTCTAGGTTGGTCATGGTTTGTTTGTTTTTTTTCCAAGGAGCAAGTAACTTTTAATTTCATGGCTGCAGTCACTGTCAGCAGTGATTTTGGAGCCCAAGAAAATAGTCTGTCACTGTTTCCATTGTTTCCCCATCTGTTTATCCTGAAGTGATGGGATTGGATGCCATTATCTTAGTTTTTTGAATGAGTTTTAAGCCAGCTTTTTCACTCTGCTTTCACCTTCATCAAAAGGCTCTTTCTTTAGTTCCTTTTCACTTTCTGCCAGGAGGGTGGTGTCATCTGCATATCTGAGGTTATTGGTATTTCTCCCAGCAATCTTAATTCCAGCTTGTGCTTCATCTAGCCCAGCATTTCGCATAATATACTCTGCATGTAAGTTAAATAAGCAGAGTGACAATATACAGCCTTGACATACTCCTTTTCCTATTTGGAACCAGTCAGTTCCATGTCTGGTTTTAACTGTTGCTTCTTGACCTGCATACGGATTTCTCAGGAAGCAGATAAAGGTGGTCTGATATTCCCATCTCTTTAAGAATTTTCAACAGTTTGTTGTGATCCACACAGTCAAAGGTTATAGCATAGTCAATGAAGCAGAAGTAAATGTTTTTCTGGAATTCTCTTGCTTTTCTTATGATCCAGAGGATGTTGGCAATTTGATCTCTGGTTCCTCTGCCTTTTCTAAATCCAGCTGGACATCTGAAAGTTCTCGGTTCATGTACGGTTGAAGCCTAGTTTGCAGGATTTTGAGCATTACCTTGCTAGCGTGTGAAATGAGTGCAGTTGTGTGGTATTTTGAACATTCTTTGGCATTGCCCTTCTTTGGAATGAAAGCAGTGGTTCTAGAGAAAAAGAATATCTACAGTTGCAGACTAGGGGAATGGTGAAGTAGCAGCTCCACAGGGTGTTGTTAGACCCTTTGTTCAATTTACGGGAATATATAAAAGACTCCACGGACAATTTTTGTTTCCATAAGTAGTTAGTACCAGAATTGACTCAATACTGTTAAATCCTAAAAGTTAATTTTGTTTCAGTTCATTTTAATTGGTATGCTGCATGCTTTTCTTATTTATAATATACCTATAGAGTGATATCATAGAAATGAATATAAACTAATCAGTGTGATTTATTTGTGTATAGTGAGAGAATCGAAGAAGCTACTGACTGTAATTCTGAAAAATATAGTAAAAATTAGTAAAAGAGAAGGGAAAGAATTACTTTTGTATTTTGATGCATCATTAGAAATCACTAATGTGGCACAAAAAATTTTTGGTGGAAATAAATATAAGGTAAGTTAAACTTTTACATATTTTCATAATTCTGGGAACTTGGGACTATAAGTTTCAGTGATTTTTTTTTCCTCTACAATTCTTAAATAACATAGATTTTTAGTTCTTTAAATTTGTGTTGAGGAATAGCCATCATATTATCAGCTATACCCTTTCAAATATCTATTAGAATGAATCTCAGATGACAAAATTAGCAGCAGCTACTCAAAACATTTAATGATGAATTCCTGCCAGGCATTTAAAAAATGAAATGAGACAAAGCCTTGTTTTTAAGATACTAAACATTGTGAGAATTACAGAATATGTCTCAGAAGAAGTAAGTGGTGTATAGAAAATGATGCATAGAATTTGAAGAAAGAAAATGCTCATTAAGAGTCAGATCTGAAGGAAAGGCTATGAAGTTGGACCTTGAAATGGCCTTTGAAATTAATGAAATTTAGATAAGATGTTTTCCAGGATTGTGGGAAGCATAATGAGTCGGATTTGTTTAGGAATCAAGATAACAATTCATGTTATATTTAGGGATATGTTCAGTTGACAAGTTTGGGTGATGCCTGTCTTAGTTTGTTCAGGCTACTGTAACAAAAATACTGTGGTTTGCTGTCTTAAATAAGAAACATTTATTTCTCATAGTTCTGGAGGCCAGAAGTCAGATCAGGGTACCAGCAGATTCAGTGTATGGGGAGGGTCCATTTTTTGGTTTATCAGTGGCAGTCTTTTCACTGTGTCCTTACATGGTGAGGGAGTTCTCTGAAGTCTCTTTTATAAGGGCAGTAATCCCATTCATAAAGTTCTACCCTTATGACCTAAGCATGACCCAAAGGCCTGCCCTCCTAATACCATTCTTGGGGACTAGGTTTCAACGTGTGAATTGTGAGGAGACACATTCAGTCTATAACATGGAAAAGATTTATGGTGAAAAAGAGCAGATAATATGCTTGTGAGGAACCTTTACCAAAATTGTAGGCTAAGACCTCCCTAACCTCCGTAGTTAGGGAGTCTTGAAGTGTCCTGAGAAGCGTATTTATATGTATTTAAAATTGATTTAAGATAATCTGGTGATTTGGAAAGAAGCAGGTATAGGAAATATTTGCATTAAAAATGGAAATAACTGGGAGAAAATGATACCCCGTTGAATTAATTTAATTTTAGGAATTTACCAGAAAACAAGGTATATCTGTTGCCAAAACATCTGTGCATATTCTTTTTGATGCAAGTGGATCACAGGTATGTGTCTCACTTACTTGATTTCTATCACTGCTCTAAGTTTAACCCTAAATAATAATAGCGTAGTTATAAATTTGTCTTGGAGAATAAATAATTTCTCTCAGTGCCCCAACAAGGTATATGTGACTTTGTAAACATGTTATTAATAATAGTTTATTTCAGTACATAAGGTAGATTGTTATTCATTAATACTAGTCTTAGTAACTTTAAAAATCAGAAATATATGTTCTGCCACTAATGCCAAAGCCTCTTTTATGTCTGTTAACATTTGAAAAAGTGGATGCTTTTTGTTGGGTCACTTTGTAGGATTGAAAATTGTAATAGTACATAGATATAAGACAAAAAGAACTAACCTTTATGAGTGTGAGATGAATGAGTGCTTTATGAAGACATCCAGTCATTTTTGAGGACTTCCTATGGTTTGCACTTTTAAACAATTTTTCCTTATTCTCCAACAGATTCTAGTCCCAGAAAGTCAACTCTCACCAGGTGAAGAAGAACATATTAGTTGGAAAGAAAAAGCTAACCTCCAAGAGGAATTTACTAAACCTCCAAAATATATCAAAAACAGTAATCAAGGGGATAGAAAAAATAGCCAGCCTGAGGTATATATGGTGTCAAAACCATCATTTATAAAGCAGCATAGGCAAATCATTGTTATAGAAAAATGTATCTAGAATTCAAATGTCAGTAACATTTTAGAATATTTCCCCTGCCTTTTACAAATACAAACAAAAGATAGTGTTTCAGCACACAGTGTTTATATGCAAGGGTTAGGGATTTAGGACAGAGTATACTATATCCATGTAAGTAGGAAAGTACTACTTTTTTCATTTATCCTTTCTGTCCTATCTTTGCACTTGGCTTTAATGTAGAGTACAAATTTATAATGTAATGTTCAGTTTATTTGCATGAGGAAAAAGCAAAATATTAGGTTCTTTTTCCTCCTCCTCCATAAAGGATCTCCTCTAGGCCACGTTTGATAGAACCATTTCTCAGACTTTAGGGAACTAAAGTCTAACCTCAAACTCTATCTTTTGCCTCAAATTTGCATCTTCCTCCATGCTTTAGTAAGATTGCTATTAATTTTTCTGATGATGTCCTTGATTCTAGCCTCCTCTCACCTTATACCTAGAACCAAGGTTCTAGTGATTATTCTTTTATAATTTCTCACATGGTTTCCTCCTCATTCTCTTCACTGTTACACATTTTAGTGTACCTAGTAGTGTCTGACATTATTGGTCCATCCTGTGAGCTGCCCTGTGAGGTATACAACTGATTTTTCTCATACCAATATCCTAGTAGCATTCTTCTGCTCAGAAAGCCTTGTGATCTCTGTGTTTATCCCATTATATCTAAATTTTGACTTAATTTGAAGACCTTCTGTAATTTAATTTTACTCTTTCAAAATACCCTCCACTTTAGTATGGTCAGTTGCTTTACTCTGTCTTTTTTGTCACACTCATTCTTGCCTCTGTACCTTCATTCATGCTGTTTTTACCTCTTCTTGCCTAAAGTGTACTTAAAGTTGTAAATCTTTGTTCATTTTTACTTTCTTGATGGAGCTTTTACTGATTAATTGTTTTTACTAATCTCTCATCTTGCCTGTAACTCTCCCAGGCTCCTCCATACATTGTTACTCACTTATTTATCCCTTTTGTCTGTGTCCTTCATTAAATTAAAAATACCATTTTGTCAACTATAGTTCCATCAGGTGATTAGATTATAAAGCCTTTTTTGGGGTCTTTTATCAGAATCATAACTTGAGTACTTATTAAAAATGCAGATTCTTAGACTCTTCCACCTTAAACCTATTGAATCATAACACAAAGTCTGGAAAAGATCTTAAGCACACTAAAGTCTGAAAAACATTGCACTATTGTTAAATACTGACTATGTTTTCAGTAAGGACTAGCCGTTTGAAGCATTTATATAAATAAGCAACTTTTGGGATCCCATTCATCATATATAACACTAGGAACTGTAATTTCTTTAAGACAAATCTGCTGGTTCGGTAGCTTATTTTCTGGTTAATCTTAAAATTCACTTTTCTCCTAGCCTTCCAAACCTTTCCTCCATGCCCCATATACGTATCTACTCAAAATTCCATCAGTAGTTTTTCCTATGCCTTTTTTAAAATAACTATCTTCTGCTTCTTTCCAGTTTGTCTTCAGTACTCCTTTGTATGGCATCCTCTGGAATGCCAATCCCTGGTAGTCCCACGTCTGCTTATCTACTTCAGTTGTTCTTATCAGTCATTCTAGGCTAAAGTTAGAAAATGCAGACTTTTTTGGAACACTAGTTTGTGTGCCCAGAGAAGGCAATGGCACCCGACTCTAGCACTCTTGCCTGAAAAATCCCATGGACGGAGGAGCCTGGTGGGCCGCAGTCCATGGGGTCGCTAAGAATTGGACACAACTGAGCAATTTCACTTTCATGCATTGGAGAAGGAAATGGCAACCCACTCCAGTGTTCTTGCCTGGAGAATCCCAGGGACTGGGGAGCCTCATGGACTGCCGTCTATGGGGTCGCACAGAGTCAGACATGACTGAAGTGACTTAGCAGCATCATCAGCTTGTGTGCCTCTGAATCTCTGAATTCCTGTTTTATTTTTTTTTAACTCCTGTTTTTTTAGCTGCTTTTTACTCTAAATGTGTGTTCCAAAGACTGTCCTTATAAAATAGGAGACTGTGAGCCAGTGGTTAACTAGGTAAACTGAGTATCAATAAAATATTTTTAGCAAAAACATATAAAGTTCCTGTATTTCTAAGTCTGGATATATCCTCGTTTTGACTATTAATATTAGGATAAAATCCTTCAAATAAGACTAAATGCCGAAATATTTGAATAGTTTGAATTATTTATAAAATATACCTTTTGTGTGTAGTCAAGGTAAAATGTTATGAATAAAATTGTAGTATATTTAATTTCAAGAGAGAATGTGTATTTACTGTGGTTTTTTCCTCATGGTTTAAGATAATTACTCCTAGCAAAAGAAAAATGTCTGAAGCATCAATGATTGTTCCTGGTGCAGATAGATACACTGTGAGAAGTCCAATACTTTTAGTCAATACATGTAAGTTTTATAATCCTAAAAGATTTCTAACAAGTATTATTTAAAGCAGCCATTTTTAAAATTTAGGAATAGTCTGGACCTATTTTACCTAGAGGATAATTTTGAGATAGAAAAATTGATAGAATATGAACCACAGATGTCTTCTTTCAAAAAATATCAAATGTGTGAAAGATTTAATGGGTATCTATATAAATATTTTTCAAAATGTTAATATCTGGTATTAAGAACTTATTATAATTTAAGCAGGACAGTATAACATAGTGGATAAAATGTTAAATTAATCAGGCTGCTTGGGCTTGTTTCACCACTTCAAGGTGTGTACTCCATAGGTAAGTTTAGAACCAGTTTCCTTTCTATGAAATGGTACTAAATTGTTTAAAGGATTAAATAATTATTCATTAAGAAGTATTGTGTAACATTTAGACCGTGCCTGGTATATACTAAGAGCTAAATAAAAGTTCAAAAATAATGCTGTATACTAGTTGCTGTAAACACAGCATTATTTAATCTTTATGACAATTTAATAGTGACCTTCTATTCCCAAAATCTGCTTGCCTACTGAGAAATTATGTTTCACACACTTCTCAGACTTAACACGTACAAAATAAATTCATCTTTCCACCCTCCCTGCCAGTTTCTCTCTATTTCTTACCTTGGTAAATGGAATCCATATTGAGTTACTCATCTAAATCAGAAACCTGGGACCCATCCTAGAAGACCCCCCTTTTTAACTTTCTTCAGCAAAAGGTATCTCAGTGATAGCAACATACAGTTTTAAAATCCAACAAATATAAGCCCTTTGTCCTCCATTCTAGCAACACCACGAAAAAGAAGAATTAAACCACCACTGCAGATGATGAGTTCTACAGAAAAACCTGGTATTTCTAAAGCATCTGAACAAAGACTGGATTATGCTGTATCACTTAAATCTAGACCATCTGAAGAAAAAAAGAGAGGAGATAATACAGACAAAGTAACTTTACTTAAATATTAAGATTTTAATCACATTATGGTAGAAATACTGTTGAACCAACTTCTTTTGCAAACAGGGTCTTACTTAAGCAGTGAGTGTCTTACTTTTTTTTTTAAAGTATTGCTTTAAAAATTTTTTTACATATCATTTTTTGTCCTTAAAAGTACGGTCTTATCACTCACTGTGCTAACAGTAAAATTTAAAAATACTTATTCAACTCTTGATTTATATGTTCAGTAAGAAAAATGAACTTGCCATCATTCTTGTATTCTGTTGTATGTGTTCTCAGATACACATACAGGATGCAGTAAAAGCCTAATAGAGAGGCAGATGGGCTTCCCAGGTGGCATTAGCGGTAAAGAGTCCACCTGCAATGCAGGAGACTGGGTTCAATCCCTGGGTTGGGAAGATCCCCTGGAGAAGGCATGGTAACCCACTCCAGTATCCTTGCCTGAAGAATCTCAAGGACAGAGGAGCCTGGTAGGCTACAGTCCATGGGGTCACAAACAGTTGGACATGACTAAAGTGACTTAGCACAGCACAGAGGGCAGACAACTCTCTAATCCCACAGCTGGAGAGGAGGATAAAGATCAGGAGATGTTCTTTTAGAAGATGGAGAGTGAGTTGATTTTTGGAGTCAATAAAGGTTATTAGTCAGATGGATATTGAGGAGCACATTCTTTCCAGGTAGTTGAAGAAGTGGGACAGAGCAGGGAATGGATAAGAGCAAGTTGTATCTTGGAGAAATAGGTAATCGAGATACAGATAAGTTTATAGATGAACAGTTCAAAGTTTTTGTTTTCTCTGAAGGGTGAGGATGTTGAGCTTCTCTTGATGCAGAGGGCTCAGGGACACATGAAGATTTGGAATAAGCACTGAGGGATAGTGGAGAG
Organism: Redunca redunca; assembly: GCA_006410935.1. Taxonomy (NCBI): domain Eukaryota; kingdom Metazoa; phylum Chordata; class Mammalia; order Artiodactyla; family Bovidae; genus Redunca; species Redunca redunca. The sequence goes on along the minus strand of SJYQ01001080.1, from coordinate 1,879,418 downwards.
GGCTAAGAATAAATAAAAGGTAGTGTTGAGGGCCCAGTTCACATTAAAGACTATAAATCTTATCATGGCATTAGTTCAGTAATAAGTATAATTTCCTCAAGTAAAGTTTAGCAGTCTTGGTGTTACAGTTGAAAAAAAAGATGATAGATGTAAAAAAAAAAAATGTAATGGATATGTGGCGGAAAGATAAGGGTAGAACACACCCTGTACATTTGTACACTTTCATACTGTTCCTCTCCCAGTGTGGAGAACCACTGGCTAGATTAGAGAAGATAGGATGAGACAGAATATCTTAGCTAGGGAGTATATTTTTCTGATAGTGATGGCATATTTTTATTTTGTCTGAACAAGTGTGTATATGTGGCTGTGGAAAGAAAGAAGCTTGCTGTCATCAAGAAGTTACCTGTGCAGTGGCCAAAACTTTACAAGATCATTTGACACTTCAGTTCATATGTATATTGAGAAAAGACAGAATAGATGCAGCCTATGAGATCAAGAGCAATAGATGACATGGCATGGAGGTTCCAGAAATTCTCAGAGAGAAAAATAACATTATTTTTCTAGCTATGGCTGAGATCAGAAAATTTGTAGGCTATAATGCCTCCTAATCTGCAATAAAAGGTACTTTCTTGTGTTTTAGGATAAGGGAGTATTCTAGAATGGGCATAATTTTATGAAAGAAACAGAACTACTATCTAACTTTTAATTATAAGGCAAATTTTTAAAGTTTTAAACTTAATCCTCTTAACTTTTAAAAGTCATTTTCATATAATATCTTAATTCAAATTTATATTAAAATTTCTCCTGTTTATAGCCTATCAAAACTGCTAAAGTTGTAGAAAAGACAGAAAATAAGGACACTGAATTCCCAAACCAAAATTTTAGTAAGTACTTTTTGGTTCAATTTTTGTCATTCTTTCTTGTAATACATATATATGTGTATACACCACACACACATATAAATACATATATATTTCTATACATTAACTTCACTGAGTTTCATTTATTTGAAAAAGATTTATAATGAATACATTCAGCTCTATGCAGAGAACTTAGAAATTATGAGGAAGTATAATAACAGCCTTTGTTCCCAAGAAGTTTGGGTCTGGGAGTGGGAAGATGAGATCAATCAATCTCTCCATCCCAATATATGAACTTTGGTCAAATTCTACACTAGCTTTTATTTAACCCTACCAACTGTATGAAAAAATGAGGATACTATAATTTTTGTTTCATTTAGGTGAACTCCAGGAAATTGTTCTCGATTCACAGGCAGCAGGAAGAATAGATAAATCTGTGTAAGTATGAGAATATCCATCTAGTCATTTAGCCTATAATGTTACTCTATTTAGGTGAATGTAACAGATTTAAAAGACCATGGCATCTGGTCCTATCACTTCATGGGAAATAGATGGGGAAAATGTGCAAACTGTCAGATTTTGTTTTCTTGGGCTCCAAAATCAATGCAGATGGTGACTGCAGCCATGAAATTAAAAGACGCTTGTGCTTTGAAAGAATAGCTATGACAGACCTAGACAGCATATTAAAAAGCAGAGACATCACTTTGCCCACAAAGATCCATATAGTCAAAGCTGTGGTTTTTCCAGTAGTCACATATGGATGTGAGAGTTTGACCATAAAGAAGGCTGCACACCGAAGAGTTGATGTTTTCAAACTGGTGCTGGAGAAGACTCTAGAGAGTCCCTTGGACAGCAAGGAGATCAGATGAGTCGATCCTAAGGAAAATCAACCCTGAGTATTCTTTGGAAGGACTGATACTGAAGCTGAAGCTCCAGTACTTTGGCCATCTGACATGAAGAGCTAACTCATTGGAAAAGACCCTGATGCTGAGAAAGATTGAGGGGAAGAGGAGAATGGGGCAACAGAGGATGAGATGGTTGAATGGCATCACTAAGTCAATGGACATGAGTTTAAACAAGCTCAGGGAGATGATGAAGGACAGAGATACCTGGCATGCTGCAGTCCATGGAGTTGCAAAGAGTCGGACATGACTTAGCAACGGATAAACAAATTTAAAGGAAAAGCCCTTTATGTTCTTAGAATGCAGTATTGGTTATAGAACTAATCATCTTTCAAGTATTATGATAGTACCGTGGCGAATAGCTTGTATGTTTTTTCTGTATCAACTGATACAACTCTTCCAATTGAGAAACTTAAAATGAATAAAAGCTTTAAAATAATAAAGCATGAATAAGAAGAAATTTAACCAAGTTTAAATACCCATGAAGATATATGTCAGATACCTGAGAT